>JABJVR010000095.1:2310485-2332539 GCA_025773905.1 Chitala chitala | reverse complement strand
GAGAGACCGTGCGTGCGCCCGCGTGAGACAGTGAGTGAGGGCGAGCGCGAGGGAGAGAGAGCGAGAGGGGGCGAGACAGAGAGAGAGAGGGAGAGAGAGAGACAGGTAGAGAGAGAGAGGGACAGAGAGAGAGAGGGGGAGACAGAAAGAGAGGGAGAGAGAGAGAGACAGGTAGAGAGAGAGGGGGAGACAGAGAGAGAGGGACAGAGAGAGAGAGACAGGTATAGAGAGGGGGGAGACAGAGAGAGGGAGAGAGAGATGGCGAGAAGAAAAACAAGTGTAGCACTACAACCAGCGACTCACATGGGTGTTGTTATCTGAATAAACCAGATTTGTTTCAACCATACAGATGCCAACATAAAATATTATTTGAAAAAAAGCGGGAGGTGGATTATTCATTTCTGAAATCAGGGGGGACACACTCTCCCCAACCACCTTTTCTCTGTGTTCCCCAATTCTCATTCCTCAAGAGCAGGCGAGCGCAGGTCAGAACGACAGAGGAAGGTGTACTGTTCAAAGGAAAAAGGGAAAAAACCTCACTGCACTCTCCACCGCATCCACAGCAGCCATGGAGGCGAGCATCCGGCCTCACCTGTCCCCCTTCAGCCCACCTTGTGCTTTGGAAGATAATGGGTCTCCATTGTCCACCATCTCCCTGCCAACAACAGCAACAAGAGGAAGGACGTGCTGCACCCAGGGATGTTCTCAATTCTAATCAAACGCTTCCACTGTTGAACACCCCCCTCATTCTTACAGCTTCCCCAAGTAGGCCCGATTATGCCATGCCTTGGTTGGCTGCCGTCTCCATGGCTCCATCGCTCACGCCCTTCGCCACCATAGGGACGTTGCGTTGATGCTGATCGCCGTGGAGGTGACAGTTGCGGGGCACGGAAGCGGCGGCCAGACTGCTGAGCAGCCCCTGCGTTTCGTTTTGCGTGGGAAGCAGCGCCTCTGCTCGTCAGCGTGGAACTTCATTTGAATTTGCTGCTTAGCTTGAATTTGGTTCAAACTTAGCTGTCTAAACTGTTGTAAAATAAGTAGAGGAGCCTTGGCACCCTATCATCTCTGCTTTCAGTGACGACTGACGAGCTCTTCTTCCTGGGAGAAAATGGCCGTTGGCGTATTTGCTTATCATCATAATTAACCAATAGGCTAATGGGCCCTCAGACTAAGTGGTTCACAAACATTAGCTTTATAGTTAATGTGCAAAAATTATTACGGAGATGGTAGCCACCTGAGAATGCCGTACACTTGACCTTGCTGTTGCAATTGAACTGATATCCTGGTTTTGGAGCCAGCTGTCTGTGCTCTAGTTAGCTTGGCTAATGAAAATGAGCACTTTATGTCAGGGGAAAATTAGGGGAAAAAAAACACATTACGTGACACCAACCATGTTTAAACGAACAACGCCACAATAAATTTCACTCAGTCCCCTAAATCCTAGTGCAGAAACAGCTTTCAAAGCAGCACTTGGAATAATCCTTGTGACAAATTTCACCACGCTAAGTGTTGACATTAATTTCTACTACAGACTGCTAATGGTGCTATTTCCCCTGAATTAGCATTGCGACAATTATGCTCCTCCCTGTGCCGCTATCCTTTGTGTGAGCACTGAGCAGGTCCCCTAGCAGGCGAAACAGGATAAATAGCAGCACTTAGCTCGGAATTGTGATTTTATTATTTTAAAGAGGGACTCTCTCCCCCGCACCATAAATATCCCCGCGTCCGCTGCCGAATGAAGACGGAGACAGCTCATTAATGGGTTGGATGCTCAGAGACGGCGCCCAAAAGATCCTGGAGTCCAGGTGGCGTAGCTGCTAAGGTAATGCATGTGGGATCATAAGGTGTAGGCTCAAATGGCATGAAATCCCTCAGTGGCTGTCTCTGCAAATAAACCAGTAGCACAAAAATGGAAAGCTGCACCAGACAAGCAGTGAAAAAATAAAACCAGGGCCAGAAGAACCGTGGTTGTCATCACCTGCTCAAAGAAGAATCGTGGTTGTCATCACCACCTCAAAGAAGAACCGTGGTTGTCATCACCACCTCAAAGAAGAACCGTGGTTGTCATCACCTGCTCAAAGAAGAACCGTGGTTGTCATCACCTCCTCAAAGAAGAACCGTGGTTGTCATCACCTGCTCAAAGAAGAACCATGGTTGTCATCACCTCCTCAAAGAAGAACCGTGGTTGTCATCACCTCCTCAAAGAAGAACCGTGGTTGTCATCACCTGCTCAAAGAAGAACCATGGTTGTCATCACCTCCTCAAAGAAGAACCATGGTTGTCATCACCTCCTCAATGATAAAGCAGGGTCTTCATGACCACCTCAGTGAAGAACCAGTATTGCCATGACCACCTCAATGGTAAACCAGGGTTGCTATGACCAATAATCCAGTGTCATTGTGATTACCACAATGAAGAACCAGTGTCACCATAAACGTCTCAGTGAAGAACAAGGACCGATAAGATACTCTGTAAACAGCCATTCAAGACCTCGTGCATCAGACAGCATGTGCTTTACAGTTTGTGCGTTCAATTTTCAGAAGAATGATCAGACCATCGCTTCATCGGAAACTAAAAATGTAGCGATTAATTCAGTTCGATTCATTTCAGTTTTGTTTTTATATAGCGCCTTTTACAATGAGGTGCTTCAAAGCGCTTTAAAGAAGAAATTGCAGATCTTACAGAAATAACAGCATGTGAGTGATTGCAGTTAAAGATACAAATAAATACAGCCAGAGAACAGCTCCAAATGCAATCGCCACATCTTTATAACTTTTTTGTGTAAAATTGATATGAAAGGATACCATTTACTGCCAGCCAATCACTCAAACTCAGATTTGCATAACTAGATTCTGAGTTGTGAAATAAGTGTCTGCCAATACGAATTACCTCTGAATTCATTTATACGGCATGTGAAGATGGTGTGTCTGGGCACAGATGAGAGTGGAAGGATTTTCCAGCACCTCATTACCACTGCTCATACTGGCAACTTTAATCCTGTCACAATTACAGGAATTTTACTCAAATGATGATTTAAACACTTCAGTTGTCAACGTTTTCCCTCCTGGTCACAGAAATGGCCTCGGCCTTGAGGGGCGTTAGCTTTGTGAACTGTCCGCCTGCTCGCCCACTTTAATAGTCTGTCCTGTTCTCCAGACGTTTCCGCTCCAGACTATGGACTAGGAGATTTGGGGACATTTTTGGAAGTGTCGGCTATTTTGAAATGGGGTTAGGGGCTGTAGAGGAAGACCCAGAAGCCAGTCACATTTCAAAAGACAATGAACATGTTGGAATAAGTTAAAGGGAGAAATTGGTTTTGAAATCCATTGGTGGTATTACTATGTGCTGTCAGCTAAAGTTTAACACACTTCCCAATGGGTACTTTACTGCTCTCTAATTGGTTCAAATAAAATAATGCAGTGATTGACAGTGAATGCTCCCCACTGAAGTTACAAACTTTAATTTTTTCCTGTACTATTTACAGTTTGTGGTACAGAATCTATGTTTGGCAACAGGGAGTTGTTGCATTACTGTAAAAACTGCAGTGAAAAGGAATCGTTTAATGCCGGTTAGCAGACAGAAACCGTCACTGTGTCTGCCTCAAACAAAGTGTGGTGCAAATACAAAAAATGTTTTGGATAGAAGATGTGTACATAACCGACAGAGAAAGACAGAAATTTTGAGGTTTTTTTTATCACCAAATGGGGAACAGTAACCATGCACCCCGCTTTTCCATTATTGTTGTTTGAGAGCTTCTGGAAACAGGATGTGACATCATGCCTGACAAAGTTGGTTGTCTTTGTCTGCTTCAGTCTTCCTTCCTGTTTCTTGAATAAAGGCTTCACTGCTTAGATGAAGTGAAAATCAGGGATTCCTGTAATGTGGGGCAGGCAGCCAGCTCGATGTTTCACAGCCGTCTGCGGCAGGAAACGTGAAAGCAAGAGAAAATTCCACCACAGTGATATTCCTGCCACTTCATTTGGGTCCTTCTATTTACTGCCTGTTTGGAAATACTTGTTCCACTTCGGTTACCATGATACCCATCTCTCCTGCATGTTTTGTGGTGTAAAAAAAAATAAAACTTCTCAGAATGTGCTCAGAGGCTGTTTTGACAGTTGCAGCAGAGTTGTGGCTGTAATTGTATCTTGACGCATTAGAGGAAACTCAGGGCTCATTGTGAGGAATGCCAGTGTGTCAGGATGTTGTAGTTCTGATTCTATGTCATTTCTCTGGGTTTAGAATGAAACTTTGGAGTGGCAGGTAAAGGGTAAGGGAGCAGTCACATGCCTCTGTGTTAGTGTATATTATTTGGAAGAAATGAAAAACTCCTAGTCTTGAGAATCAGATTGGGAGAATCATGCATGCGTTACGTTTCTGTCCATGGTACAAGATCTCTTATAATTGTCTGCCTCTGTGATCAGCTGTCATTTGAGTTTGGTAAATGTCACATCACATACAACCAAGTCACGGTCATTTGAGGAAAAATAAACAAACAGGGCTGATGACCTCTTTCCAACTGGGGTGGGGTGAAGGGGGGGTGGTGGTTCAAAAAGCAGTCTGCTCCAATGAAGAACGTGGAACTATGCAGAGCTTAGCAGGACCTACAGAAGCCAGCGCTGGACCTACAGGTCACTCACAGAGCCAGGGAGCAAGTCCGGTATATGATCAGTAATTTTACACGTAAATAACCCTAGTAGATTTTGTTTTGCGGTACATTGTAATGTGAATTTCTGTAAGATACATCCACTCTCTGAAATCTGTCTTTGTGCATATGCGTACCCGGTGCCCACCTGGGCACCATCTGAGCAGGATGCCTTGTTAGAGCTACTGACACCTAGTGTACCCCCTTGGATGAAACTTAGCCCGAGAGACACCACTAGCCTATTAAAAGTTACTTCAACACCTGGAGCAAAGGAGGACTATATTATGTTCTTTATAATCATAGTGCTACTTACATTCATAGTCTCAATAAGTACCAATTTATTCTGTAATGTTAGCATGCCCAGGAGGGGCTGGGCAGCCAGTCAACCTTTAAGCTCCCAGAGCTTTTTTTCTCCACATTGTGGAGTTTTTGGCTCCTCTCCTATGCTGTTGTCTAGCTTCATTTGTATTTATTTCTACTGCTATTTTTTAACATCTGCAATTTCCTCTGTAAAGCACTTTGAGGCACATTGTTGCAAAAGGCGCTATATAAAAATGAATTGAATTGAATTGAAAACAAATTCTTGCTTTTTGTCACCCTCAAGAAAACTGCATATACAAACTGTTCACCATTTTATCTGCAGGGCACTGTTGTTAAAATCTCTTCCAACACTGAACATTTCTTTGATCCCTCAGTGGACATTCTAACCAGGCCTTCTGCAAACTGCAAATAGTGTGGTGCGATGCTAATTCCCCACTGAAGGCGTGGGATGAATGGCTGCTTGCTAATACAGTCTATATGTACAGTATTTTTTTTTCTGACAGTTCTTGTCCTGATGGATAATATTATGCAAAACAGGGAGAAGCTGAACAAAATGCTGATAATTAAGCAAAGATGTTCAGGGAAATGTGGTACTTAACGGCGTACATGTGGGACTGAACACATGGTAAAGCCATATGGACTGGAGCATCCTCAAGGAGAGGCCGTCTATAAATGGCGTCTTTTACAGCCGAGTTGTTAGACAACCGACTGTATTCTAGAACTTGCTGAATTCTAGAACATGTATGTTCCAACACCATTTAGTTCTAGAATGTAGTAGGAAAGCAAGGTGAGTGCGTCAGCACCATGGAAGGAAAAGTGATGAAGAGAAGATGAAGGGACGGGTGAGACATGAGAAAGGTAGAGACTTCATCAGCTACAAGCAGCTGCTGCATGTGCTGCCGTTGTCACGGAGATGAAGTTGGGCCTTGGGCCTTCAGGTGTGAAAGAGAGGCCAGAGGTCAGGACAGTAACAGCAGGTGTGTCCCATAGTCGGATTATCTTGTTTTGTGGATGGGGATGCATGCCACCCCCACCTCCACTCCCACCCTCAGGAGAAGCCTTTTGAACTCCCCAGGCCACAGTGCTGTGTGTTGATAAAATCCCCTCGCTCCCCAGGGGGACGTAGTGTGATCCGCAGCTCAGAGGGGGACAGGCTGACTCACTCCGCGCTTTCAGTGTGGGCACTGATGCACACCCACCTCCTCTCGGCACGGGCGCCAGGGCAGCCACACAGCCCAACAACAATTAGAAAATAATGGAAAGTAACAGTGACAGGGTAGCCCAGCCATGGGCACCGTGCCATCTGCTGCTCGTGCCTGCTCAAAGGTCCACAGAGGAAGTGAGGAAGAAGCTTCTGAGAAAACCCATACCAGGCGCTCTTTTACTCGATAGGAAACAGATCCAACAGCGAGCTTCATCTGCAAGTGTGTATGTGTTTTTGTGTGTGTGTGTATATGTGTGTGCGTGTGTGTACATGCACCTTTGCGCACCTCCATACTGTGTGTGAAGAGAGAAGAAGAGAGCCTATGTGACTAGTCTGTGCATTAACATGTGCATGGCCCAGCTGGGAGACAGCCCTGGGGGTCCAGCGGGGCAACCCCAGTGTAGGAGACTCCCGTGCTGGTTGTTCGGACACACAGAGCACTGTGACTCAAAGCTCTCTTCTACTGGATCTCCCCACGATGGTGTGCTGTATGCAGAAGTACACCAGATACCCATTCCACTTTCATACTGAAATGGCACCTCAAAAATTGCAAACATTTGACTTTGTCTTTGTCTTTTCATTGAATGGAGTTGAGAGTGGAGAGAAGTGTGCATTGTGCCTAGTTCAGTTTCCTCTGCATTTTGAAGACCGCTGTGCAGTAATCATATTAGGCAGTGTTGTGTAAAGTACCTCACTTAAGTAAAAGGTCAGATATTTTACTATAAAATTTCTTAAGCCAAAGTCACCCATTGTATTATTACTTAAGTGAAATTATGAAAGTATCTGTTTTTAACTGTGCTTAAGTATCAAAAGTAGTTTCTGAATAAATGTACTTAAGTATTGAAAGTAAAAGTGTCTCATTAAAAAAGCAGTCAGAATTTGAATTCCAAATTTTTATTTTGTACTGCCTTCTTTACCAAATTAATTATTGTACCGCTTAAAATTAAAACAAAAAACTAGTTTCTTGAGGTTTGACAGGAAGTTTTTGAATGCTGGAATTTCAGTGCTTTTTGGCAAAAACAGGAGGCACTTCATTTGATGTGATGAACCCTTCTTGCCAAGAAAGGGGAACATCTCTTGGAGATATGACTTGTTCAAAGCAGGAGGTGTTGTTGTTATGCTAGCACATGTAGTGGGTGTTGGGGCAGCATCACTGCTGCTAGAGGAGGATTCTGCTGCTTCCACCATGACTTCTTTCTGCTGCTCTTTTGATGTGCCCGGGCTTGTTACACTGAACTCACAGACTGAAAACAGAAACTTTTTTGTGGTAAGTAATGAAAATGCCAAGTGGGAAATGTAGTGGAGTGAAATAAAAGACACCACATTTCTAGGCTGTTTAATCCCTTTTAATGGAGGCCTGATTCTGAACTGTTTGAAAGACTTTGTTGTGCAGAGTTGCAGGGAGGGTCCTCTGATGGGAGTGTGCTGTGTATCCTCTAGTGACCCCTGGCGGTCACTGCTAAACCCTGCAGTTGAGCAGCAAAGCCTGGTGCCGTCACAGGACTCAGGGTCCAAGCTTCTGTCATTGCCCTTCCTCTGTTAGAACTTCAGCTCAGACAACAACACTGAAATTTATACGTGCGCGTGTCTGCGCGTGTGTGTACGTGTGCATGTGTGTTTGTTTGTGTATGCGTGTGTGTGTGTGTGTGTGTGTGTGTGTGTGTGTGTGTGAGAGAGAGAGAGAGAGACAGAGAGATACAGACATTACAGATAGATGTAGGTTCTGCCTTTGTAATGATCTCTCGCTTTTTGCAAAGCTGCCTATGTGTGAGCAGTGAGAGCAGAGACAGAGCGGTACAGAAGGGGTTCAGTCACCTTTTGGATTCGCTCTCAGCCCTGAGGGTCCTGTGCTGACTGCAGTATCAGGCTGGACCTTTATTATTTTATCACCATTGCAGACAGTCCTCAACCTTTACACAATTATTGCCACCTTTTTAGTCTTGGGAGTCACTAAAAAACTGAATGCCTGCCTTTGGTTTCATCAGCTAGACAAAGTACAAGAAAGGCAAGCCAAACAGTCAAGCAACAGGCCCACCCAGGCTGTGACCTTTGCCCTCTGACCTCGGGTGACGAGGTCCCCTACCAGCACAATGCAGGGGCCTTGCTGCAACATCGACTACTCGCGGTGAGCATCGCATCCACAGCTCTGCACCCAAAACACACCTCCCTGGTGCAAACACCGCGCTTCATTTACATCCAGTCGTTCATTATCACTTTATGGATATACATTGGGCCCAGCCTGTCTGTAGTCGTACCTGGGCTGGCCCCAGCTGGTCCTCATTAATAATAAGGCCTACCCTTGCCGTGCCGACGGCAGGAAAGATAAAGGAGCTTGTTACTGTCACACCATAGCATGGGCTTTGGGGGGAGAGGGATGTATGGAAAAAAAAACAGGGAGAAGGAGGCACCATTCCCCACACGGACCAAACACACGTGTGACGAGGAGTCGTCTGCTACATGATACTGAGACTCTTATGACACAAGTCTGTGTTAGAACAAGACGCACGAGCCTGCCTTAAAGAACGTTTTTCCAAGTCGCATGCTTTGAAAGTCGCTACAGTTCAGTTAAATGTCATCTACTGAGTGCTACTTCCAAAACGCTCCTCCCACAATCAACTGCAAAAGTGTTCTGTGTGAGAAGCTCCATTAAGGTAACAGCATTTCCTTTGACCGCCGGTCTGTTCTCATCTCGTTATGCAGTCGTTTCTGAAGAACGAAAAGCAGCATCAGGCTAATTTTGTACTTTCATTTAACCACTGATTTACTGCATCCTTTATTATAATGTAGCTTATTAGCTGAGCAGGCGAAATTCAAGGCTAAAGTTTACATCTTTAATAAATTTACATTAATTTCTTACATACAGACACATAAATTCAAATAAAATGTTAACAGGAAAGGTTGATAATAATCTGAGTGCAACGTAGAAATGTTTTACATTCTGGTGAAGAGAATCTTACAAAAAGCTTTTGCTATGAAATACATTCAGTATCACCTAATTAATATTTATAAACATTTCTTGAACAATTAACTTTTTCATAGCACAAAAGGATTATGGCAGTTCTGAAGGCTGTGTGAACTGAACGAAAAAAAAATCTAGCATTTCCCAGGACAAAGAAACGGTCAAATCTCTGCATTCATTTATGAGTCACATAACAATTTTTTCCATTAAATAAATTCCATCTGAACGTATTTCGGCACATTTCGCCTCTCTTCATAATTGCATCAGAACCCCTAACACACTCTCTGTGTCACTAAATTAAAAATGTGCTTACTGCAAGTAAAAGAAGTGATTGTGTACACAAGTATGGTGATGGAAGTGCTCTTTCTTGTTATGGAGGTCTTTATTTCCCTGTGAGATGCTTTATCATCCAGACACACAGTCGTGTACAAGAATCCCACCTTTGCTTCTGTTGCCGTTCCTGCCTCTGTCACTTGCTCTCTTTTCTGTCTTTTTCTTCACCCCCCTCCTCTTTGTGTACATGTATGTGTGTTTATGTATCCATGTATGTGCGTGTGTGCCTGCATGTATCTGTGCATAATCACGTGTGTCTATATGTCATGCACAGCAGCCATGTGGTCTGCTGAAAAGCCAGCTATTTAGGCAGAATGGTGGGGGGGGGGGTTAGCCCAGAATAAGCCCTCATTGTTAGGTGCGAACAACAACAAGAGCCCCCAATAACGCCCTCCTGATCTCTCCTTTAGGGGCCAGAAAGAAAGAAAGGCGTCAAAATGGGATTTATTTAGCATGGCTCATCAAAATGGAATTAAGCAGGCTTGTCAGGAGGAGGAGGAGGAAGAGGAGGAGGGATAAGGCGAACGGAGCAGCAGAGTAGAAGGGTACGAGTACGACGTGATGAAGCTTTGTCCAGTTTCGCAAGAAACGGTAATTAGTTAATCGCCGTGCAGCCGGTTTAGACAAAACAAGGCTGCAGGTTTCTCACTGTACTGATAACATCTGTGCCGAGTGTCTCTGGTCACTCGCTTGTGCTACTCTGTGACTAAAAATAACTTGCACAGTAGACTTTATTTATCTTATGCTGTGATATTTTCTTTAAGAAAAAACACTATAAATATAAATTTTTTTCCCATTTTTCCTGTTGTGTTAGCATACTGCTCCCCCATCCTGAAGTGTGAGCTGCAAGTGTCGACCAGTTTGTGGTGGTGAGAGGGAGGGAGGGGGGGGTTCCGTTTTGGGGTGACTGGCACAAACTCTGTGTGAAGTGTGCTGCCTGATTTGATGGCTGGCATGTGCCAGGTTCTTGTTCATTTTCCTATGGCTGTTTCCAGTCTTTATTCATTTATCCATTTTGCTCCTGACACAGAATTATCTTGTCAGATGTTGTAAGAAAGAGGCTGAATCCTGCCTGCCACACGCAACAAACACGCAGGAAACAGGCACAAACAAGAGCATGTGTTTAAAATCGGCCTTTTCACCCCTAATTACAGCCACAACGAGAGTCTGAGAACAAAGATGCTGTGAGTGGCAGTGGGAGCTGCTCCCATGAAAGCAACGCTGGGCGCCGTGGAAATGCAGCTGGCGTTCCTTTAAACACCAAGCAAATGAGGTCAACTGACGACTCCTCTTGACCAGTCACGTTTTTCAGTGCCAGTCAAAACACTTTGCGGTAGGAGGCTGCCACTTGTGTTGTTGTTTGTATGAAGCCTTCACCTCCACTCACCACTCAGGCATGTGCCCAACCCACCTCCTGCACAGCAGAAGTATATGTATGTATATGTATGTACATATACGTGCTGTGTGTGTGTTTGTGAAAAACTTGTGAAGAAAACAAAGTCATCCTATACTGTCCTTCCTGCTAACCTGTGTTTTTTTTTTTACAAAAACCCACCTGACTGTAGTTTGTCTCTCTCAGAGAGAGAATTGATTTTCTCTCCAAACAAATCAATATGGGTAATAAAACAGTGTTATTACTTGTTTGGAATGTGTGTTACCTCTGTTACCTATTCCTTAGGAGCATTCCTAAGTTATGTGGAATACACAGAGCTTGGTCTAAACACCTAAAGGTCACAGGTTTGAGAAGGTCTCACGGCTGTATTCATTACTTAAACAGAGTAATGACGAATGACATTATGGTACATAGGAGTAGGATGTCAGCTTTCTTTGGAGTTTTACCTGTCTGTTAATGAAGCCCTGTCAGGGATGATATCATCACGTACCACACCAACGGGGTTGGAGGGCGGAGTTACTGTGACTTTGTGGTTCCTATGAGTACAGCACAACAGAGCGTGCCCCATGTGTGGGAAGTGTTAAATTGCAGCGTTTCCCAATATCAGCTGATTCATCTGTTAGTTAGGCAGACCCAGTTATGTGGGCCAGTGCGTCTCCGTCCGTTCTGCAGATGCCGTATATCTGACCTCGTCACAACCCCTCCTGAGGGCCTCATCACCCTTTGAGTCCTCAAGGCCGGACCCCAGGGTCCACCTGGCAGACTGGATGTGTGCAGGCGAATGCCACTGGTCACATGTCATAACCACAGTTCTCCCACACCTCATCCGCAGCTCATCTGCAGCTCACCCACAGCTCATCTGCAGCAAGCCCACAGCTCATCCGCAGCTCACCCACATCTTATCCGCAGCTCACCCACAGCTCATCCGCAGCTTGCCCACATCTTATCCGCAGTTCGCCCACAGCTCACCCGCATCTCACCCGCAGCTCATCCACAGCTCACCCGCATCTCACCCGCAGCTCACCCGCAGCTCACCCACAGCTCGCCCACATCTTATCCGCAGTTCGCCCACAGCTCATCTGCAGCTCATCTGCTCCTCCATCTCTTCTTCAGTCTCCTGTGGGATTCCATCCATCTAGGCCTCACTCAGCAGCACATCATTGGCAGCATGCATTACTGTGATTTATCGGCCGCTCGAGGACAGAGGGACCGCGGGGGAGGGGCGTGTGGGGTTCCTCTCTTGGTGTAGTGGGTGTTGGGGTTCACTGAGCTGCCATTAGGCAGGTGGATCATAATCAACATTCACTCTTTTGTCACTCCTATGTCACTCCTTTTTTACATCATGCATACTTTTCACAAACACACACACACACACACACACAGCTGGTGTTGAAATCACCATTTTATATGCAAAAGTATTTTCAAACCATTTTCCTTTCAGTCTCAGTGTGAGTCTGAGCCCTGTTAGAGTAGACGCGTTGTGAGGAGAATGAACAAAGTTATTTATCCTGTGACAAGGGTGGCTCTTTTCAACATGGCCTTGTAATAGACCTGACGTGTCAGTTGAAGCCTTACCCACACAATACTTTCCCTAATTTCCCCATTAATGGGCTGCCATGTTTCCTGTCCAAAACACTCCTGTCCTAAGTCCTACTTTATAACCTGCCCTGTCTGCTGTCCTACGTCCTACTTTACAACCTGCCCTGTCGCCTGTCCTACATCCTACTTTACAACCTGCCCTGTCTCCTGTCCTTAGTCCTACTTTATAACCTGCCCTGTCCCCTGTCCTTAGTCCTACTTTATAACCTGCCCTGTCTCCTGTCCTACGTCCTTATTTATAACCTGCCCTGTCTCCTAAGTCCTACTCTATATCTTTCCCTGTCTTGTTCACATTGCAAAACAGATCCTTTTAAAAATGATGAAGTAGTAAGGATTTTGTTTCAGCTGATTCCAGTTCATAGTCCTTGGAGTATTCTGAGCTGAAAAACTGCAGGTCTGTTCATGTTTTATTCCACAGAGGAGAAAAGGGGGTTAGAGAGAGAGACAGAGAGAGAGAAAGAGAAGTGAAGAAAGTGAAAGCCCTCCCAGATGACATCTCTTTTGTGCTCATGAAGGACACGTGTGCATGGCAAAACTAAAAACAAAGAAAAAGAGGTGGGCTCCCTTTATCCAGGAGGTGGGCCGGTCTGTTGTTTGTTACTATAGTGATTTAAATACAGTAATCTCATTTTCTGCACCAGCCGACAGGACTATGGAGAACAACCTTACTCGTGAAAGGGGGGTGTTGTTGTGTTCTTGTGGAATTGCACACGTTTTCTGTCTTTCTGAAACTCTCATGGGGGTCCTGGAGCCAGCAGTGGGGGGGCGGGCTGACAAGCCACGCTGGCTGTGTGAAGGTCCAACGTTAAATCCGGCGAGGGAGTAGGCGAGAGAAAGGGAGGACGGCTGCTTCATTCTCCCTGCATTCCGCTCCAGTGGAAGAGATGATGAAGTTCAAATGAAGCAGAATTAGGAGATCAAGAAGCCAGCGAGTGTCTGGAGCGTGTGCACCCCCCTCCCCACCATGTGTGCGAGGAGGGGGTGTTAGACCAGCTGACCTGAATGTACCTCAGAAAAGGGGGAAATATATGAGGTCTGATAAAGGGATTAAGGAGCCCTAAATGTGATAATCTCTGACCGTGTCGAACGCAAACTCTGACAAGGCCGCTGCTAATGAGCTCAGCCGATGAAGCGTCCGTCCCTTGTGCCCCTTTCTCCATCCCTTTCCTTCTAACCCCCCCCCACCACCACCACCTGCTGCTTCTGCTCTTTGTTTTAATCCCCACTCTTCATCCCGTATGACAGCCAGGACGTAGGGACAGAGTAAAGCCATTACGTAGGGCTCTCGTCAGTCTCGTCAGGCACCTCCTTGTGAAAGGCGCTATATAAAAATAAATTGAACTGAACTGAATTGAATGCGAGGGTCCACTCCTGGGAGGGGCAGCTGTGTCTGCGAGGGCTAATCCCGTGATTGTAGGGCCAGGGCTGTAGCAGACGTTATGATCACTGCTGAAGGTATGCTGACCGATGCTCAGAGCAGGGCCTCAACCTGAACATACTCTACTGCACATACATTGCTCTATCACCTTCAGAGCTTTCAAAACAAAAGAATGATATGAAAATTGTCAATTAAAAATGTGTTTTGTCCTACCAGTTTGTTGTTTAATGTGGGACTAGATGGACAAGACTACCAAAAAAAAAAACTTTAGGGTGAACTGAACGGCAGCGCAGCATTGGCCTGATCTGAGTGTTACTTTCACTAAGACAACTGCGTCACGCATCATGGTTAGGGGGTTCTACTGATTGGTTATCTGTTTTTGGCCATCCTTGTTTCCTGGGCGGATCCTCCCATTAGCGCACAACTCGCACACTTTCCTTTCTGTGCCAGGGGGAGATGTACTTTTTGTGAGTCCACTTGGGGCATGCAGGTCATGAGACCTTTTGCCTCTGTGATTCAGCAGACTTTGTCTCCCCCAGCCCTCTTTTTTTAACCAAAGGCCACCCCTTTGGTTTTCACCAATGAAATGGCTCAAGGGGAGGAGAAAATGAGTGAGTGATGTGGCTTGTCGCTGGGAAACAGTCGCGTCTGAATATTCTAAGCATCCAACACCCCCCCCACCCCATCCCTCCACAGGAACATGATTTTCCATGCCAGGACCCACATGGGAGTGAATGTTTGGGGTGCTTCATTGCCCCCCCCACCCCACCCCCCTTTGCACCCACACTTCTGTATACACTTTCTCCTTTATGCACCACAAACGTGGACCCAGGAGAGAACACCTGCACTAAGAGTGTCGGCCATCTCTGAGAGTCTGTGTTGCGGGGGGGAAGCAGAGGGACAGAAAAGTGAGCCAAGTACCGGGGCAGCCAAAAAAGCTGCCCACGTCAAACATGCTGCCCACCAACACCTGAAAAGAAGAGAGCTTCAGCTCCGCCCCCTCTGCAAGCATGACACAGAGCTCTCTATCAACGCTGAGGGGGGCAGCCCCCCATCACCCCCTAAATGTACGCCTGTGGCGTGGTGGCTCAGGTACTGCCAACTGATACTAAACAGGGTAACTGCATATTGTAGCAAGTTGAGCAAGTTGCCTTAACCTGAAATGAAAATGCACCTAAATTAAAGGAACGGTATATGAAATGAATTATACATAACTCATAATAATATAACTCATCACGCAGCTTGACTTCTGCGTATGTCGGAATTTCCCTGATTAATACGACAAAACTTAAAAATAAAACTGAAAAACTGAAAAAGTTCATGTGCAATTAACAATAAACGGACGATAAAAATCACTTTTCCCAGGTGCGCCTGTCAGTGCATGCGTTGACTTGAGCCTCACACGGAGGTACTGAACACAAATTTTATGGAAAATTTTATCTCAAAAATTTCTTGTATAAGTGCGGATTTGTGTATGTTGGAATTACTTATCTGGAGAAGTGTCTGTAATTTGACACAGCTAAAATGTACGCATGTTTTGTAAACGATAAGAAGAAAAGTATACTCAAACATTAAATGTATTTTATGGTATTCTATACAAAATTGTATCTGATATCAAATACACCTGCCGTCGGTTTGCGCCCTGCCCAGCGTACCCCTCCGAGCTCCAGGCCACCCAAGACTGGATGGACGGATGTCAAGTAGGTTTATTTGCAAACTATGTAATTTCTACTTTGTGCAGTGGAATGATTACTATTCAATATAAAAAATTAAGTTAGCTACTTGTGCAATTGACATAAATTATATTTCATGCCTTGGTTTGTCCGTTTGTTTCACCAGGTGTCATAATGCAGCAACATATTTGATATGGGAGGCAGAGGGTGCACGGTTTCATTACCTTAAAATTGGATTCACTGACAGTAAGGCTTCTCAGAGTTACTATACATCAGGATAAAGGGGTATGTGGTGAGAGGTGATCAGCAGGTGAGAGGTGGCAGGTGATCAGCCAGTGAGTGGTGACAGATCAGCAGCTGAGTGGTGAGAGGTGATCACCAGGTGAGTGGTGACAGGTGATCAGCAAGTGAGAGGTGACAGATGATCAGCAGATGAGTGGTGACAGATGATCAGCAGGTGAGTGGTGACATATCATCAGCAGGTGAGAGGTGTTAGATGATCAGCAGATGACAGATGATCAGCAGGTGAGTGGTAACAGGTGATCAGCAGGTGACAGGTAATCAGCAGGTGAGAGGTGACACTTGATCAGCAGGTAACTGGTGACAAGTGATCAGCAGGTGAGAGATGATCAGCAGATGAGTAGTGACAGGTGATCAGCAGGTGAGTGGTGAGATGTGTTCTCCTGTTGGTGGGATGGGGCGATGACCCAGATCGACCCAGGACAGACAGTCTGTACCGAAGTCCTGAAAAACAGACACCTGTTGGACCAAAAAACATGATTTTCTCAGCCAGGATTCAGTTCAGCACGGTTTAAGTACAGTGCTACAAAGTGACATTCCCACCAAAGTGACACAGGGACCCATGACCTAGTGTTACAGTCACTAAACCCATTAAAACAAGCATTGTCCTAGCACAAACGTTTTGTAGAGCAACTCCTGTTCCAGCTGAGCCTTCGTCGGGGGAAGAAGGACTAGCACAAGAGTTCCTTAATAATTTTTAACTGTCAAAAATGACTCCACATTTAATTTGTTACTTTTCCCCCTCAGCGGTGTATGTGGACTCATAATTAGCATGTCAGCGGTGGGTATTATAGTCATTTGGAGAACAACACTGCCCTCTGCTGTTCCTGCGTTATTCTCAGGATCGACGTTATTACATGAAGCCAAGTATTGGTATAGAACTGAACTTGTCATAAAATGATTAAACATTAATTTTCAAGACAAAGTTTAGTAATTGGAGCATAGTTTTTTTTTTTTAAAACAAGCTTTATAAAAGGGTGAAAATGTGGTAGATCTGGATCTTTATTTTGAATATTCATCTAGACATAGCCCATATGTCATACGTTACGTTAATTTAGATATGGATCCACAATGCACATTGTCACATAACCGCCAGAGTGAGCTGTAAAATCTGACATTTACTGAATTAATCAGTTCTCAGTCATGATAACGCTGTACAGTAGTTACATATGTAGCCTATATATAATTTCTTTTTGTAAATGTGCGATACCGCCAAAATTTCCATATTAATGTACATTACTACAGCTAACAAGCAACGAATCTGTCGAAAGAAAAGGATTCAAACGCGGAAACGCTAAATTTATAAAAACATAACTCCACAACATGAAAATCAAAGGCAGAGAGAAAACTATAAAAAATCCAAAAATGCAGCAAGTCTGTCGGGGGAAAAAATGAAAAAAGTTGGGAGAAGAAAAGAACAGGAAGACAAATATGGTACTGTGACCGGAACTAAATTATACCGACAAAACTTTCTGAAAATGCTCAAAATCGCTTTGAAAAGACTATCACACGAAGACTGAACCAGGTTGTGTGATTACACAGCGAATGAGAACTGATCAAAGTGCAGATGTAGTCGGCTTGGCTTCATTTCAACAAAACTAAGCATGCACACGTGAAATACAAAACGCACCAGGTCTGTTTCCAAAAATTTTAAGTCCTGAAAATTTGTTGCAGTCATTAACGTTGAGTTTTAACCATCTTTTCACAACGATGATGGCCCCGTAAATTACAATCTTCTTTTAGTGTTGACATACATTTTCTTTCTGCAGAGGCACGCGCCTGCTCGCCATGTGGCTTCTAATAATTTCAAGATGTGGATGTTGGACTGGCCCCCCTCTTTGTCCCCCACCAACACGGCCGGTCAGTCACGCAGTATTCAGCGGTAGGTGAATGATGACCAGCCCAGAAAGAGAGAAACGATGATGGAACTGAACACAGTGATGAAAAAAATAGAAATTGACTGACCCCTTTTTTCTTAGATTTACATCAGACAGCCGCCAGAGATGAAAGAACCTTTAGCATTAAAGTAAAGGTCAAATCGCAGGAAGTGTGAAAGAAGAAGAAGATAGTTTCGCCATGGAAAGGCAACATCATCCCTAACAGTCGGACGCATGTCCCATCTTGGCGCTTTGTCGATGCGCTGCGATTAATCCACGAGCAGTCCGATATCCCCCGCTCCTTACCCTAATTAAAACAGGATTAGCCGGCATGTCGTCCGCAACCGCTCCGACTTATTCCGCTTTCCTTCACCGCTTATCTTTCCCAGGATAATCAGGCCTCGAGGAACCGCTGGGCTACAGAGGCATCTGCTTGGACCGCTGCCCAAAAAAGAAGGCAAGCGATACCTAGAGCGCAGATCGCCGCGGGCATCGAACCCTTGGCCACTCTGACCACGCGCTGGAGTCTTGACCTCTGTCTGTGGGTGGTGGGCATCACCCGCTGGCCAGAATGCTCATCCCCGACATCTGTAGAGCCCTCTACATGCCAGGGACAGTGTCATTAATAAACAATTAAAGGCCCTCTCCCTTTAAATGCAATTTAGGAACGAAATTGACACATTCTAAGAGAACATTTTTAATCCTTAAGAATAACTACTAATAAATGTAACTGTGGTCTAATTTGGATCATGCATCCCTCGCCGTGGTTTTGGTCGCTGCAAAAGTATTGTAACGTCGGTGCCGTGACCAATGGGTGGCAGCCGGGAAAGGCGATTATGCACCTTGCCGGCAACCCCTGTGATTTAGTTGTTCCACCCTGAGTGTGTTTGGGCGTATGAGTGTAGACCCTTTGCCCCAAATGCCTGGTGTGAATGAGCGTGATTATTCCATTTGCGATCTGTTTCAAATGTTCTTATCGGGACACGTTAAACGAAGATGTTTGTTTTCGACAGTGTTGCTGACTGATGACAACCGAGTTTCTCGCTTGAAAATCTGTTGTTAAATTAGAGACAAACGCGGCATTACACGGTCAGACTACTGATGCTTGTATGTGTATCGGAGATGTATGCAGTTTAAAAAACTTTGATAAAATACTGCTTGATTAATATATCAAGTTTTGTGAAAAGGGCATAGTTTGGCTATGGTAAGACACTTCGCTTTACAAGACTGTCTACTTGTGGTAAAAGGACTATATACCAAAACCGACTTGCAAACTTTGTAGGAATAATACTACGCACTGAAACTAACGAATAATCAGAATAGATGGCATAATAACAACAACAGGTTTATAATTCATCCATCCATCCATTCGCTTCACCGCCTTATCCAACTCAGGGTCGCCTGAAGCCTGGAGCCCATCCCGGGAAGCACAGGGCAGGGGATGCTCTGGGCGGGGCGCCAACACACCGCAGCAGGTTTATAATACAGAATATAATTTTATGACGTATACTTCACTCTGTGTTATACGAGCGCAGGATTTCAACATTAAGACCGAGCTTTGAAAGATCAGGTGTTGCTTTTTTCTCAATATAAACATTTTATTTTGAGCTAAAATCAACATTTTGTAATAAGTATATAACAGTTTCATCATTATGGTCATTAATTCGCTTTTATCCAAAGCGATTTGCAACGTTTCACCTACATGTTACAGCGATATAGGTTCTCTTAAACAATCCCCCTGGGGAGAAGGCAGGGGGCAGTCACATGCGGCACCTGGGGAGCTAGCATTTCAGTGTCTGGTTCAAGGACACACCTGGCAGCTGCCTGGGATTTGAAACAGTAGACTCTGGCATGTTAGTCTGATGTGCTGCCCATTGAGCCACCAGATATATACAAACATTTTTGTTGAACATAATTTGAAATATGTAACAGAACAGCCAAACCGCAACCTACTGGTCTGGAATAAAAGAAGACATCGAGTAAATGGTGTCCAGCTACTAAGCATGTCTCAAGCACCATGCCAAACTACCAAAGGCACCAATGACACTAACCAGCATACCAGAAGCACTGTGGCAAAGAACTGGTACAGACCCATCTCACCTGAAAGGAATAACCTACTTGGTAGTAACTGCTTACGTCAATTTTTTTTCTGAGATGGTATTGCTCCAAAACACATTGACAAAACATATTGACGTCCTGTCATACATCACCTGAAATCAATTTTTGCAAGACATGGGATTCCTCGGTTGGTCTGCACTGATAATGGACACTGTTATAGTAGTTCCAGGGCTTTGCAGTGGAGAAAGACCTCAGTCATGTAACGTCAAGTTCAATGTATGCTCAGTTGAATAGCAAAGCTGAGAAAAGACTTCATGTAGCCAAACAACTGCTAAAAAAAGGGTGAAGGGCAACCGCTCACATCCATATTTGGTTTGCTGAATTCCAGAACGTCTCTTTTTGGTATGTTGCCAGCTGAGATCCCCAGTTGATGGGACACAAAGCACATTCCACTCTTCCACACTCAGTGGGCTCCCACACGTACAGTGGTCTAAGACAAGGAAAACGTCTACAAAAAAGAAATAAAGGTAAGCTATGACAGAGCAGCTAAAGTTTACAGCAGTTCTCAGGAAATGGCACAGCAGGGAGTGAATACCACAAGATCTGAGACAAGAAAGCCATCATTTTGGAGGAAACAAGTCCATGATCTTATAATGTCAGAACAGAGCATGGTCAGACTGGACAACACAGGACCATCTGAACAGACACACTTACTTGCGCTGAGAAGAGTCAGCAGAACTATTTAACCACCTGACAATCTTAACTTGTACATAAAGGATTGGCAATCCGACGTCTAGGACGTAATGTTACGTAAATTTTCAATGTTTGAAAATGTTATTTGGTAATACTTGATATTTCATTTGGAGATGGAAAGTGAAAATTACTATGTGTTGGTTTCAAGTGCTTTGAGTTATCTTGCATATCCTTAATATCGTAATGATTCAGAGTTAGAGATTGCAATGACGTGTTTGTGTGTATATAAATTTGCATGAAGTGATAAGACCCTGTGGGTCAGCCACGACATAACCATGAGTTTAAAATATGCATGGAGAAATACACATCGGGAGTGACAGTCTGTGGGTTGTTGGTACTGAAATAATAAAAGAACCCTCAATTCATTCATTAAACAACGTGTGTTTTATTAACACCCGACAAAAATTACAGTCTATGGGGCCCTAGTTTGTTGAAATATGGAAGATGATCAATATTACAACAGATTCATGTTATTCATTTTATTATTATTATTATTATTTTGCTTTTTTTAACAACCATCACGAATACATACTAACAAAGCCATATAAACATAAAACTTGACTTTCAAATTATAAAAACAAGAAACAAAAATCAACACATCATATAAGAATTTAAAATAAAAAGACTTTGGTGGTTTTATCGACATGGTTTACCGATACACGGACTGAATCCCAATATTGATTTACCTCCTTTAAAAACATCACACATTTGGGCTTTTTTCCAATAAAATTACATTTATGAACATTAAACTTAGCAAAAAAGCGTAAAAGATTCAGTACACGAGATTGAGAGGAACCAGTAGAGGTATCAAAATAACCAGATACAACATTTTGCCAAAACAGTATAAAGTTACCAGCGATGGTGATACTGACACAGCCAAAAGCGTTTCACATGTGGGCAGTGCCAAAACAGAAGATGATCATTATGCCTTGTGCCATGTGAGGAAGCCTACGGAGACACACACACGTGCAGCTTTCTAACTAGCAGCATAACGGTTACACTATTCACCAACCTGGATTTGGGGGAAAAATTTCCTTTACAACCCAGCCCCCCCAGTGACTGCCAGTCTGCCGCCCACCCACACACGTGGTTTCCGGCCCTTGTTTACCAAAGAAACCTTCAGTTACTCAAACGTTACTGGTTGTAAAGTGCTGTTCGCCTCCTTACTGCTTGAGTGCCTGGTTTTTAATGCGAATATTCGCACCGGCCGATCTGACGTCAGTCCGCATCGCTGGATTTAGACAAGGCGCAGGAGTTCAGCGTTTACGTGCGTAGAAACCTCAGTTATGGAGAGCCAAGAAATGAAGACGGGGAGAGGGGAGCGACAGACAGGCAAGGAAGCGCTCACAGTTTGATGCTGTATTAAATGTGCTACCAGTCAATGGTGCCTTGGGAACAGTTCTTAGAGCACGATATATTTAACTTATTCTAAAGGATCGTGTGCCAACCTTTGACACGTAACAATTTGAAATTGTATATAAATACGAAGGCGGCACGGTGGCGTGGTGGTTAGCACTGTCGCCGCGCACCTCCAGGCCTGGGGTTTAATTCCCGCCTTGGGTCT
>JABJVR010000095.1:2265225-2308534 GCA_025773905.1 Chitala chitala | reverse complement strand
TGTTGTGCATTTCCAGGCCAGTGTAGTATACTGTATACAGTATGTCTCTGTGTTGTGCATTTCCAGGCCAGTGTAGTATACTGTATACAGTATGTCTCTGTGTTGTGCATTTCCAGGCCAGTGTAGTATACTGTATACAGTATGTCTCTGTGTTGTGCATTTCCAGGCCAGTGTAGTATACTGTATACAGTATGTCTCTGTGTTGTGCATTTCCAGGCCAGTGTAGTATACTGTACACAGTATGTCTCTGTGTTGTGCATTTCCAGGCCAGTGTAGTGTACTGTGTGTCTCCCTGGTCATTTTATGGCTTTTTCTCTGTAGGCTCCCATCGAGTTGCACAAGATGACACTGATAAAGGTAAACATACATGCCTGTGTGCATAATAAGAACCAGATGCTCCTGATTTATCTAAACCCGTCTTTGTTTAACCCAGCTCACTGCAGCTTGAGTTAGCCACTCCCCACAGCAGAAGGCCATGTTTTACTTTGCTTGCATGTTCCAGACTCATGACTGATGAAACAAGTTAGTCTTTGACCGCGTGGTGGATGTGGCCGTGTGTGTGTGTGTGTGAATTTACAATGGTCTCTGTCCGATGGTCTTCACTGCTCAACATGTTGGGTGTCTGCACATTTTCTCTCCCAAAGTTGTCCAGGTGGAACACTCGAACTCCAGCATCGGTGTGTGTGGATTCCTGCTGGTGGTCTTTTCTGTTCTGCTGGTTCTGGTCACACTTCCCATCTCCATATGGATGTGCATTAAGGTATGCAGTCCCCTCCCCTATATCAAAAGCCTGTCTCATAGCCACATTCCACTTTTATTCAAAATAGTTTACATCTTACAAGGTATAGAAATATACATGCAACCGTGCATGTCAGCAAACAATACATGCAGTATGTACTGGAGCACGGAGTTGCTTCGTGGATTTTGGGTTCTTTTACTGTTGATGTTGTTTTTGACTGTTGAACACTGAGGACCCTCGAACACTGGCTGTCAACCAGTCTGATGCTGGTGCTGTGATGTATAAAGGGATTGTCCCAGTTCTCAAGGGTGACCCAGTGAGAGCACCTCCTGCTGGTCAGGAAAAGTGTTTAAATCATGATTTTAACTGAATACAAACTCAGAAAAAAATGCCAAGTATTAAATTTTTTTTTTTGTTGAGGAGAGGGGTGTGGGTTGGATGGTGGTGAGAGATAAACCTACCAGCACTCTTTGACATGCCTAAATTTAGCCTAAAAATTTCTCACTGCAATAATTTGTTAAAGTCAGGCATATAAAATTATAACAGATTTTACTGCATGAAATTTGATACCACGCAGCAAGTCCATCAACCCATAATGTTTCTTACCAGAGTTGGCTCTCTGTGTGAGGATTAATCCCTGACTGTAAAGAAATGCGTTCCATTGCCAGGAAGTCCAAGGCGTAGCAGAATGTTGAAATCTTTCTTGACAGGAGCTGCACGTCGTGCTAACCGACCCACTGTGCTCTTACATTTCGCAGATAGTGAAGGAATACGAGCGAGCCATCATCTTTCGGCTAGGCCGGATCCTTCAAGGGGGGGCCAAAGGACCAGGTACAGTAGATAACTAATCTCCACTTCCTCCCCCCACCTCCCCAGCCCTCTCATTCTTGAGAGGAAACTAGATAGTGTGGTCTGACATTTTTGAGTTGGCAGTGCCACGGAAAACCCTTGAGGTGAAAACCTAGTGAGGTGTTTGTGACCACACAGCCATACAGGGGCCATAACAGCAGGGCTCGTGAGGGCGGCTCTGTTTGTCTCGTACCGTGGGACCAGTTCATCCCTGATGATTGAAAACATTATTAAAAACTATATTGTGGCAAACAGTTTTGACTGTCTGATGGTGCATGTATAAGGTGAGGGAGTCAGACTCAGCCCGTAGGTCTGTTTGTGCTCTGATCTTCAGTCTAAGACATTTTACTGCTTTGGCTGGTGGGAGTTAATGCTAAAGTCCTTTGACAGCACGAGGGCTGAACATTACCAAGGACGTTCTTACGTTGCAGCAGGCAACGTTGACATGTGTGTAAAATGATGCCCCCCCAGCTGTCACAGAGTCTGCCGTTCCTGTCGAAGTCTGGAAACGGGTGGGGGGCGCTTGTTGCATGCAGACTGGCTGTTTTAAATGCCATTCTTGGGATGAACTTTTTTTAACTGGATTTCCCATTGCGTCGGTTGCTGCAGAAATGCGCCTGTGTTGCTTGTGCCTTGCCTGGTGCTATTGCAGTCCCACCCTTGCATGTGAAACGTTGTTTGGCCGGATTATGATGAGGTCGTGCTGCCGCTGTGTGATGTGTCTGTATTTCCAGCATCTTTGCCAAGTTGTTCACTTGTTCTGTGTGTGCGTCTGTGTCTGTGTGCATCTGCGTGCGTGTGTGCGTGCACTTCCAGGTCTGTTCTTCATCCTGCCCTGCACTGACAGCTTCGTGAATGTGGACATGCGCACCATCACCTTCGACATCCCCCCGCAGGAGGTGAGGCCGGTTTTCCGGTGCAGCTTCGGGACTTGCAGACAGTAGTGGGGTAATTCACTTAACACAAAACGAAGTTGTGTAACACGCTTTTATGAGGCAGCTCCAGTGAAGCTGGGTAATGCACTTTGGCTCGTACGCCCGATGTGCACAGCGGTGGTGTTCACTGCAAGACAGCTGCCTGACAGCTGCACGCCTCACGTGGGAACATTTCACATTACCAGGTACGGCCTGGTTAACACTGTCATCCGGTACACCCCCTCAACACACACACCCTACAGGTGCTAACAAAGGACTCGGTGACAGTGAGTGTGGATGGAGTGGTGTACTACAGGGTTCAGAATGCCACCCTGGCAGTGGCCAACATCACCAACGCAGACTCTGCCACCCGCCTGCTGGCCCAGACCACCCTGCGCAACGTTCTGGGCACCAAGAACCTGGCTGAGATCCTGTCTGACCGGGAGGAGATCGCTCACAGCATGCAGGTACGGGGAGAACGATGTGGCCAGGTGTTACGGACAGGTAAGCAGTCAGGCCGTCACTCAAACTTAAGTACACCCTTGTTTGACTGCAGGTGAGGTTCAGAGTAAGGAGGCTTGATTTTAGGGATCTTGCTTTCGGGAGCATGGTGTAGAGCACATGGTGGGTTCCCTCCTGCTGCGTGTTGACGGAGGCCTGATTGGGGTTTTGTCCTATTCTCACCCCCCACCTCACCACAGAGCACACTAGACGATGCCACAGATGACTGGGGCATCAAGGTGGAGCGGGTGGAGATCAAGGACGTGAAGCTGCCACACCAGCTGCAGAGAGCCATGGCTGCTGAGGCAGAGGCGACAAGGGAGGCGCGAGCCAAGGTGAGGTCCCAGCCTGTGGGCCGCCCAGGTCCCGGCCTCCCAGGTCCCGGCCTGCGGGCCGCCCAGGTCCCGGCCTGCGGGCTGTCCCATCTAGCTGAGGGCTGCACTACAGTGTGAGCTTCACCTCTGTGGCGGTGAGGTCTGCGATCTCTCGCATATGTGCGTGCAGCAAACACACCACCTTCTCACAGTGGTGTACGCGACGGTGCCCGTCTCTCACTCCCACCGCAGTGGTGTACACGACAGTGCCTGTCTCTCACTCCCACCGCAGTGGTGTACGCGACGGTGTGCGTCTCTCACTCCCACCGCAGTGGTGTACGCGACGGTGCCCGTCTCTCACTCCCACCGCAGTGGTGTATGCAACGGTGCCCGTCTCTCACTCCCACCAAAGCTATTGTTTTATTGGCATCAGATGCGGGGCAGTCGATCTGAGTGTGAGCATTGTGACTCAGAACTGATCCTAGGTCAGGCCTGGATGCATATCTTTCATTTTTGTGCACCTAAAAATAGGCACTGCTTTCAACAAGCTACAAATGTTTGCCCCTGCACCCCCCATTCATAGAGGCCTTTTTTCAAGTACGTTTTAGAAAATCTGTCACATTTTCTATGTACACTTTAATTGCAAATTAGATTCAAATGTAGCAATGATAAGAAAAACTGAAGCACAATGCTAGTAAGTAAGAGGTTACCTTCAAAATTAACTCGGATACGAGTTATTTTTAGAAGTGGTGCACAAATTCGCTTGTCCAAAGTCCAAAATCAATGGACTGAATGTTGACAGAACACTTACTCTTACTGAGAATGGACCCCTTGCGGTGTCTTTCTCTAAACTGAGAGGTATCCGAGAGAAGCAATGTTTCCACTTCAGCAGACCTGTAGTATTTCACAGCGTTTCTAAGCAACCAATAGCCTTGGACTACATGACCTCCTGTTCGGAGGAGCACCTCGGGAATACCTGTTGTCTGCTCTCACCGGTTGACACGCATGCTCAGCGGAGGCCGTAGCCGGTGGTCGCGGGCTGCTCCACGGCCGTAGCCGACATTATTGGGACCTCGGAGTACTCATTCCTGCCATAAATTAGGGACACGTTTGAATTGGTGTAGAAATGCCATGAATTGCACTCCTCTGTAAGTCCCGTTTACTCTCACTGTTTCGCTCTGTCCCTCCGTGTCACCATTTCTCTCCGTCCATGTCTCCTGGCTTACGCTGTCGCTCCTGTCCTGCTCCCTGCCCCGCCGTACAGGTGATTGCTGCGGAGGGTGAGATGAACGCCTCGCGGGCCCTGAAGGAGGCCTCCATGGTGATAGCAGAGTCTCCGTCAGCACTGCAGCTGCGCTACCTGCAGACCCTCAACACCATTGCCGCGGAGAAGAACTCCACCATCATCTTCCCCCTTCCCATCGATATAATGCAGAACTTCATGAAGCACTAGTGGGGAGATGGGGGGGGGGGGTGCTGTTATGGCCACCCAATTGGAGGCGGTCTTTTTGTGATTGAGTGGGTGGGGCTGACCATTCATTGTCATATAACTGCTTGATTGTGTGTGTGTGTGTGTGTGTGTGTGTGTGTGTGTGTGTGTGTGTGCGCGTGCGTGCACGCACACACGCACGTGCTCTTGATTTTATGTGTTGACACATGAGTTTGACTGCAGTTCTGATCAGTTTTAAGCATCCATTGCATTACTTTTCCCAGGGGAAGCGCTTCAGTTGTGTTAACATCCTGTGCTTCAGACAGAACTAAAACCCTGAGAGACATGAAACCTTAAAGGTGTGTAACAGATCAAGACCTTAATCCACTGCTGGAGTGTTTTATCGGGTAAATTCCAGCATGAAGTATGTACAATACCACTCTTCTAACAAAAATGATTTAGAAAAGGTGCCTTTATATATAATAAAAATATGTTCTGTAAATTATTGATATTAGATTTCTAGCAACATAAACATTACCTCCCAGGAACAATGGAGTTTTTTTAGTCGTGTTCATTGCATCATCCTGCATGATTTGCAGTCACAGAAGATGCGAGTTTGTCTGCGAGTTTCTCTTGAAAGAAGTGAAATACTGTTTCCTGGCCAGTGTGAACTGAACACAGTTTTGCCATAATGGTGTATCAGTGCAGTCCTTATTTACCTTTGCTGTTTTAGAGCTGCTGCGTTTTAGTTATTACTACTTTAATAGATTTTAATTCCATTGTATTATACTTAGTGTATTACTGTCTGTTATGTCATGTAATCTTACACGATGCTTGCAGTGTGGCATCCACTTCAGTTATCATGTCTTGTGGATTCAGTTCTGACCACAGTTCTGCGTTCCCTTCGTTCTGCCTGTTTTCCACGTGCCTGTTTGAGTTTTCTCCCACACTCCAACGACATGCAGTGTGTTTGTATGACAGTACTGTGTTCATCCTGTCATATTGAAGGCGTGTCCTTACCTGCACCATGGTGCCTTGATTAAAATCCAGGTTCACTATGACTATGAAACCATGAAACCAGTGGCTTTTAAATAAATGACAAACATGGCAAAACTATAAGTGCAATAAGATTTATTTGTGATTTTTAAAAACTGATTTTTGTATGCATGCAATGGGTAACGGCGCCTAAGGTTACTGCGCTGTAAACACTAGCAATAAAGAAAATCCGCAAGGCCGGTCTAGTCTCGTCCCTGCGCATACAAACATGGGAAAGGCAAAAGTGGACTACCTGTGGTGGTCTGTAGGAGTACTTCTGTTTCTACTGTATATTGTAAGGAAATGCAACGTTTATAGTAGCACTGCAGAAAAAAAAAATTCATTATATTTTATTATACATTTTGCGTGGAAGTGCCCAAATGTAGCCTGCCCTTGCGTGCATTCACAGAGAGTTTGCTTGACAACGCAGAACGAAAATAGCTTCGGTAAAACCCTCTGTGATTAATGTGTTTCCTGTGACATTCTAACTGTAATGTGAACAGTTGTGACATGATGTGGTCTGTAAACCCACCTTTCCCAAGATAAACGTCACATGCTGGTAATCTGCGGTTTCTAGTTTTAACAGCGATGGAGAAGTTATGTTCGCCATCCTAAGTGCAGAGAAGAGTAAAATGCCCAGTAATGTTCACTTTGCGTATTTTTGGGATATTATAAATAAATTGTCATACTGTATTCTAGAAATGAGCATTTCTAACCATGTGACATTTGTTGATGAAACTGAAAACATGTTCCAGCCTTAAGTGTGAAACGGTGTTTAACCATTAACATGCTGGCCTGTCTTTAAAAATTAAAATCACGAGACTGTTTGGTTTACTGTTTCACAAGCCAGGTGTTTAGTGTCAGCTAAATAATTTCCATATTTGAACATCAGACTTTTTTAACCCAGAAAAGATGAAAAGTTACCCTTTAAGAAAATATGTGCACATACAGGGGGTGTGAACTGTACTGCTGGGTTAAACAGCATTTTGAATATATAGATTAAATGTCAAGTTCAAACACCTGACCACTCAGGGCTACAGCTGGCCACGCACTAATTAAAAGAAGTAAAGAGAGGAAAGCACTAAACAGAACATTAGCTGGAAGACAGGCATCCCAGAAGGCAGAGCAGGGCTGACCGTGACCAACTCTGTGATTGACTAGAGCCACAGTTGGCACCTCTTGGACAGAAAGTATCTTGCTCAAGTCTGCCACTTCCTGTTTGCATCTTTAACACACACGACTTACGTGTGTTTAACAGATATTTGCATTTTGCTAATGGCGATCACTGTTTTCTACACTTTCTCCCTTGTGCATTTCTGCTTGGTGGTCTCGTCACAGCAGGCAGCAGGCAGCGGGTGGGCAGGACAAGGTTGGGGGTAGGAGGGGGTTGAGAGAGGGAGACTGGATCAGAGTTCAGATCTCCAGCTCAGCCATGGCACGTTCTAGCGGGTCAGTGGTCCAGTAATCATTGTCCCAACCAAGGAACCAGCCAGTGAACGTTGGTGGTTCGAAGCCTTGTTTGATCTTCACGACAGGTGTCCTGGGATCCCGGTTGGCAGGGTCAGTCTGAATATAACGGACAGCTACAAAGGCAGATGCACAGATCTCCTATTAACTTCAACAGTCTCTTCTGTCATTTACAATAGAGGTCATGATGCACAACAAAGAACAGAACATTCAGCATGCATCGTGGTTTTACTGGGCCTCAAATGATGGATGTTTATATACAAATAATGTAGTGGTGTGTAATATGAGCACTGGATATTTACCTTTACTTACTTAATTGCTTTATCCGAGGTGATTTGTGCATGTAATCCACTTATACAGGTCAACAGTGTAGTGGATAAATTCATATCGAGTTTCTTTCACACATTACAGTAAGGTTCTCTCGTGGGACTTGAGTTGGCACACATCAGCTAACAAGGCCTTTCCTTAATTGTGCTAATTATGGCCCGTAGCGATGGCTCACCTGAAACCATTGCCTCATTCTTCTCCTCTTCCTGAGCTTCATTGCCAATCCAGACAAAGACCTTAAATTCCATCACATGTAGCAGATGTATTAGTCTGTGTCACCCAAGAGAGTGACATCATCAAAAATGGCCAAGTTTATTAAATCCTAACCCATTTTTGAGCAAAGTCGCTCTCATTTTTACCTGTTCCCAGGTGTCCAAAATCATGACATCATCAGTGGCCAGGTCATCTTGGGTAATCTCCCCTGGTACCTCCTCAATCTAAAGATCCAGGGATATGTTTCATTTTAGATAGTAATTCCACTCTCAGATCTCTTTAGCACTCCATCCCATACAATGACAGCATGTTTCTACAGTAGTCTGGCCTACAATCTCAAAGCTGAAGTCATCAGAAGTATAAAGTTTGATGGAGACTTCCTCTCAGTTGGTGTGAACAGCTAATAAGGTATTTTATAACATGTTTGTTTTTCAGTATGAATAACAGCAAGAGTATGTGTTAGTGTGGCTTTTTTTGTTATTGCAATGAGGGTATAGGGTAACCTCTTGGTACTACGCTGATGAAGTGAGCATCATTTTAAAATTGGATTTGAGAGCGCCACCTTGTGGACGCTGCCTATAAAACCGACAAGTTTCACAGCTGGGATGCTAAACTCACAATGAACCGCCCAGTCTTGTTGGAGCAGGCGAACAGCCTTGGTGGATGGGTGTCCATCTTGTCCTTCAGCCTGGTGGAGGTGCGGTAATCTGCCTTACCCCCGAGGGCCCCCCAGAAGTCATCTGTTGGCACAGAAACAATGTGAGAGTCCACTTAATGATGATGTCCTGTTCCCCCATAGTCAGAAATGTTCCAATATTCTTCTTTTGTTATTCATGTAATTCCTGTAAGGAGGATAGTGTCACATTTCACAATGATGTCTGCAAAAATTTAATGCGTCTTGTTTAATTTCTTAAGTGTCATAAAGAGTGAGACAAATGTGCCCCCCCCCCACACACACACACACAGCTCAGGGAAGTCCCACAACTCTTAATATGTACTCTGTTGTTTCAAAGGACAAATAGAATTTCAAAGAATTTCAATATGGCCACATAATGACATCAGCAGTAAGCTCAAAATTTCTTGTTACAAAGGGCCAAATGACATTTCTTAAAGTTTCACCGTGAATCAGATCATTTATTGGTTACATAATGTAACAGATAATTGTTTCACAAATTTTTATGGTTCTTGTGTAATTTTGTGGTGCTGATTATTGTGGTACTATTTGTTTTCACGTAGCATCAATATTTTGGTGTATATTTAGGTCAAGTAAATTTTAGAACTATCATTAATTATGAAATATTGGTTTAGTATAGATACGTTTTTGTACTAATTTTACTTTTTTTTCTAGATATTTTGCAAGGACGGGAACATTCCAGACGTTTTGTAATATTCTAGTCCTTTCTGGAACATTTCAGAACATTGTGGAACATTCTTGTAGTTTCTTGAACATTCTAGTCGAACCTTCCTTGTGGGTATATAAATACTTTTACTCACTTTTAGTAATTTTTTATGTTACAATGTTGTTGTTATGTCAGTATTATGCATGTACCATGTAATTTTTATTCATGAGTAATAACAGATTAGCTTGTTGTCAATATAATTTTTAGGTTTTATAAGCACTATTGATACATGAAAAGTGTGCTAACTTTCACAGACTCCCAAGACAAACATCACCCACAAGGCCTGATGCAGTCAACTGGAGCCACCTTACCAGCCTCTCCGCCTTCCGCCAGCTGAGAGGGTGACACACCCAAGATGGTGCATAGCTGCCGAGCCCCGTTCTTCTCTGTGTCACTGGCGCCCTGCCCCACCCACAGGAAAGAGTTTGCGGGGGTCACCAGGACAAAGGCGTCGTTGGAGTTCAGGTTAGAGGCCTCAGCATCAACCTGGGAGAGAAGGATGGAGTAAAAGGTCAGAGGTGCTGCTGACGTGCCACACCCAGAGCCTCACAGTTCCTCTGTGACCTGGCACGCCTTCCCCTATGCTATGTTACTTTCAAGTTGAGTTATATTTTTCATTCAGACACTTTAACTGGCTAATTTACAAAGTGGTATCATTAGTGAAACAATTTCACTTATGGGTATCCTGAACCTTGCGAATCCTGAACCTTGAGACTCCCAGATGTACATCTACCTTCCTAATCAGTGTGTCATTTCCCCTGTGCTCAACCGTGCAGACTCACCTCGACAGCGCGTGTATAGCCCGCTGTGTTGGACCGCACTTGGAACAGGCGTGTGTCGGCCGCAGCAGTCTGGCCCCCCTCTCTGGAAGTGCCACCCTTGTAGACCACCATGGGCTGCCCCCCGAACAGACTCATGAGGTGTGCGGGTTCCTTGCCCTGGACAACCCGTACCTTCCCACACACATACAAACACCAGTCAGACCACTGCAAAGTAGCCATCTGAATCAACAGAAATGTAACTGTGGCATGCCGAACAGCACACAGAACACATAAACATGCTTGTTTTCTTATTGTCTGAGAGGGTGATGCAATTTTGTGAGTTTCAACGACATAATCATTGCAGTCACAATCTGTGTGTAAAGAACTCCTTCAAAAACCACCGAACAAACGAGAAATATGTCTGCGCGTGTTTTTTTATGTTTCACATCCACTAGGTGGCAGTAGGAAGTAAGGCCAGGAAATGGAACTGTATGAATGCCAGGAACTCCATGTTTTTTTTTCTCCCAGCATGCACTTTGACTGGCTCTCCAGCAGCTGAATGTCTGCTTCACAGAGGAAGGAATGCTTGTTAGCATCCTGTACAAAAGTCCCCTTTTCCCTGTACTAAAAAAAAAAAGTAGACCCTTGTTTTGAATTCAAAATAAAAAGATAGGGTAAATTATGCCTGAATTATAGACCTGTCTTTGACTTATATTTTGCATTTACAGTGTGTACTATTTTGTGAGGATGGTGGAGCAGCAAGGCTGTCGAAATGAACTGTCGTCGACACTACGCAGCGATGCTGAGGTAAACATGATAGGATGAGATTAAACACCCTGGGGTATCAGACATGCTCTTTTTTATATCCAGGCCAGCTTACAGCATGGCTGAGGCTCAATAATATAGTCAGTCATGCACATGTAACATGCAGCCACGCACACGCTGCAGGCTGGGGGGGCATTACACAAAAAGAGAGCTCAGGACGAGATGAAGAACAGGGAGGTCACAAAGCGCTGCATGTTTACGAGCCTTTACACAGTGAACTAACAGCTGTACGCCTCTCTGCTGTTTCTTGTGGACGCATGTCATTGTAACCAGTGGGAAATAACTCGAGAGAGCATCCTATGTCTCATGTTTCAGTTATACTTGACCTTCAGCTGTCCCCTGGAGTCTCGCAGGCTGATTGGAGAGTGGGTGATGGTTATTGACCTAATGGCGCCAGAAGGCAGCCTAACTCCCTCCCCCCCATGACCACTAGTGTTTGGAGTGCCACTGTACTGATATAGTACTGCAACAGACAAGTGTCTCCAGTTCAGAACATTTAGTAGCTGCAGGATGGAGGATGATGTGCAGTGGTTTAAGGTGAAGCGAGGACAGCTCAGGGGACAGGCAATGAGATGTGCTCATGCAAGTCAAACTGGTGAAAGGGTACCTGCGTGGTGATGGGAGCACCAGGGACCTGGGACGAGGGACACAGAAGCAGGGAATGGAGGAGAACAGAAAGCAGACAGCACACCGAGAAGAAGGGAAGGAAAGGATGAGTAGAGGGTGAAAAAAAGGAGTGCAGATGCGCTGAACTGTTTCACTGCAGAAAAAAGGCCAACATTCCAGTAAAACCCCAGCGGTCGCTATGCTGGCGACTGGAACACAGGCAAGAGAGAATAACAGGGGGCGATTATGGACTCAGCAGCAAGGCTCTGATTGGCTGCAGCAGGTGAGGCCACACAAGGTCAGCCAATGAAATGGCAGCCTGGTAACCAAATCAGTTCAGTAAGGACAAGTCACGTGCCTTCTGAGCATCTCCAAATGTATAAGGTTTTAAGCACTTTAGAGGCAAAAGCATAAAGTGCCTCCGAATATAGCGGTTGAAATCAGTGCACAGCCATGGATTAATGGAAACTACTGGGGAGATCTACCAAAGGCCCCCCCAGCTCTTATTACCTGAACTGGACCCCCGCCAAGCTCATCATCCAGATGTGCAGCCAGGATAGCAGAAGTTCCAATTTCATCCTGGGTAGAATCCATTCCTTGCCTGGGAAATATGCAAAAGTTTTAATAATTCCCCCCCCCCACATAATGACAATGGTTTCCTCTGGCTCCTTCCGCATTTCTGAACGGAAAACAAAATGGAACATGTCGCTAATTCGATATAACCCTTTCACTGGGGAAAAAATTACCCATGAAGACATTCTGCAGAGAAGCACACAAAGTTAAAATGCACAAAAATCGGACTTGACTTAACATTGTTCTTAACATTCTTAACACTGTGATCACACACTGAGGAAGGACCGTATGGCCCGAAACGTTTGTTTGCTTAAACCTCCGAATTAAAAAATTGTTGGTACAGCGAGTGCTGTCCTTTTTACTTTTTTGATAAAATTGGATTTTTTTGGGGGGTTCAGCACCCGGACCTGTACACTCTTATAGAGCACACGCTATTATATTCTTAACATTCTTCAGAAACAAATCTTTAAAATTCATAGTAATAAACGTTTGAAAGATAAACAAAAGGACACGGTTCTTTAGTCATATAACATATATGAATGCTTTGTGCAGTTTTCTCTTGCTGACATTGCACTGTTCTTAGTGTGAGTATAAACACCCAACCTGCCTCTGTAATGGCACCACTACCATTCCCCCAGCACCAGGTGTGGGCACAGCTCAGGCCTTACCAGATGTAGATGATGTGCCCACTGCGCCCTCCATGTTTGTAGTCATACAGGATAATGTAACTGTCTCCCCCGTAGAACTGGCCATAGGTGGACGGGTTAACGGGCACCTTGTCCCCCCCTTCAATGCGCCAAATCTGTGGGGGTAACGCAAGACCACGTGAGTCCTGTGGTTAGGATACTGCTTTTACTTCCATGCTCTTTTGAATGAATGAATTAATTGACTTTATTGTCATTGTATGGTTGGTACAACGAAATTTAAATCTTGAAAATTTCAAGATCTGTCATTAGCACCTTTACCTCCATGTGACCTTATGAATAAAGAAACATGAATCTGAGCTGAACACAAGCAGCTAGCAATCTAGTCACCTAAGATTCAATTGTCCATCCCTGTAATGGACCTGGATCCTTTGCATACATGTATTTCTCTAGTACACTCCTCTTTAATTACTTTACTTCAATCCTTTTGACTTTATGATTAACTTCATTTCATAGCTGCAGGTATTTTGCAGCATACCTACAAAAGCCTGTCACTGGAGGGTCACCACCGACCGAGGGCCTGACCGTCACCTGCAGGATCACCTGTGACCCCTCACCTGCTTCTTGCCTTTCCCATCGTCCACCATCCCGTGCTGGGCAGCCATAGCGGGTGACTCGTGCAGCGTGGCAGCGTCGAACGGCACCTTCTCCACCCTGGCGATGCTGTTGGGCAAGTAGGCCACGCCCATACCCACCGTCTGGTCGACATCACGCCAGTTCTTGAAGAACTGCTTGAACAGGGGGGTCTCTCCCATCTCGGGCAGGATCTGGACCTGTGTGTGCTTTGGGTAGCCCATCTTCTTGATGAAATCATCGGCAGCCTTAAGCGCTGCTTTCCTCTCTTCCATGTTGGCATCCTTTCCTTCATGTAGACATTGTCATCACCATTAAAACAGCTTGTACAAAGAAGGAAAAGGAAGAGTTTTGGAACATGTAGGACAGGTAATCTCCATGGAGAAAAATCAATCTGCACACTGGACTAGTATTATTAAAATTAATTAAAGCAGGTTTGTTAAATCAGTTCAATCTATCTCTTATTGTTTCGCGTTCTGCCGAATGCAGACCATACGCTGAAACCGCGACACAAACCTTTCCAGACGAAGACCTTGCCATCAGAACCGTGGTCCAGGATGTAGCAGTCACCGGATTCCAGGACGCTCTGAGAGAAGGGATTCTCTGACGCAACCATGGCAATAGCCATATCCCCACTGGCGTTGGACACCTGCCAAGTGGGACGGGAAAAAGAAGTCGCCATGGTCAGGAAGGCAGGATGGAATTACCATTTTTAAAATTCCTCAGCTTTTGCTCTCCCTCCAGCTCTTATTGGATTCTGAGCTGTAATATCTGTTTTTCTTCAACCGCAACCATTTGCCCTCTGACCTCTCACCTTGTACAGCTTTGCCAACTTCCTGTTAGATGCGTCCGCTTTGATATCATCTGAGGCTCCCTCCGGCAGGTCTGGCTTTGGCCCCAGAACCTACAGCAAAAGCAGAAAGACAGCAAAACAAATTTTCCTTCATTTCACAGCCACCAGCTCAGTGGACATAAACAGCACTGGGGCAAACCCCTCAGGTTTGCTTTAACAACACACCGTGTAACATGGTTTGCTTTGTGTTTTTGATGCCCGGTTCACCGCACACCCTCAGATCGTGAACTTTGCTTTTCATGCACAGACCAGTTGGTATCTCTTCTTCTAAGAACGGATCACTGCCCTCACCTCAGTCATCTTCTCTCGCTCCACCCCCTCGTCACACACGAACACCCTGGCCCGCCCGCTGCGCTCGTTGTCACGGATACCCTTGGCGACTTGCGTGGCCTTTAGCTTCTCAAAGCGATTGCTCTTGGAGCCGCACCACTGGTAAATCTCCTGTCATTGCAACACACTAACGTGAACAGTACAAACGGCAGAACAAACTGCACAAGGCAGCTGGGAAAGGTTACAGTAGATCTGGATTTTTTTGTTGCCCTGACAAAGTGCCCAGCGTTAGGAGTGGGTATATTGATTAGTGTGTTTTAGTGAGACACCGGCTGGGAATATGTGCAACTTCAATCTTCCGCCTTAGCGCCTATCCGTCTTATGTTGTCACTCACGCCGCCGAGGTCCAGAATAAAGCAGTCTCCCTGGTTAAAGCTGTCCCAGCTGACGGGCACCTCGGTTGCCCTGACGACACGACGGCCTTTGACCTGCAACAAACGCTGGACGATGACCTCGTTGGTGACGACATGCTTGAACCCTGATGCCACGCCCCCTTCCTAAGCCAGCCGGTGTGGGGGAAGAAAAAAAAACAAGACATGACATCACGGACCCAAGTGAAAGATAATAAAAACAGTTGGTCATGCCCACACATGTAAGGACAAGCCACGATACCATGTACTTCAGGCCAGATTTGAAGTAGCCCAGGAATGACCCTGATTCATGGCCTTGGACCTCACGGTACTGGATGGGTTTTCCACCAAGGAAGTCATCCATCTGCACGGTGAAAATGGCGGCAGCACCACTCTCGTCTTGTGAGCAAAAATCACCTGAAAAAGAAAGGTGTTACACCCCTGCCTGTCATAACCCTCATGTCCACTAGATGTCACCCTTCCTCCTATCTCCTTTGTGCTGATTCATTGTTTCCTTGTTAGTGTTCCCCAGCCCTGTCTCGATGTATCGTGGTAATTTAAACCCTGTTCTTATACAGTGTCCTGGCCGGTTGTTGTTTCTGTAGGTGTAACTTTGTAGTTGAAGTGATCTGTGTGTTAACTGCACCCTTGCCTGTAGACTGTTCTCTGTAGTTTGGCTCTGCTCTCCTGATTATCTTATTATTTGTACCCTCTTATTTGTCTCTAGCCTTGTTACCCCTTTAACCTTATATTAATACCATGTTCTGCCCTTTATTAAAGCCTCCCTTTTGCACATTCAACCTCATGCCAGCCCGCCTGCTTGTTTGTTATTGCATCCATCTCCTTCTGCATGGTCAGCATTTCATCTTTGTCATCTTTTTATTTTCCACCTTGTGTGTGAAGTGTGAGATGGATGGAAAAACAAAGAGGAACGGATGTAGATGAGAAGGAAGTGAGACACAATTGTGAGAGTGACTCAGTAGGTGTGAGGTTTCCTTAGGGATTCCACACTCCGGCCTGAAGGGTCTCACCCAGCCAGAAGTGCAGATCATACTGCAGCATTCCGGTCCTCTGCTTGATGGTGTTGAGCACGATGTAGGCGTCGCCTGTGTAGAAGCCCCCGTACAGGTTCTGGGGCACGGGAACCAGGTCCATCTTCTCGATCCGCCACACCTGGAGGCCTGGCTGCTTCCCGGCCCGCTCAAACTCAGGGTGGTACACCATGGTGCCTGGGAACAGGGGCGGGCCCAGTGAGCGAGAGCAAAGAACCACACAGAAAGGACACCGTGACAGTCAGGATCCGGGTCAGGAAGCCGACCCAGAGCCGTTACCAGTGTCAGCACGTGCCAAGTATCTCAGGATTATCACATGCCCTTTATCGTGTTTTAGCTCTTACTGTGTGTAGTAAATGGCTAATTAACTGTGCATTGTAAAGTAGTGGAAACCTGAACTATACAAATATGAATGATAAAGTATGAAACTGAAAAATTCATTAAATATTTTAACCTTTATAAAGTCACTGCATACCCTGAAAACATGCTTTAAGGAACTAAATGTAAAGAAACACTCAGACAGCAGCCGTGTAGTTATCCACGAATGTAAAATTTCAAAGAGCCGCACTCTTTTAGACTGAGGGATGTCCGAGGCATAAAGGGAACCCTGAAGGAAAGGCCCTGAGGCGTGGTTGGGCTGTTATGTCGGTATCCCTTGCACGCTAACTGAAGAACCGGACAGGCCTGACTCCCTCTGCTCTCAGATGTAGGAGTGGGTGTGCAAACAGCACATATGAAACAGGAAGTGTGTAGAAAGGAAGTTGGCAGCACCCAGGTCTACAGCACAGAAACCTCCAGTTGTTGAAAAGGCTGGCGCCCTTGGGGGGGAGGGGCAATCATAAACACATGCTCAAATGCAAAACAAGTCTCAGTTATGCCCACAGACCATAGCTTTGTTTAGCGTCTAGCAGGATGTACCACAGTCATGCAATATGGTATTTGCTAAAACCAGTTAATACTGAGTTTAACTGTAAAGGTAACTTGGTATTTTAGATATGTGGCCCCAGAGTTTAAGTTCAATCAGGACAACCTTTATACATTTTTGAGTTTATCAGGACTCTGTCACAAGGTACAGTACTAACACTTCACACGCACACGCAGAACACATGTTATTTTAATCCAGCCAGAGGCGAGACAGGTTTTGTCATTTTGGCAAATAACGCAAAAAGAATCTTGCAGCAAAGAAAAAGCACATGAGGACAAGAGGCACCTGAGGTGATCTGTCAGTCTCCCCCTCCACGTCCTTCACTGGTGTATCTCAGACTGCTGTACCTATTCCAGCACTGGACTGTATGCACCCTACTGGACTGTCACAGCATTCCCGTGAAACCCAAAGTCCTAATATCTGTGAACATTCTTGAGGCAAAGTTGTGGCACTAGATTCGGCTAACAGCCTCTGCTGCCCCCGCCCTCCCACTCCTCCTGAAAGAATCTCCTTGTGGTTTGTGGGCTTTGCATGTAGCAGATTCCAACACAAGTACTAACAGCACTCCCAGTTCCAAAGTCCCCCACTCCTGTTCTGCAGCACTCGATTCTTAAGGAAGTTGTTGCGTCTCTAAAATGATCTCCAGTGTACTGTCAAAGTGACAGAACAGAAGCCACAGCAGACGGAAAAACTTAAATAGTTTCCGTAAACACTCCAGTTCTGCAGTCATGTAACAGGAGATGACAAATTGGTAATTGCTGTAATTAGTTTGAAAGTAATTTTAAAAACAAAGACATAATGCACAGAAGAAACAAAAAGTGACAATTCATAGAATTGAAATAGATCAGCAAGTATGCATAGGATAAACATGAAAACCACAGCACTGACGAAACACGAACCCATACAGAGCCTATATGAGAAAGCAGTCAAAAAACAAGCTACAAAAATCACAGCACACCCTCAACATCATTTCTTTCGAGAATAACTTGTTGCCCTGAGCCAGAAGATTTAGGACATATCAATCATGTGAAGCTGTCATTTGTCCCAACCTCAATTAAACTGCAATTAAAACACAAATGTTTAAGCATACAGACTCCTGACACCATACATGTATAAACTGTGTTCTTTGATAACATGATATTGTTAAATGTTTCTAATATGTTGTGTAATGTCTCATAGATTGCATGCTTCCTTCTGTATATATGTAATGCAACTAACTGTAGGACGATACCCAAGACAAATTTCCCTTTGGGTAGAATAAAGTCTACCTTAACCTTAACATGGAACAAAATGGCTATACAAGCATAGAATGCCTGTTTTGATGAATACAATGTAAAGGAACAGGGTTGAAGGTGTTTGGGTTACAGGTGTTTGGGTTACAGGTCTTTGGGTTACAGGTCTTTGTCTTTAACTTATGCTGACTGTCTATTCACTTTCCACTTTCATTTTGTTCTCCACATAACTAAGGAACAACTTGACCCCTTTGTGCTTAAGTATTGTTTATATGCAAACAAACACCAGTGAGCCTCCCCTGGGTGGGACAGCCCAGTCCCCAGACACAGACAGCTGATATTTACATCCCAGCTCTGCCCCAGGCCTTCAGAGCACCAGTTACATGCTTTGCTGAAAACAACATGCTTTGCTGAAAATAGACGGCCTCCAGGATTGAGCTAAAAAAACTCAAACTGAAGCCCAGGCACCTAAAGGCAGCTTCTCACAGTTTAGCTGAACTGTCAGTGTTTCGTCTCTGGTCTCCCTGATGACCAGACATCTCTGCTGGTGTCACAGAAACAAATCTAAGCTCTTGTGGTACATTGGAGCCAAAGGATTTGCAATGCAAGCACCATCTAATTGAGGAATTAACGAGACCTCCCTCCCCACCCACCAGCCAGACCTTTTACAACAACCGGAAGGCTTTACAGACCACAAAAGCAGAGTGTTTGCCACTGATCCACAAGAGTTCATTTCCTCACAACACGTGGATAACACATCCAGGGTGACATGAGAGAGAGCACTGTTGATCTTACAGGCCTGCTCTTGTTTAGTCTAATATCTCCTCATTCAACACTGCTGGGAAAACAGTGTAACCACATCAGTGGGTAAATGTGAAGTGATCATTCAAAATGCAATTAGCATTTCTCTAGCCAGCAAAGTTTAGGTCTTCCAAGAACATGCATGTGATATTCAATTCAGTTGAATTCAATTTATTTTGATATAGCGCCTTTCACAACAAGTTGTCTCAAAGCGCTTCATAGAAAGAAAATACAGATAATACAGAATTAACAGCAGGTGGATGACTGGGGTTTAAATATAAAGATAAAGGCAGACAACAGCGGAGGAGAGGAAATAAAAACTCCAGTGTGGAAAAAAAACTAACCTCTGGGGGTCCAAGGCTGACTGGCTGCCCAGCCCCTCCTTGGCATACTAACATTACAAAATACATAGTTGAGAATTAAGATTATGTCTGTAAACATACAGTATATACCACCCATATCTGTTGACTAAACAAGCTTTTTATATTTTGTGTTCAGTTACAGTTCCTTTTTAACTAGTGCCCCAGTTTTAAAAAAGCAGTCTGTGATTCTAATGGTCCACAGGAGAGCAGTATAAATAGACCAGGTCATCTGAGCGCTGTAGACTGTCCCACTGCTGAAAAAGACAGGCCAGCGTCTCCAAGGCTCCAGTGATTCACACACTGACAACACCACCCCCGGGTGAGTGACTCAGCCTGGCTGGCATCTCAAAAACTCCACCCATCTTTTTTGTTGCAGGCAATTGGACTGCCAAGAATCACGTGTCTATTGGCTGCTCACCTCTCGCATAAACCAGTGTCATATATGTGAAAAGTCAGTCACTTGCTAACATCATTATTAAAGTTAGGAGACACTTTGTAGGTAACTGAGTATTTGAGCAGTTAGGGTTATAACATGCTCCACTCCTCATCTGTATTTGCTCTCAGCAGTATGGGTAGCCACACTGCAGTCAAACATTGACATCGAGGGGTTTAAAATAGTTATTCTGTTACAATCAATCGCATGAACTCTAGGCTGTGTCTAACACAGTGTAAAATTTTCAGTTCAGTATAGACTATGTAAGGAGACCAAAGACCACTTGTGGAGCTTGCAGACTTCAAGAGGCTGGGAACTATTTCAAGAGATTATAGATTATTTTGTGTACCATAAATCTTATCTTCTACCTTGACAACATGTGCAAACAGAAATGACCATGGATATTGAAAAGGTGTAGGGTGTAAACAAAACGCTGTGTGTCACCCATGTATACACCCTTTCCTTAAGCGTGCACCTTAATAATAATGTTCTGTAAAGTCAGACGGTAAACATCAGTTTGAAGAAGCTCATGTGAGTCCGTGACCTAGTGAGCACATTCAGGCAGGTGGATTTGTACTGACAGCACAGTTTAACTCATTTATTTATACAAACCCGTTCCGCAAAAGCAGAGGTGACACAGAGCGTGGTCTGAACGCAGTATGCAGGGTAGCGGTCTGCAAGGGTGCGGTCTGCAAGGGTGTGGTCTGCAGGAGTGCGGTCTGCAGGAGTGCAGTCTGTAGGGTAGCAGTCTGCAGGAGAGCGGTCTGCAGGAAAGCGGTCTGCAGGAGAGAGGTCTGCAAGAGTGCAGTCTGCAAGAGTGCGGTCTGCAAGAGTGCGGTCTGCAAGGGTGCGGTCTGCAAGGGTGCGGTCTGCAGGAGTGCAGTCTGTAGGGTAGCAGTCTGCAAGAGTGCAGTCTGCAGGAGAGAGGTCTGCAGGAGTGCAGTCTGCAGGAGAGAGGTCTGCAAGAGTGCGGTCTGCAAGAGTGCAGTCTGCAAGAGTGCAGTCTGTAGGGTAGCAGTCTGCAGGAGAGCGGTCTGCAGGAGAGCGGTCTGCAGGAGAGCGGTCTGCAGGAGAGCAGCCTGGCGAGTTTGTGAATCTGTAGGCTGCTTGCATGACTCATCTCTTCCACTAACGCTCATCCGCTCAGTGAGATCTCCTAGTTCTTCAGCGTTTCAAAAGATTCAGTTTGCTCCTCAGCCTGACCATATTTCAAATTTATTGAGACTGCTTTCCTGTTATTCTAGCCTTTACTTATATGTTGCAAAACAATCCATGAATCAGAACTAAACAAAAAGTCATTCTGTACTTATAAATGTAGTGCTGCAAGTACGGTGGCCTCGCCCAGAAGACGAGGAAATGAACAAACAACACAGAACAACTTACAACTTGGACTTCTGACAACAACAGTTACACCGAGTATTCGTTTTATTTAGAAAAGAATTTGCACCTAGTTCAGAGGAATGTAGTACACATTTAATCATTTTTATGTTTTTAATTTCAATTTCTTTGCATTTGTCACTTTAAGATATTGTATATGTGTTATTTAAACACACTGTATGTGCAAAAGTGATAAAACATTACAACTGTCTACTGTTTAAAACTTTAAAAGAGAAATACACCTATGGTATGTGACTCAGGAAGCAAGGGAAATATCTAGGCCGCACCCTCAGTTTGGGACTAGCCTCTCATGGTCCTGCATGCAGTTGGCATAATACACCACTCAAATGGTTTGCTTCATCCAAAGGTTGAAGAGAACTTCTAGGCTGCACAACAAGCCTACTGACACTCCACTTACCCTGCAGATAATGTAGTATTATTACTGTTCCCATGGCAGAACAAATGCACCATTTTAAATCCTGGAAAACAAAGTTCTTCCCAGAAGACTCAACATAACCTTAACTGGCAAAAATCTGGTTAATTTCTCAAATCAGAAGACTCTTGACTCTGTAAATACTGACATAAAATTAACTTTAATTTATTGTATACATGATTCTTGAAGTGTCTTTCACTTGACCACAACACACACAGACAGACAGACAGACAGACACACACACACACACCAAACAGCTAACACTGTAGACAATGGAAAAACTGCCCATGTAAGAAGTGGGGAATCCATCAGCTGTTTCACGCACAGCTGCACCACCAACAGCTCGCTTCCCCAGCTGTTCCAGCACTCTGTGTGTCTGACTTTCTCAAACCCATATGAAAGAACCATATAAGCCTCCCTTTGGTCCTTTTAAACCCTGCACTACATACAGCCATAGTTAACGAAAAGAACCAATTTTGTTGTAACATACGTCTTCATTTGTAAGTCGCTTTGGACAAAGGTGTCTGCTAATAATCAAAGTAAATGGAAATGTACTAGATATTACCGTACAAGTACATGAAAGAGGGTTCAGTCTGTTGATATTTATTCAGAAGTCCCTCAATGACATGGATAGGTGTCTTTCAGCATGTTAGAGGGTCGTGTCTGTCATCATGTTTTCACTCCTGTGAAATGCACTTCAACTCTATCACAAAAAATTTTTAAACAGTGGACCAGTGTCTGTCAAGGACATTAACAACAGAACTATTTGTTCATCTCTTCTGCATTTCATGCAATGCAAATAAACTATCTTGCCCACGGTCATTAACAGGACTTCCTGTAAACCCCTTCATCATACATTGTTATTTTCGGAACTGAGAAGATGTTTTGAGTTGCCTGTGTGTTGCTATGGTGTTTAGGAGTGTTTATACATTGACAGAGGATGCTCTGGCTAAACAGAAAAAAAAAAATCCTATTATGTAATATATGGCAGTATTGTGAGTATAAATTTTTATAAACAACTCTGTTGCTAAGCATTTATGTACATTTTTTCCTGTACAAAAGTAAATTTTGATTTTTTTTTTTTTTAAGTTAACAACTTTCCCAGTTTTACATCCCATTTTCATTGCAGTCGTTAATGTACGTCAACTTGAACTGCTGAACGTCTTAATAATATAACAATACTGAACTATACAGGTTGAGAACACTGATTGTACAAGTTAAATTTACGACTTAAATGTAATTTAGCTGTACTGCTAAACTGCTTGGTGAAATGGAATTTCACATTGATTCATCTGGTGGGGCTCGTGATACACTTTAAATCTTTAAACGTTTATATTTCTTTGATTTTCGCCTAATTCCGAAACCTGCCCAACTACTTGTACTGTTGTACATGTTATGGTAGCGATCATTTCATTTTTTTTCCTAAATCAATATGTCTACATAAACACCTTTGATAGTTAATACATTATAATGTATCACACAAATTCACTTTATTGGCTTGCAAGAATGACCATAAAAATATTTACCCATAACTTGTGGAGCACAGAAAAGGTTTGTTTAAAACAATCAGGGAGTTTCTGCCGCGTTTCAAGTAAACTACATAATCCAGGTAGATGAGATTAAATGAAACTGCTATACGCAATTCATTTAACAAAATCCTCTTATCTAATTAACTTGACATCAATTAATATTAAACATAATCTCCCAAATCTTCTTACTTCTTATTGGTATTAATATTTTAAGTTAAAACATTTAAGATCTGAACGCACTTTATTGTTGCTGCCCTACAGTCATTTTCCGTTTTGACAGGAGTGTATGTCACAGAGTGCTGAAATTAACGTTTAAAGAGCCATATATGGTAACGTTCGCACAATATGCACACTCCATCCCAGCCTCAGACTGTCCGAATTGCTGGCCAGGTTAGTTACATTAAGACACAGTTAATGTGAACCCCATCTGATGTCCCGAGATGGGACACGGACTGATCCGCGTTTTCAAAAAAATGACGCGCGGTGCTTTTTTGGCCCCGCAAAGCAAAACCAGTTCAACGTGTGCGTGAAAAGACATGAAAACACTTTAAACGGTGCTTGGAGTTTAAACATTATACAAAAGCTCCCAAAATAACGATGGTGGGCTACACAGCCTTTACAAAAATATGACAATGCGTCGTAGAAAACAACAAACAATAAACGCAGTCCTGCTTTGCAAATGAAATTAGTTTACAGATGAATTCCCATTAGGCAGGCGAACACTATCAAGCAATCATACTAAACATACAACTGACTGTAAGACCATGTTCATTTACCTTACGATGAGCCAAAGCAGTACAGTATATGCGATCTTGTGAAAAGGGGTTTGCTTCTGCAACGGAGATCTGCTTAATCGACTCTTGCTTTCTTTCGGGACAATTTATTCGTCCTGCTTGGGCAACTCCCTTTGAGTCACCTACAAGACCTGACTGTGCAGCTGGACACTGCAAGCAAATTGCATGTAGGGGCGGGTTCTAAAGCCCTCCCCCTTATGGGGGAAAAGACGTGGCAAGTCTCCGGTCCCTGCTGTCAGTTAGCATTTGTTTAGACGCTATGAAGGCATACATAATGTCATGGTCAACATGAAGGACCATCCAACAGATGTATAGCTTCATTGTGGTGCTCCAAACTTTTTGATTTTGTGCGAGTGAAACTGTATGCATATCAGCAAGAATCTCTATTAGCAAGTATATCAGGAAACAACTAGGTTTTACGCTTGTTTCATAGAAAACGTTGACAACTCTGACCTATTTCGTGATTTATTTTATTTGGTAGTGGTTTTTTTCCAGAAATGCTTTTTTTGGAATGATGCATCGGTATGTCTGATCTGTAGGAATTTCTTCTATTACATTTCCTTAATAAATCAGCGAGTCGCCTTTTAACGACATCTTTGTTTTTGCCACCATTGAGTTTTTGTACTAATAATCACAATCAAACCTGAACTATACCTGTTCATGGCTTATCACTGCGTTTGCCTAAGTAATATAACTTCTTTAAGAATGTAAATTACGTTCACCATCCACCGATTTTACTTTGATGCATTTTTAGCACACCTGACAGATGTCAATCCGTTGAGCAACAAATAGATTGATTGGGGAAAGGTAATCCAGTGTAATCAAGACCGCTTTTCTAATATTCACAACCACACACACAGTGCAAACTTTGTAGTAGTTACCAACGTAAGGTTAGCAAACATTTACACGGATGGGGATAACAGCAACTATTTGACTGTTACAATTTTCAGTGAGGATTTCTTAAAGCATAGCTACGCTATTTCCAATTTTGAATCAGTTCGGTAGGTTTTGGGAATTTCTTCGACTTTTATTGACCATTTTCTGTATATAATTAATACATTCAATTAAACGAGCTCCAGTAGCATGATGTCATGTACAGTGGCTGCTTCTTTATAAAGCCTTTATTGTGTCGCCCTCTGCTGTACAATCAGTTGTACTTTTTCACGTCTGCGACGCAGGCCTGCAAGTTTTACCTTAAATTCAACACCGTGTAAATGTTTACTATATGCAATGGTTGCGTTAACTTTCTTAAATAATTTATCAGCATCATAACAAAGAGTTTGTTTAGAACACAGCAGTGCTATTTTACTTTGTGGTACGTACATATTTTTGTCAACTCTGATTGTGCTCAACACAATTGGTGGCAAGCTTATCTAGTTAAAAACGTCACAATATAAGAATATTTACGTGGAAATGAACGCATGTGTTGGAGTCTATACGCGCTTTTATTTTTCATGAACAAATAAATGTACGTCGGAAAGTAATTTAAAACATGTCAGAACTTAAGTCTGTTCGGCGCGGCTTCAGGAGACGTGCACGTCAGTGTACTGGTATTTTAGTAGGCGTTAAATGAACTTGTGTAAAAACGCAGTCATGTTTCTAACGCAGCCATGCTCTGATGCGCGGAGCCGTACAATTAGGGAAATAAAACCCCTGCGCGAGCTCAAGCAGTTCGACGATCACGTGGCATGACCTCATCGCGTTCAGACCGGTCTGCTTTATCTGCGTGCGTGCGCGCGCGGGGCGAGCTGAGCTTGCGGCACGTCGCCCTTTGTCCCACAAGCCCATTGCACGCGACGGAGGAAACCCTGTGCGGCGCAGACGGCCATCTTGGATAGCAGGACGCTTCAGCCCGGGGTAACCTGCCGATCCGTCAGAGGAAGCCGGAGACAATAAATAGAGGGTCCGAGACACCCCTTTAACTACGGTAAGCGTGTAAGGAGGAGCGCGAACAACCGTATAATAACGTTTCCCCCCACCGAGGGCACAGGCTGTCGACACGCTACAGTTGTGTACATTAGCCGGGTGGCTATTATTTGCTAACCGTCGGGCTAGCTAGGTGTTCATTGGCATTGTAAGGAGGAAAAAAAAAACCAGGAAGGTGGGGAAGACAACACCCAAATGACAGATGTCCCGCATACATTACACGTTATAAAGTTAAGAGGTTTATGCGTTAATGTGCAGAATCAATGAGTGTACGCGGTCGTTTTCGTTGTCAGAGCGTTTTGAGTGTTAAATGGATTTTGGTTGGGAGTTGGGAAGCTAGCACGCAGGCTAGCCATCGGAAGGTCTTAAACCAGTTAAATGACGCTGTGAGTGCCAGTCTTCTGATGTACAATAGCAACATACGAGGTAAACACACATGTACCCGTTTCTTAGCCGTTCTGTAGATCTGTCTAGGGTAGGATGCCCACGTTGTGAGGCGCAACGAGTTAGCCAACAGGCTACCTAGGTTGGATGAATCGTGGGCCGTGTCCGTTTGATATTTCTATAATTTTAATAAATGTGTCTGTATGTATATTGCAAGCATCGCCGTATAGTTACTATATGGCTGTCGTTATAACGCTTTAAAAGTGTTAATGAGTGTGGAGCAGTGTGATATGTTGTCCCTGACCAGTCTCAGGTGACAGGATGCTCTTCCTGTGTATCATTGCTCCATGTCGATGTACCACCAGGAGTCAACTTTTAAATCATGTTTACATTGTGCGACTGATTTGTGTCCAGGCTGTGTTGAGGTGATTTGGTGTAATGACTTTACAACAATCAGATTCTTGTTGTCTCTTAATTCTGTTATAGGCCTGCATTATGCTGCTGGCGATTTGCTCAATGCAGGATAATTTATTGTTGTTATTATTGTCGCTTGGTTTAATAAACACGACAGTTTTGCTCACCTCAGCTGCACACATACTAAAAATATACATGACAGTTACATAGATGTTTAGCTGCCTGGTGCCAGTCATAATGATGACACAATACACAGCAGTCTTTCACTGAGTGGGCCTCAGCCAGTACAGGTATTGTCCTCGGATCGGGCAAGATAAATTATTTAATTGTTACCAAAAGCAATCATTTACACCCAAATCTCTTTAACTCAGCTCACACAGGTGTGTTTGTTTTTTTTTTTTGTCGTTGCTGTTGAATGTAGCTCTTTAAAGGGTGAATGAGATGTTTAGTCTCAGCGAGGCATCATGACACGGATGTGTATTGCCGATGCACTGACACGTTACAGACCAGCATTATTCACTAAGAGCATTTTTACATTCAAATTCTGTGTAGAGCATTTCTTTCGAAATCGTTGGTATTTGTCAGATTTATTCATAATTTATATATCAAGCAGTGGATTTTTTCAGTGAAGTGAAAAGAGTTTTCTGTGGGAGGTGGAGAGTGTATGGTTTGTGGACTTTCAGGAACGTTGTAAACCGAGAAACGTGACATGCAATGTGAATTTGGTTAAGAAGTGCATAATCTAACAAAAACGTTTTGCGCAATTGACCCAGCCTTGCCCGTTTGCCATAAGCCCTGCTTTGCATGGACATGACTAAACTCACAGTTTGTCAGCTGTGTACATGGTATGGGGTTTACAGAGCCGCTTTGTTTGGAGAGGACAGCGGTAGGATTTTCCCAGCTGTCTTTAGAACATCTCTGTGCTAGACTGTTGATCTTTCAACAGGTGTCTGAAAATCAAGGATGGGTAATAGGCTGCAGAGCAGCAGCTGCAATATACTCTTGTGTTTGAATTACACTGGCAGCTCAGATGTTCCGTTTTCTGTTCTGTGTCACGCTAAACCAGACACAATCTGAATATATATTGTTAAGGCTCTGAGAGATGGCAGATTTCCAGACTGCTGCTGTCTTTATAGGCCATAGAATTCCATGCCTGTACATGACAGCAACCTTAAAAACAAGGATTTCATTAAATAAACAGGAAGTTAGTTGTTACTCCTGTTAGAAGTGATTAGCTAGGTGGATGGTCAGACACAGTCAGGGTGTCATTCATGAGCAGCATGACATTAGGTTAGCACTACAGACACTGGATGTGGAGGTTTTTAGTTCTCTTGCCACAGGTACTGGCGTACTGCACTTGTGTATTGAGGGTCAGAGACTGAAGGGAAATTGAGTTTGGCTTAATTTTGTTGTCTGGGACAGCTTTTCAGTTCAGTGTGACTCAGTGCAGATGGTGTCTTTATTTGGAATTGTTATGCAGTTTACGCTGATATAAATTCATTATAGCACTAAGTCTAAGTGGTTATGGACTACATTAAAATTGGAGAATTTTGTTGGAATAAGTGGCAGGTAAGCAGTCAGCAGTGGAGCTGCGCAGGTCGGTCACTGGAATCTTTCTGACTGATGCACACAGCTTGGTTTGAGAAGGTGTGGCATTGGCAAGGATGCTGATTTGCAGAAAAAGTGCAAATATTTACGTGTGTAGTTTACTGAATGTTACAGTTACTGGTTGTCAGTACTTGTTCTGGAGGCCCAGAGGCATTTTGCTTTTACGTCCAGGACTCAAATCCATTAGACAGTTTGGCTACAATAGGCTGGGGTGTTTAAGCATTAGCTGTCAAAGAAACATTCGGTCCAATTACTGGTATCCCAGTTACTGAAAACTGAGAAACATTTTTATAGTAAAATGTCTGCAAATATCAGGTGAGTCCAGGTAGAAATGGACACCTGAGTCAGGACCAGTGAAGATCTCACCACATCTGTGATGATTCCTCGAGGTGTCAGTTCCAAATCGATCAATGTGCCTGTGGCCTGCTACTCCCCGTCTGCTGTCGATCTCTCTGATCATTCAGCTCAGCTGTTTTCGATTGGATGTCCCCCTAAGTGAACGGTGCGTGACTGGCCAATGAAGATGAGGCTCACTGCCTTTGACTCATTTGCTCAAGGAGGTGACGCCATGACATACCTGATGACACAGCTTTTTCAAACAGATTTTCCTGGCTGGTCAGACTTGTGTGTCCACTGGCACACTGTCTTTGTTGTGACACATTGCACTTCATTCTGGGTTGCTTTCTAGTGATCAGTGCAACAGCGTATGCTCATGGGTGGCTCCTTTGGTAGAACATCAGGCTGGGATGCTTAAGTTTAAGAATCCCAGTCCAGCCACCTGGTGTGTCCTTGAGCAAGACACTCAGCGCTAGCTCATTGTAACACGCATATAAATTGTAATTCGCTTTGAAAGAAGAAAGAAACCTTTATTTGTCCCACAATGGGGAAATTGCATTGTTGTAACAGCAGAGTACCAGAAGTAGCAAAGATGTAAGATAAATAGAAATTAGAAATATTCAAAAATAAAATATTGGGTAAAAGCGTATGCTAAAAAATGACAAATTATAACCACGGACATGAACGCACATCGATATGACATAACAGAAAGGAACATGTTTATTCACACACAAGGGGACTGTCGCGTGTGTATTACAAAGAGCACCAGTATTGTCCTTAGTACGTTTAGAAAAATGGTATATGGACAATTGCCAGGGCATTTCTGGAATCAAGAGTTGGCTGGTCAGTCCGTTAATGATTCATAGAAGACGCACTAGGGGCTGTGCTGGTGTGCGCTGACCTTCTTTTGGGACAGTATCTTCATGCTGCTTCAGGGAGCATGCTAAAGTGAGTGTAGACTGTGTGCCCCCCAAGGGTGCTGGTTTGCCCAGCCTTGCCTAGGCCCTGTTCTCTAGCCTGGCTCTCGTAACTGGGACGTGTGTGTTTTGTGGGTGACGGCTGTTGTGGAGCAGTGTGCGGAGTGCTGCGGTAACTGTGTGTTCATTAGAGAACTCCGTTTGTGCACATGATCCCGTTTAGGCACAGTCATTGAAATGGTGTGAATTGCAGTATTTAGCACCTTGGTGTGTCATTGTAGACATGGCTGCAGTGCTTTCAAGCCTTTGTTGGCAATCTGAGATAAATGAGCCTTGCTGAACTGGAAAGGGAACTGCAGAAATGTTGGAATTTTCAGTGAAAATTTTCAGAGTAAATATGTCACTACCACATGAACACCCATGTAATTCACAGATGTGTGTGTTGTCTGAGAGGGCGGGCTCATTTCTGTTTCACTGTGATAATACAGATATTAAAATGTCAGCCCCCCACCCTGTGAAATCTTAGTCATCATCTCTGAGATTTTCAAAAATTCGTCGGCAGTTATAATTAATGAGGGGGATTCCATTGTATAAAGTGTGGTGGAACTGAGTTTCTGACGTGTACAACTACAGGTGAAATGTTAGCCAGGCTGCTTCATGACCATGTTGCTTCCTCAGAATTATATTTAGTTTTGCTCATTTTTATATAGCGCCTCTCACAACAGCATTGCCCCAAGACACTTTACAGGAGCAGGTGTACATAATTTGCGTAGTAACAGAAAAGCATTTCAGTCTCATTTTTGTTTGAGAGCTTCTGCAATAAGGTTTTGCGGGTGAGAATCCAGGCCACCTCCGTAGTGCCGTTCACCGCGCACCGCTGTGGTGTTTGCACATGAGGCGTCGCTGAGCTAACAGGGTGCTAATGTAAATGAGCATCCCAGTTCTCAAAACGATCACATTACAGGTGCTGGCAGGAGCCTCAGGACTTGTGCTGGACATCAGCAAATGAGATGTGTGTGTACTCATGATGACATGGTGGATACTTCAGTGGCCAGAGCAGGAGTACTCTGTTTGGGTGATGTCACAATGATGACGGACTGTGAATTGTGGGAAGTGTCAGTGCATTGAATGCACGCTTGCAGTGCTGTGTGGTGAGGCTGAAGACAGGCAGGTTCGCAGCAGTTTTGGGAGTAGACTGTGAGGGACTGTTATACTGAGGTATGTCTGTACAAGTGTGGGATTTACAAACGGAGCAGCATTAACAAAGTTCATTTCTGTGTAGGAAACACAAATGTCACCTGACTCTGTTACAAAAGCACTCCTAAATTTAGCTAGTTGGCCATGTTACTGGCAGTGCCCAGAAGCCCTGCGTCCACAAATAGAGAAAATTATAAGTGAAATACAGTATTTATTTATTTATTTTTTGTCTATATGTTGTAAGAAAGTTGCTACATGTAGTTAACTGCTAATCCAAACCTTGACTATAAAAGGATATTTTGAGCTTAAATTAATTCCTCTTGTAAATGGTATCTCAGGTGTGCTCTTGATTGGTTACTGAAGTGCTTTAATTGAAATGTATGCTCACCTTTGAGACTTGCCAGCGCCAGACATCTGGAAGTGCGTTTTGCCTAAGCACTTAGGTGGGGTGTAATGGGCTATGCTGCTGCTTTAGTGCCTCCAGGGACAGCCTTTTGTGATCGGGGAATTCTCTGTTTCCCAGTTGTGGCCTCTACTCAGAGTGTGAATGGAGTTGGCTCTGTTTCTGGCAGGCTATGGTGTTGACAGTAGTAAGGTGGTCCCACTGTTTCTGCTCAGAAGAGCCTTCCGTCACACACAGGCTGTCCTCGTGCGCTGCTTATCGTGCCAGTAAAGGTGCGGCTGAAATATCACCAACCGATTGGTCATGTCTGATGCCCAACCAGGACTGCTTATTGGCTTGCCTTTTCCAGCTTAGCGCGGATGTGAACATATCGATAGGCAGGCGCTTCTCCTTGCTGTGGTTTCGTTGTATCGCCATGGTTACTGATGTCTTGTCTTTTGCTTCTACCTCTTTTAGCGCCACAATGGCCACTGCTCCATACAATTACTCCTACATCTTCAAATACATCATCATCGGTAAGTGACCGCTCTTTATGACCATGGGGAACAGGCCACATGCTTTTGCTAATTCGTCCGCCACGTCTGGCCAAGTACACTTACTTTGCGGACTCCTTAGCTTTCTGCATCAGAACTGTAACAGAGGTAGAGCCCTGCTGGATTTCCTTGATGTGACAGTGTAGCCATGCTCAGTATTCTAGAACATAATTCCCATCTGCTGTATTCTTATTTTAAAAGGAAGGAGCTATTTCAGATTCCACAGTTCTGTCACCCAGTCAGACTCAACGCCACTTTTGTGTCAGGAGCTTTGATGAAAAATTTCATGCATGTATAACATCTTTCCTACAGGGGACATGGGTGTAGGGAAGTCCTGTCTGCTCCATCAGTTCACAGAGAAGAAGTGTAAGTTGTGTGTGTGTGTGTGCGTGTGCACGAATGCCTCATGCTGACATGCACTGTGTTCAGAACAGATTAGCGCTGGATTTCACTAGTTCACGTGGCAGCGTGTTGCACTCACCCTCTTGGCTGTTCATGAGATGAGCCCTGAATGTTGCTGTTCATCCAGAGCCCAGGAGTACACAGACCCATTTGTGTAAACTCCGCCTTCGTGGGAGCTGTATTTGAGCCTGTATTATTTTTTTCTTGACAGCAGAATTTAGCCAATCAGTTCAAATAAACGCACGAAGAGGAGAGCAAACTGTAGCGAGCTGCAGCAGAGCTCGCGCCTGTGTGTGTTGTCAGCAGCGATCCGGTGGGAGGGCTCTCGCACTTGGCCCGCCCACTGTTGAGTTGTGTCATCGCGTTGCGGGGTGTGGAACAGCGGGCGACCGTGACATTCTGTTGCGTAGGCTGGCTCTAACCCCACAGAACAGTTGTAATGAAGGACTGGTGGTTGCCTAATGCAGCTATAGGGGTTGGCATGGAATACAGCTCAAAGGCCTGAGGACAGCCTGTACTGCATTGTGCAGTGCAGTGCAGACTGCTTCATGCCAAAAAATACTGCAAGCCATGAGTGGAACCTGCTGGGATTTCATGTACAAAAGCGATTTTTCAACTCCAGTACCATCGTTAACACTAACAGTGGGACGCTAGGCTGAGTGTGTGTGTTTTTGTTGTAAGCGCCAAGTTGCTCTGTCTAGTTGGTGAATGTATTCTCATTGTCACCCCCTCGGCCAGTCATGGCAGACTGCCCCCATACGATTGGGGTCGAGTTTGGGACAAGGATAATTGAGGTGAGCGGGCAGAAGATCAAACTGCAGATCTGGGACACGGCAGGACAGGAGCGCTTCAGGGCCGTCACACGGAGCTATTACCGAGGGGCAGCTGGGGCCCTCATGGTGTATGACATCACCAGGTAAGATGTCTCCATGAGTGCACGTTGGCTCTGGCGCTCTGCTGCAGAGCTGGAGTTTAAAACGCACTTCGGTGTGAGCTGAGGGTTCTTTCTCAGTGAGTGTCTGCTTTGGCCATAAGATCCTCCTGCTCTCCTTTTATGCGTCATGGTGGCGGTGTAACGCTTTTTCCAAACCCACTGTCATGGCAACAACCCTCCCTCTTCTGTTTGGTCTTGCAGGAGAAGCACATACAACCATCTGAGCAGCTGGCTGACTGATGCCAGGAACCTCACCAATCCCAACACTGTGAGTAATGTCCTGCCCCCAACCCACATTTTCAACATTTCATGCACCCCCTCTTCATGACTTTTCTTTTTTGTTTGTGCATTGCACGGCTTTCAGTAGGGGTTACCCAAAAGTCTGCACTGATGTTTCAACAGAGTCGAGTCAGTTGTACCTCGGAAGGCTGGCAGGAGGTGGATCCGGGATGATCTCTTGTTGGTCACGTGACATCTTTGTTCCCTTTCGTCCTCGAACAGGTCATTATCCTCATAGGCAACAAGGCAGACCTGGAGGCCCAGAGGGACGTGACGTATGAAGAGGCCAAGCAGTTTGCCGAGGAGAATGGTGAGAGCATCCCATTAGAAGCAACGTAGAGGGCAAAGTGCAGGAGTAACACAACAGACTTCACCATTCTCAATACCAGCAAAAAAAAATGGGGTGTGAAGCTGCTTTATTATGTGCCGGTTTATCTGGTGACCATCCAAAGCCAGCACTGCAGTGTAGTGTGAATCGGGTCAGTCTGCATGAGGACGGTTGGTTAGAACAGCAGCTGCTTCATGTCCAGCTGCACTCAGAGGCTCGAGGCACGTTGGAACAGTGCAGCACGTCGCTCATCGCTTTGATGTTACATGTTGGCTTTTCATTTTGCAGGCCTGCTGTTCCTCGAAGCCAGTGCAAAAACGTAAGTACTGCGAGTGGTGTATACCTGTTACAGTGTCCAGCATGCACAAGTCCCTCCTAATGGTGACCTGGAGGTGACTCTGGCCTCAGTTCTACTGTTTCTTCAACCCCACAGGGGCGAGAACGTTGAGGATGCATTTCTGGAGGCTGCGAAGAAGATCTACCAGAACATTCAGGATGGCAGCCTGGACCTGAATGCTGCGGAGTCAGGGGTGCAGCACAAGCCCTCAGCCCCCCAGGGTGGACGGCTAACCAGTGAACCACAGCCCCCGAGGGAGGGGTGCGGCTGCTAATGACCAACTGCCCCCCCCCCTTCCTGACTACCTGGCTGCCCCATTCTCTTCCAGACCCTCACTTCTACCCCACCTACAAAGTCAGTGACATGGTGTGGGGGTTCCCACCCTTGTCCTTTTTTTGGGGAGGGGGGGGGGATGAGATGGACTATGATCTATCCATTCTCCGCACTCCCTACCTTGTTTCTCCTTTTCTCCATCTGTCCTGCTGTTCTCCACTCGTTCACCCCAGCACACGGTCTCCACCCATCACCGCTTCCCTTCCACCTTCCACCACATTCAAGGGACATGAGTCCCACATAAGAAATGAAGGCGTGGACACAGTGGTACCATTCAGGAATGGAAAATTGCAAAACCTTTTATTTTTTTCATTTTATAGTTATTGTATGTATATAAATATATAAATATATCGAAACAATTATGAAATCTAACTCAAACACCAAGTAGATTGATGCACAAGTCAAAACTTATAATCCATGTTTCTATTCACCCCTGCATGGTTTTGTCCGTATCTCTCTAACTTAATGTGTATGACTTTTTTCCAGATGATTTTTAGCTGGTAGTGTGGGACAGGAGACGGTGAGACATAGATGTATTCTCCCAGTGCTGAGAGGGTACCAGTTGTGGGTCGTTTTTAGCCCCCCCTGTGCAAGATGCACGATGAACTGGCTCCACCCACTCAAACTGTTATTACTGTGATAGCCTGGTTACCCTGGCAACCCAATACAGTGAGTGACAGTAAGGTACCGAGAGTTATAACATACTTACTGTTTGTAACCCTAAAAACTGATGATTATAGGCAGAACCTTCCTAAGGTGTAGGGCGTGTCTGGGTGGGGGTGTGTGTGTTAAAGGGAACATGGGGAGTTAAGATGAGCTTTTCTTTCCTGGTCTTCTAAAAAAAAAAAAAAAAAAAAAAAAGTCCTCCATGAATATCCTCCAAGTTCTGACCTTGTGTTGTTTTCCTTGCAGTTTTGTTTGCCTTAATGTTAAAATGACTAATGTGATTCTACTGCTTCATATTTCATACTGATGTTTGACATGTTTCTGTTAAACTTTCGTAAGATGTTTTATATTTTTATTGGGAATCAGACTTCAGTGGGACTGTTGGGGCAGAAGGGGTGTTGGTATTGGTGTGCTGAGCGTCAGCTTTCACTTGTAAACTGAGACACTCTCTGATAGAATTGTACATTAACAAAGCGAAATGTATTCTGTCCAGCTCCTTTGTTAGTCTATGGACTTATTTCATGTACCATACACCTGGGTTTTTTTTTCCCCTGTGAAGTTTGGCTGCCTGTATATACTGCTCTATCTGTAGTGGCTTTGAGACACATGGATGATGAAACACAGTTCTACACCACGAAGTTGTACAGGTGATATATTAGTGGGATGCTTCCAATTAATGCCTGGTTAAGTCTGGTAACGGATGAAACAGGTATTCTATGGTCAGGAGTCCTTCATGAAGGTCCACTCTTGATCCATCGGTGACACCTAGTGGCCACTTTCTCTTGCTCTCTCTTCTGCCTTGTAAAATTTCCTTTAGTCAGCCTATTGGTTTCTCTCCCTTGTTTTTGTAATCTGCCATGGAAAAGGCTCTTGTCCAACAGAGGGGCGTGAGTTGCTCTTCTGTCTTAATTAGAAGCAGGTGGGGGGAGAGGGGTACTGTAACTAGTGGGAACAGAGGTGACCGTGTGTGGCTTTCTGCTCACGTGTGTGTGTGTGGGGGGCGGGGGGGAGTAAATATGTATAAATTTCAAAGGAACTGTGCTAACATTTAAATGCATTCTGCGTGTATATGATTTTAAAATTGTTGACATTCGATTTTAATAGAATAAAAGCTCTACAAAAATTGATTAGATTTTGTGCACTGTGCCCTTATTCCCTATTCCTTTTCACTGATGTCACTGATCCTGTCCTCTGGCATTGAGGTGGGGGAAGAAACGTTACTCAGATTTATGCAGTATTGTGCACCAGTGGCCATGGATAAATGTGGTATATGCTCTGGTTCAAACACCCTTCCAAACAAGACAATACAGAAATTACAAAAAAATTAAGACTAAACAGTGGCTTACAATTTAGTATGAAGGTATACAGCTTCCACTTTAGTGTACACTAGTACTTTTATGTCAGGTGCCAGCCAAAGTAGGTGGAACAAAAAGGCTACCAGTCACAGTTCATATTGGCAATGGGTATACAGGATCCAGGCAGCCTCACATGCAAGACAGACAGGACGGCACACATGGATACAGTTTGAACCCATTACCACCTGTCAGTACTGCCTTAGCAGTAAACTACCATGTGTACAGGCTGATACAGCAGACAAACCAGTCTGTGTGAATCTTACATTGAGAACCAAGACAGTTTCATATGACAATTACTGTATTTTATTTAAAATTGTACCAGGGTTACAGAAATTATATACAAAAACACAAAATTAGTGTTACAAAATGGTGAACAAATTGAATTACAAAAAAATAGTGGTATGATCAGAAATCTAGTCAAAAGTACCATATTGAGAAGTACAATTACCATGTAGTGTCCTTGGACATCGCAGTCAGACAGGGCAAAAACGGCCTGAAACCAGTGATCAGTAGTGCAGAGGGGGGAAACGCTGGCCATACTGTGTAAGTGTTAGAGAGCTCCTGAGGGTTTGGGGGAAAATGGTTAAACAAATCTCACTACACACTGTCTCTATTTCTGCCACTGTGTTTTGCTTTTCAAGTGTAACAAACATGAAAAATGCTTTGCAGATGTCAGAAAGAAATCGAGTTGAGGAGACTGTGGTACGAAGCAGCGTGACATTAAGGCATGATACTCAGCTGTGCTTATTCAGTAAGTTAGTGTTAAGGCACCATTTCCTTACACAAAAATAAGGGCCCTCTGCCCAGCTGTAGCCCTCCAACACTCGCCACCAGTACAGACTTATCAAGTCCCTGGTCCCTCCACGTATAACACCACATTATCACAGACACACGTCATCAGAAAAGGCAGCATATTTTGCCTGTTAACAGGAGTTGTGCAGAAGCATCAATGAAGTTCAGGAAACAGCCCACCAAACTACAATATGTTCTGGTTTTATTTCAAATGCACAGATGAGCGTAGCTCTCTGAGTCACCTGGAAATCTGACTTACCTTTCACATTTCTCCATCAGTAACTAAACAGACAGGAAAACTTGCATCACAGACAAAACTGTGAAAATGTGACGGACATAAAAGTACTTCACTATTCTGGAAGGTTGAAACAAACCGAGGTGATCCAGATATAAACCCTTGTAGTAAATTATAAATAGTGGCTTTGGGGCTTTTAAAATCTGAGAACATGAATAAACTCAATACTATATAGAGGATTTTCTGATCACCCTGCTTCACTTGAGCTCTCGTGTTGCGTGTGCTAAAGACGTGACGCCAAAGCTGGCCTAGTGCAGCACGCCCCTGTTCACGTGTGTGGTGTGCACGGCTCCCTGCTCCTGTGTGGGGTGTGCAGCTGGAACAGCAGTCGGAGGAAGTCATCCTTTGCTACCTCTGGACGATGTCGCTGATCTCCTTGATGGAGGAGAGCAGCTTGGTGAAGTCCTGCTGCACAGCAGCACCCCCTGTGGCTGTGGGGCAGATCTGCAGCTCCCGCAGGCTGCTCTCCAGCTTGGTGATGGCCTCACGGAAGGCAAACTTGTTCCTCATTTGCTGGATGGAGTCCACGTAGCTGGCGCAGTGCTTGGACAGGTTCTTGCCGGCTTCCAGCACAGCACTATGGCTGCCCGTCTGTTCAGAGTTCCGGTCGATGGCCACGCGGAGCTGCTCTGCCCCTTCCAGCACCATCTCCCGTGTGGCGGCCGAGCTGCTTTGTCGTTCTGGCGGCTGCCAGGCCTTGCGCAGGGACCACCGGGTTGTAACAAGGGGGGGTACAGCAGGGGGAGAGGTCTGCTCAGGGGCAGGGAATGTCAGAGCCAGCCCCGGCTGCTGACCGGATGGTGAGACAGGCAGGGATGGCTTCGATGTCAGCAGTTTGGACATGCTGCTTACAGCCTTGAGCTGATCTGATGCGCCTGTTAAAGGTCCCTGAGGCCCAGTGCTCTGAGAGGTGGTCCTGGCTTTGGCCTCCGGCAGCAGCTCAGGGGCGATGTTCCAGGGTACTTTTGCAGACTTGGCAGCAGGTGGAGGTGGTGGGGGTGCTGGTTTGGGCTTTTGGATCTTTCCTTTGTCCCTGTGCTGACGCCTTAGCCGGCACTCCTCCCCCACCGCGCCCAGGGCAGGGAAGATGTTAGCTTTAAGTAGCTCGGACTGGAAGGCGCTGGTCTTGGAGAGCTCGTCCTGAGCAGGTGGCCGGCGCCCCAGCTTCGGTGTCAAGGTTGGGGGGCTGGAGCCTGGGCTGGACTCGGGATCCCTAAAAACCTCATCCAACATGTCGTCCGTCTTCCTGGGCAGCTGTGGCGGGGGGGTGAGGGTGCCAAGGGATGGCGCGCAGTCAGGCTTGTACTCGGTCCCTCTCTTGCGTGGCAGCGCGGGCCTGTCGCCACGGCCCCCAAAGGTGCCTGACTCAAAGCGACGAGCTTCCAGATTGCGAGGCAGCGTTACCGACTTCCTGTCCACACAGCTGGAGCCAGAGGGCACGCAGGAGGCCGACGCGGAGCGAAGAACACGTTTCGGGTTTAACGCGGGACCCTGCTCATCTCCAGGGGCGTCGGACAATCGCCCACCTGCTGCCGGCATGGGACAGGAGCCCTTGTTTCGAGTCTGAGAGGCCCCAGGAGGCCCCGGGCAGGCAGCCATTCCATTAGCGATGCACTCAACGCCGTTGTTGGTGCTCAGGAACCTGGCGGGGTCTACGCCGTGGTTGACGTCAGTGACAGCAGAGCCGTTGAAGTCATCCCCGTGCAGCTCCGGCTCTCGGAAAGAGCTGCTTCGCTTGGGCGGCGTCGGGGCCGTCTTCTTCTTCTTCTTGATGAGGTTGAAGAGGCTGGTGCGGGACCTGTCCTTGTCCTTGGACAGAAGTCGGTCATCCTCGTTGATGTTGCCATCCAGAAGCGTCCTCTCCTTTCTTGGCAGCATGGGGGATGCTGCAACCTCGGGTTCTGCAGAATCTGCTAATCAAAAGGCGAAGCAGCTCAAAAACACAACCAGATGAGTCTGGCAGTTAAACCATGTGCTTTGAGAAGGCTTAATAAATGAATAATAAAAAAAAAAACCTACTAATTGTATTGAAAATGGAAAACAAATATCCTAAGCACGAGTACTGCACAGCTATTAGATGTGTCAAAGTACATAATGACAAAAACTTAGAGAAAACGTGCATCTTCATGAACTGGATAGTGTGAGAAACGATTCTGTACGAGCCTGCTGTGCGGAGGTGTGCGCCGTACGCAGCTCACCAGGCCCATCCACATCTCTGTCCACGTTGCGTCGCAGGGTCCTGGTCTTGGTGGGCAGCTCTGGGGCCTGCTGCAGGGAGCCCACAGCTGCTTTCTTCACCTTCTTGCCCAGCTCCTTTTCCACCTCTGTCAGAGTAGAGTCGACACCAGACATGTGAGTAGAGAACAGATCAGGAGTGAAACAGTCACCTGACTTCAGTCACCACTGTGCTGAGTACAGATGTGCTACAGGTGCTTTACTAGGTGCCTGTCTTAAAAAGAATGAGCTTGTCTGTGTGAAGGTACTGGGTTTAAAGAGCTGGCTGACTGACAAACAGCACTGGGGTGGGATGGGAAAAGAGGCTGAACACACCATCTGAGATACTAGACTCCTGAAACATGGTTTCGAATGCCTGGTGGGCCTCGGCGAAGGACGGCCGCTCCGTGGGATCCCACTTCCAACCTGAGCGAGAAGAGAGGTGTGTGAGTTTCATCGACAGAGACGCGCACGGCCGCAGGCCCGCTCCACCGACAGAGACACGCACGGTTGCAGGCCCGTTCAGCCGACCGCGAGACTCGCTGCACTCTACTACAGTAACATGAACACAGAGGAGATGGAGAGAAGGGGTCCAACGTGCAGGACTCACAGGCTCTCATCAGCTGGTACACCTTCTCGGGGCAGCCCTCAGGCCTGTCCATGCGGTAGTCTCTCTCCAGTAGCTCGTATACCTGGGACAGGTCAATGCCCGGGTACGGAGACATCCCGTATGTTGCAATCTCCCACAGCAGCACCCCAAAAGCTGTTAAAGAAGGGGGGTGTTTACATTGATTCACATTAGCCACCCACTCTCGATCATTCTTTTAACTAACATTGGCTACATGTTTAATTATAACAAATGAGGGAAAAAAAAAAAATAATAAAAAATACTCAATACTCACAACCAACAGCCCATATTAGAATACATGCTTAGATGGTCACTTGTATTTTGGAAAAGTTGATTAGGACTGCATGCCTAAAAACCTCAGCATTTTATCTGAGAAAGCATGAGAAATCCACTTCCTGTTGCATGGAGTTCACACCCACTATGCTGCACTCACCCCACACATCGGACTTGATGGAGAACTTGTTGTAGGCCAGGCTCTCCGGGGCGGTCCATTTAATGGGGAACTTGGCACCAGCGCGGGCCGTGTACGTGTCTCCCGTCATCAGCCGGCTCAGCCCAAAATCCGCCACCTTCACCAAGTGGTTCTCCCCCACTAGGCAGTTTCGGGCTGCCAGATCCCTGAACAGCAAGTACAGGGGGACAGGGGTGACCAGAGGGATGTTAGCAAGGTCACACTTGAATGACTAGGAACCTTCTTGCTTCACTAGGATCAGGTTTCTTTATTCTTACCAGTAGGTTAATTAATGTTAGTGTTTTAAGTGCTTGGTTAAATAGCCCTCAACACTAAGTCATTTTATTTATATAGCTTATGGCTTCAGGAATAAAAAAAAACTGTTCCTGTACCTTTTTGTTCTACACCTGGGAGCAAAGAATCTGAAAATGTCTATTTAAAGGATGTAAATTGTCATTTGTAATACTCTTCCCTAATCGATGCAACTGTTTGGTGTACAGTGACTCTAGGTGCAACTGTGGCTGTCCGATCATCTTGCTTGCCCATTTAACAATCTGGGTCAGAGAATTTTTTTAAAGAGACACTTCCATACCATGACACTTAAAAAAAAGGATAAAACTGCACAATACAACATGGACATCAAGGATGAATCAGAGGCCAGATTCCTCCCCCTAACTCCAGGGGAGACACTGCATTCTGCATAAACAATTAGAAGAGATCAAAGTCAAACCAGAGGGGCAACATATGAAGTGACTTATGAATAACTTCATCAACTTCTATATTCAGACTGATGAATATTAATGGTGTCTTTTTAATTGTTTTCATTAAACAAACTGCACAATTCAAATTACTGATGTAAACTTGTACAATGTTAGCAAACGTTTCCTGATGCAGCTACCACTAATTCCCCCCAGGACAGGCGGTGCAGACCTGTACAGCGAAGCCACAGCCGACATGCCCACCTGTGGATGAAGTTCTTCTTCTCCAGGTACTCCATGGCTGAGGAGATCTGCGTGGCCATGTGGAGCAGCACCACGGCGTTCACCTCCTCACGGTTACACTCACGCAGGTAGTCCAGCAGGTTCCCGTGGGTCATGAACTCCGTCACTATGTAGAAAGGAGGTTCTCGCGTGCATACACCTGCCACCGCAAACGTAACACCAATTACACTATTAAAATGTGCAATAATTACATCTGTGTTTCAGACTCTTGCTTGGGTAGAATAATTTAACAAAAGGTATATAAAACTGACCTAAAAGCTGTACCAGGTTGGGATGCTTGATCTCCTTCATGACGGCCGCCTCCTTCAGAAACTCCTCCACTTCCATAGTGTCCTCCTACACAGGAAATCAACATGGCTTCTCATTAGTGCAGTTCTTTAGTTCATCCTTTGCAGCTGGCTCCAGACTGCAGACACTACCAAGACAGTAATTTCACAAGGTGAACACTAGATGGAGCTACAGTAGCTGATACACATTTCAGGATTCCAACAAAAGCCTAATTGTAGCTGAAAATCACATTTGCTGGAACAAGTAAATTAAACGATTTTGACGACCCCTTGATGGGGAGGAAGGGATGGGAACTTACATAAAGTAAACTGGACTACACAAGACGTATTCTGACATCCTACTTAGGGAGTTTGAACAGGAAATCCACTATGATACTAGCATACAACCATACTACTGCTGTTTGGAGTGAAAGTGGACGCACCTTGAGGGTCTTCACAGCCACAGTGAAGCTGTACTTCTTCCAGATGCCCTCGTAGACCTCGCCGTACTGACCTCCGCCTAGCTTGTGTTTCATGGTGATGTCGGTGCGCTCTATCTCCCACTTGTCGTAGCTGGGTGACACACCGTAGATGGTGGGCTTGTTGCGCTTGGGGGCAGGGTAGTGTAACGTGGCGATCAGGCCGTCGGCCACCGTCGAGTGGTGGTGAACCAGCTCAGCCAGCGTGTTGAAACGGCTCTCTGATGACACGTACAGCTGCCAATGTGAGGGGGTCAAAGGTCAGCAGGGAAAAAGTGAAGTGAAATGCTTATGCTTTGAAAAACTAAAACAATGCAGGTTATTTTAATTGTCCAGCTATTCCTGGAAAATTACAAACCCAAAATAGAGGCACATTCTGTATTGGCACAATTAGAGCATATTTGCAAAACACAGACCCAGGTCTGCAACATTTCCACACACATCAAGCAAGCAGGCCAAAGAATTACTACATTCCCTGTGTATAAGCAGCATAAGGCAGTGACTGCTCCATCACACACAGAAGTGCACCACAGGTTGTTCTGCCAGCACTGGCTGCCCACCTCCTGTAACCAGTGCCCTGGGAAGCACTTCACATAGTTTATGGTGATACATTTGTGGATGAAGACAGAGCTCAGGTCAGAATTCTGAAGTGAGCTGTGAAAACGTAGGGTACACACACCCTACATCCCACACCTGCTCACAGAATTCCTACACATCAGGGACCTGATCTTACCCAACTGGTCGATCAAGTCGGACCACAGTCAGTGTAGTCAAACCACACAGAGAGACAACTACAGTGACCTTAATAAAGCCTCATGCCACATGTCACTCTTCAGCTGGCCTTTTCAATAAGACACACCACAGACATATGCTGGGCTCCTTAGCACCAACACCCTGTAATTCCAAAATTATAAACTGCCCTGAATTACAGGCACAAACACTTCAGCCGCCAGATGCCACACAGCAACTCCAGCCCTCACAGAGCAGGCCGCCTGCCCGTCCGCCTGCCTCCCCACCGGCCCTCACAGAGCAGACCGCCCCCCCCCCCCGCCCCCCGCCCCCCCCCCCGCCCCCCCCCGGCCCCGCCCCCCCCCCCCCCCCCCCCCCCCCCCCCCCCCGCCCCCCGCGCC
>JABJVR010000095.1:2245197-2262324 GCA_025773905.1 Chitala chitala | reverse complement strand
CCCCCCCCCCCCCCCCCCCCCCCCCCCCCCCCCCCCCCCCCCCCCCCCCCCCCCCCCCCCCCCCCCCCCCCCAGTTACTGGTTATATTCCTGCAAGTTGTGCTTCCAAAGAGGGACACCCCACCAGAACTGATGCTGTGCTTCAGAGTGTGACTCAGGGACTTTAATTATTCCACAGCTGACTGTGTTCTTAGGAGTGATTATGTTAATATTCATATTATTTTTGTTTATTAATTATGTAGCATTTTTTCTTAATTTTTGAGCATTTTAATGTTTGAATTTTGAGATCAAGTGTTTTTGAAGTTACCTCAGTTTTTTTTTATTTTGTACTTTTAGTGGATGACATATTTTTGACGGTTGACCCATCTTCAACACTGGACAGGCCTTTGAAATTATGTCGTCAAAATTGTAGTACTATAAACTGTCCACCGGGTGGTACTGTGGAGTTAAAATTTGACTCACGCACTTCAACCGCTCCTTTTAGGCTTCGCTTGGTACGGGCGGGGTGTAGGGAATAAAAGACATGTCACATATTTCCATGTGGCCGCATTTTCCTGCTTGTATTGAAACCAGACGTGAATATAACAGTATTTTATTGCTGAACGACAACTATTTTCCAGAGTTTATAAAAGCCTCTTTTGAGACTCTGAAGTGTAAAGCGTCGTCCTCATCACCCATATGACCTTTCTATCAGCAGCAGAAGCTTAAAATAGCAATAAAACACATCCCTGCCCTCAGCTTTCTTTAAATATTTTATTAAAGACGTTTTTGTGTGCGTAATAATTCAGTTTTGTCAGTGTTAATGTGTCTAGGAGTCACTAACCCAGAAACAAAATTTTTTTGAATGTCAACAGACATTTTTCTATAAAACATAAAACGTCATTCATTGTTTCAAAAGGCCAGATTAAGATAAAGTATTAATAAAAAATTCCCTGGCCGTGTGGTTTTGAGTATGGTGTTCTGTGTGTTTCCACCCGTATACACGCTATAGTATATATACAGTGTATGAGCACGGAAAAGCACATTTATGAGTCAATACCTGAGATTCCTTCATGGCAACTTCGGCGTGTGTAACTCAGATGTGAGATGCGGGCGGAAGCGCAGGGCGTGGGATGGAGAGACGCTCCTGCTGTGATGCGATGGCCCAAACATGATGACATGTACCAGGGTTTTATCGTCCTATCGCATCCTGGCCTATCTGATCACGAAAAAGACCGTAAATAGCCTTTACTTCTGTCCCATCTCAGCTGGCCCAGCTAAGCTCAGTTTGTCCAAATATATAAACACGTTTTTCCGCTGCTTTTGTGACATGTTTTGCCAAAGCGTTCGGTACGGTGGGGATGGTGCCAAACTTCCTGTTGCCAAAGCGATGAGTGGCGGCGTTGTGAAAACACCTGTTTGCATCCTGTCTGCTGCCTGAACCTGCCCGCCTTCCTCCAGACAGCCCCTAGGCTCCGGCAAGTCACATCTGTGCTGGGGGAAGTGGCGATGCCTTTCTCTGTCAGCCTGTGGCTCCCCGGAGGAGTCGTGCGGTTTTAGGGAGGTGGAGGAGCGGGGGCGAACTATGCTAACAGTGATATTCTGAGCAGTTCTGGTGTTTTTGCATTTTAACGTGAGTTAACAATGAGGTGTGTGTGAGCATGTGTATGTGTGTGCATGCTTGTGTGTATACACTTTACTGAGAAAGAGTACATTCGAGGATTTTTTTTCTGTTTTCAATTACAACAGGACTGGTACCCTGTGACCCTTTTTTAATGAGAAAAGCAGCATTACAGGAAGGGGTAAATTACACATGACTGCCAGAGAAGTTGAAGGTGACCGAGATTCTGAGACTGTGCGGGGCACCATGCTGGCCCTGTGCATTTAGGGATGGGACGGGGGTGGTAGGTGGCGTGGGACACTGGCCAGGCTGTCTCGGGGGGGTGCGCTCCCCCAGGAGATGCTGTGCAAAGGCACACTTCTCCCCTCCTCTTTTACCTCCGCTCAGCGGTACGTGCTCAAACCACAGGAGCAGATGACAGAGAGAGGAGGCACCGCGGACAGCCACGGGCTCCGCAACGCGGACGGGCACCGACTCCGTGCCGCTCGCGCCCCTCCTCTGTGCAACCGCCTGCCAAACGCTCACTGCCGGTGCTGAAATGTAAGCACTGTGGAAGACTAGCACAGTGCTGATGTGATGTGATCAGGTTTCTGTTTGGTCTTTGTTTATATTCCTACATTCTGTATTTGTGCTGGTCACTGACCAGCCAGCGGACCTAGCGGCGCTTGGGTCCGCCCCGAGGGGTCCGGCTGGAGTTCTTACTCGTCTCTCCCTCTCTCTTGTCACAACCAGGGCCAAAGACATGAAGAACCGGCTAGCGTTCTTGCGGAGGCGAAACGAACCTGCTGGAGGATGCCCGCCTGGCAAACTGGACAAAGCTATGAAGTCAGTCAAGTGAGTGTCCTGCCTCCTGAGTCGACATGCTCGCGGCATGGGGTAGGTGCAGGGCATCGTGGCAGTACAGGAGATACTGTTTCTCGCTCTTGGACACGTTCAGTTTGGTTGCGATTTGGCAAACAGAGCCCTGCAAACCAAAGTGTCAGTCCTGGTGTCTGGCATTATGGGGAACTGCAGAGCTGAGAGATGGGGAGGATGGGCTTGTCTGTAAAAGGCATCACAGAACATCACAGAAAAAAACTCAAGCTTGGTTTATTGTTCATCTGGACAACTTTGTATCACGTGGTTAGTAAGCAGTTGGTAAACTTGCATTCTTAGATACAGAGGGATCACCTGGAACTTAACCCGGATCTGCATTTTCTGCTGTGGTTATCACAGATTCAGCAGATGGTCGTACATGGTAAATGTGTTAAACATTAGCATCTGGCTTTGAAGTTCCGTAGACGTCATACTGATAGCCTGGTCTGAATGCAGCAAGCCCGAGTGTTAATCTAGACCATTTATAAAAGCTGACTGAATCGAAGAAATTGTTTCTGAGCCTGTGAGAAGATGAATGTGTCACTCACCCGACCGCGGGCACGACAGGCAATGAGAAAAGCAAACCATGTAAGGGATGAAGGGGATGGCCCTTATGGTTCCTAGACACTCCCACTTAGAGCTGTGAGCTTTACTTAGTCTCCGCCCCTTTCCACACCCCCTGCTCCTGCCCAGCCACTCAGAGACGGTATATAAGGAGCAGTCCAGGCGGGAGAATCAGACACTCTGACACAACAGAGAGAGAAGGGAAAAAAAGAGAGCGAGAGCGAGTGAGAGTGAGCAGTTGGGTTAAAGGAAAGCGAAGAAAGAACAGATCTTCAAACACCTGAAGTTCACAAGACACACAGAAACGCAGCACACTGCTTCGAATGGGTCACACAATGAGAAACCTGGCAGAGATGGGCTTGCTGAAGAACCGGTCCGCTTTCATCTGCAGGCCCTGCCCAGAGGAAGCTCTCAAGTGGGGAGAATCGCTGGACAAGCTGCTGGCCCACAAATGTGAGTGTGCCTAACCTCTCGTCTCATTCACGTCCACACACGCGCATCTCTTGCAGTCCGCCGTCCCACGCATGTCCTGCCGATGGAATGCGTGCATGTGTCAGAATAATAACTAGAAGCAAATGACACAGCCTCAGCCTTATTTTAGTACAGCATATAAAGAACTTGCAAGCTAAATGTGGGTTGTTTGCTGTTTGCTTGAAGTCCAGTGAATATTTTCCACAGAGTGTGTCTTTGGCTGCGGCGCATTAATCATGCACGCCTGCCTACTCGCCGGCTCATTCAGCTGCCGTACATGCGGCGGGGAAGTGACAGCCAGTTCCCCGCCTGTGCTACTCCCACATCTGTCCCGCTGGCAAACGCTCATGCGGGCAGGGGAGGAGGAGGTTGTGGTGTTGTGGTTCTCTGGAAATGCGGCGCTCTGCTTGTGTAACGATGCTCGCCTGTGGCTGATGGGGTGCTCTCCAAAAACACGGGCACCTGAACTTCCTCAGAAATGTCCGCACTGCAGAACGCTTTTACACCCACCAGGCGTGTAGGTGTGTGGGGCTGAAACGGGAAGCGCTGGAGTGACCTGTTTCCTTCAGTGCCCCCCCCCCCCACTATTAGAACACACTTGTGTTTCATGCTTTGGTGAATTTTCCACAGTGAACTGCCTGGTTCTTGCAGACAGCTTTATCCTTCACACTCAGGACGCTTTTCTCTAAAGCAAATGTATTTTTGTTTTAACTGGTTAAGCGAGGAGCTCTTGGCAAACCTTGCAGCGCAACGCTGAAACAGAAAATGCCTTTCCACTTGCTTTTCTGTTTAATAAATGTCATACTGCTGTAAACGGAATGAAATCAATACTCTAAAAATACGGTAATGCAGTCGGGGGAAGGTGTGCAGTCGGGGTGTGTGAGAGATGCGCTCAGCTCCCGTGTTTGACGAAGGTTTGCGCGTGCATGAATCACTGAGCGCCTGCTATTTTAGGTCCTCCTGCCACACGCTGCTGTGTTACCATGGTTTTGTCACTCACATTCCTCTAACGCCTCCCCCCCCAAACAGATGGACTGGCTGCCTTCAGAGCTTTCCTGCGCACAGAGTTCAGCGAGGAGAACCTGGAGTTCTGGTTAGCGTGTGAGGAATACAAGAAGATCAAATCGCAGTCCAAGATGGCCTCAAAAGCCAAGAAGATATTTGCTGAGTACATTGCCATCCAGTCCTGTAAAGAGGTAAATACACAAGGCCTGCATTTCAAAATTCTGCCTGGTGATTTGTCGCTTGGCTGGGCTGTAATACTAAAGAGGCCCCTCCAGGTGAATTCCATAAGTAAGCATCTCTGTCTGCCTCCCCCAGGTCAACCTAGATTCCTATACCCGAGAGCACACCAAGGACAACCTTCAGAGTACTACACGTTCCTGCTTTGACCTGGCTCAGAAGAGGATATACGGCCTCATGGAGAAGGACTCCTACCCGCGGTTCCTCCGTTCAGAGCTCTATGTAGACCTGATCAACCAAAAGAAGTCTAGCTCGATGTCCACGTCTTCCTCATCGTCGTAGAAAGCAGAGGCCTGCGTGTTGCGAGGGCACAGACTGGAAGAGCAAGGGATTGAGTTCATTTAGCGTTAGGTTTATCTTCTCCATCCCGTGTACTAAAACTCGACAGATCGGAGGCACACGGAAAGGAACGCTGCAATGTTTACATGGAGTGGGCCGGAGATGCCACCCCCCCCCCCTTTTTCTGTGTCCAGGGATGGGGTCTGGCAAGATGGACTCAGATGTCTGGTTCTGGTCCTGTAGGTTCAGAAGTGACCAGGAGGCCTCTGCCATTGCTACAAGCGGTTGTTTAAGTTTTCCAGATGTACTGGAGAGGAGGGGACAGGGCAGGCACGCTACTGGTGCCTAAGGACAAACGGAGAGTCTGGTACAGTGTCACAAACTTAACATGTCCCCCTACCCCACTCCTCTGTCTTTCCTGTGGAGCTTGCTAAATACAGCTGGTACAAGCAGGGGGTGTCATTCCTCTTTTTCTACATTTCATAGACCCCCCCCCCACCCTTGCACTTCAGTTGATGACAGACATGGTTTCTCTGTCTGCCTGGTTTGACTCCCCCTACCCTTTAGGTTCTCTGTGACTACTTTTTCCTCTTGTGGTTTCTCGAAATGGTCCTTCCAAAGAGTATGGCGGGAAAAAAAATAACAAGAAAAGGATGTGGGACAGATGGAGCAGGAGGTGAAGGAAGAGACGCTGAAGGACCAAAGAGCAGAGAGGTGGAGAGCCTCCTCCTGCTCCCCTCATTTCTCCACCTCACAAAGCGTGGAAGGACATGCTGCCTGTCTCCAAAGACTACGCGCTTTATATGTGTTCAGCAGAGCCAACAAGCAGCAGTCCATCGTAGCAGGAGCTCAACTGGATAGGACAGTATCCTCAGGACATTAAAGCACTCAACTATGGAGCTTGTCTTCTAGATCTCTCTCTCTATATATATATATATATTGTTTCTTTTTTTGTACATTGACCACATGTTTTTTGTCACATTTTGTTAAAAGGTCAGCACTCCATACATATATGGGGCAAAACATTTCAGTAGTTTGCTCTTTTTGTGAGAATAAGGAGTTTTTGTTTGTACAGAGGTTTGCTTATTTATTTAGAGACGTTACTGCAGAATGCTTAACACGTTGCACTTGGCTGAAATTGAACCCCCCCCCCCCACATAAATCCCGCCAGACCACCCCCACTGTTGTCCTGATTTTAAGTGCAATACGGTTGTTTTCCTTTGGATAAGATTCAGCTTTTTGTTTTGTACTGTTCCAAGACAGTCAGTGGATTTCAGCTCTGTATTATCTTTTTATTTGTGAAAAATTTGCTAAATCCACTCGAGGGGTGACAAGCAGCATAATTTAAAATGTAAATGAAGAAGAAAGTTATGGGTCTACTAAGTAACTCCTCAGCAGCAGGCAGCTGAGGGGTGCTGTAAATATAATTCATAAAAAATATAAATAAAAAGTTCTTACTGTCACATTACAATGTGGTTGTATCTATGTAAATACGAGACTCAAAGCTATAACGTGTCGTTACCAACACTGCGGTAAGATTCCACTCCTCCTGGTCATACACTGCTTGTAAGGACTTTTATGAAATGTATTTTATCATTTTCACTGTTTACAGACAATACATCTCCTAAAATAGCAAGCAAAGGAAAAAATAACATATTTGGTGTCATTGCTGAAGGAAAATAAAACAACCAACTGGTATCTTAACATTGTCTCCTGAGTGTGTTATTCATGTCTTCGAAACCCACACTTCATAAAGAGGAAGATGTTTCAGTTGAGTTTGAGTTGTAAACGTAGCCTGGCAAACACCCTTTTCTTTGCTCATTCTTCTTCATTTTTAATAATTTCTTTTCTCTTAATGAAGAGTTTGCCAGGGACAGGTGCATGTGACCGTTTCATGTCCGTGTACAGAGATGATAACGAGGATCACACCTTCTTTGCAGATCACTCTGCAGGTCCTGTTTTTCTCCTGGGTAAACGACACATTGACTATAGGTATATTCTGATGTGGGGCGGGGATGGGGGCAGATGTGGGGGATGTGGGGTAACTGTTGGTGGTTGAGGCCTGTGGGGGGAAAAAAAACACTAACCTCTTCACCAAATGCCATCTGTGAGATGCCACAAAAAGCAAAGCCATAAACGACACCCCTTTTCTACACGCTCTGCCTTAAGTGTTTTTGCCTCATCTCCTTATTTACTCTCTTTTCCTCATGACACCTTCTGATTCTTCCCACCCCCCCATCCTGTTTCATTTGTCCATCTTGGGGCAGCAGATTCTGAAGGACGCCAAGAACTACAGTAATTCTGCCTCTTAAAAATTCCTTTTAATCACCGATATGCAGGCAGCTTTTCCTAATTAAATTTTAATTGCATTTATATTTTTAAGGACTTGTTACAGGGAGGTTATGGAATGGTCCCCTCAGACACAGGAAAGTGGTGCAGTCCACACCCTTTACTCTACCAGCCAATCACAGCGCATCTTGCAGGCCAATGGCCAGTACAGTACCCCCATCTATGCACCAATCACCTAAAACTGAACTGATAGTGTACAGGCTTAATGCTCAGCCTTATCTGATAATTACCTGCACGTCTTGTTGCCACCTCCATCCCACCTGCTATTTGAATTAACTTTTTTTTTGTGATGGCTTTTTTTCACAGGCTGGAGTTTCTGCTGACTGAAACCAAGTGGGAAACTCGTTCAGCAGGTCTGGGTACAGAAGATCCTCCATGAAGAATGACCCAAAGCCATAATGCTACACTGCAGAGTTAGTTTGCCCAAGTGGGGGCAGGGGGGAGGTAAAGGAGTTTTAAGAAGCCCTTTTAAGTTTTAGCCCCCATTGGTGACTTATCGATGTGAGTCCCGACTGCCATCCAAATCAATAATGGGGCGCTTGTTGTAAAGGGGATGTGCATTGGCATGGTGTCCAGTGAATGAGCCCCCCCCCACCCCTGCCCATGACAACAAAAAAAGAACTGGTACAAAAACTCAGTGTAGCTGGACATGTGCTGAACTTTGGCTATCTGAACACTTCTCAGACTGCTGCTTCCTGACTTCCTGTTTGATTATTTTGCTGATGGTTGGTTGAGCAACTTTTGTTTCTACACTCTTGTGTTTTGACATGATTGTGTCAAAACCAAAAGTATGTAACCCATAGCACCCTATCCAGAGCTGCTGGGTGCTTGGCTTGGATTGGCAGGTTTCTATGGTAACATGTAAAAAAACAAGACCTGTCTGCAGGGGTTTTAATGGCCTGGCCCTATATGGACATTTAGCGGTTGCCGTGTTCATCACATATGGAGACCATCCAATGACAAGCCCCACATGTATATGGCCCGTTCACTATAAACACCCATCAAAGCCTCTTTTCTCTGTTATTACTGTGAAACAAATGAGCTACGATTTTCAATATTATAATCAAAACATAACTCAGCTAAAGTGATACTTACCGTGTATGTGGCCTATATTTTGTGCACTCACTACTTAATGTGTTTTATTTAAAATCATACATAACATGCTCTGTAAACCTCTCCAAGTGCAGTGACTTGGGGCTGTGCAGCAGTACACGTGGATGTTTAAGCATGTCTTAATTTACAGAGTCACATGGTTTTGGAGAGCACAGATGAACACCATCTGTTTCACTGAACATACGGGGCCATAAAAACACTCATTACTGGCGACACACTGAATCTCGTGTTCATGCTAACGTCTTGTTACGAATGTTCGCTGTGCGTAGAGATAAAACAGGAGGTGAGACAGTGACAGTATCAGACAAGGACTAAGCATATTATTCTAACCGGACGCACATTTGTCTCACCACATCTTATCATCGTTACAAAATTATGCAGATCTTTGAAAGTTCTTGCTCAACACTGATGCAAACTTGCAACTGCTGGGTTACTTGTTCACCAAATGTTTCCCAAGGAAAACCACATTTTAATAACTGATTTTTCTTAACCGATTCCTTAGGTCAATAAAAGTAAAACCTTAGTATTTTTATTGACCTAAGGAATGAGTCAACATTTCTGTTTCAGGTGTTTCTGAAGATTATGATATGTGCCAGTAACCTGCTGGTTCACGCCCTTCTTTTCACTGATAAGGTCTGACAGAGTGACTGTAAACAGGAAATTAGTATAGTGTGGAACCTGTTATTTCTGTCCTTTTCAACAAAAGTGATATCACAATGAGATTGTTGAGAACTTTGAGCCTAACAATTATTCTGTCTGGTAACAGGAGGTTTGTCATGACAGGTCTCAAAAAAGACGATGGAATAATCACAGATTCTGCGCTGGACCTCATTTCTTTATGTTAATCACATTTACAGCAAATGATAACCTCTTGATGATGATAAAATATCATGTAACATTTCTTGATATATTTTAGCTTGGCATAACTCTTGTATAGATCCTGTTCAGAGACTGAGTGGACAATTCCCCAGTTCAGCTGACACCCTGTTTTTACTGTATTAATACTGTGAAGATCTCCCAAAGGGGATTGACGCTGGTGTAACATTTCTGGCCTGGTTACTTCATGCCGAGGCAGAATAGAGAACTTTACCAGCCATCATCTGAATGGTGCAGCTAGCAGCCTCTTTAGTCACAGTCTGTGTGCCTTCCACTGATGGAGCACAGAGATTCACACCATGAGACTGCAGATCATTAGAACAACAACATAAGACTGTGGCAATGGGAACACAGTTATTTTAGGGATCTGGGTTATGGTAACTGGTAAGTTAATGAAACGCAACATCAATGCGGCTAAACTGCTGAACAGGCCTCGTTGTCCAGGAGTCCAGATAATGGCTCCTGGCAGATTGTTTTGAATTGTTGTGAAGAATCAAAACACATGGTAAGGTTGAAGATTTACTCCATGAAAACATCTCCTTGTCTCTTTAGCTCCCAGGGGTTATGATGGTTCAGAGAACAACTTCGATGGGAAATTCCGCTGTATCAGAATGAGCACAACACAACTTTTGTGTCTTCCTGCAGTACTTCCTGTTGTCTGGCCCAAGTGGGCTTTACACAACTGGTTAAAAGTGAGGGTGGCAGCAGGGGGGACTAACAAAGCAGTTCCCGTGAAGCCTTCTGATGAACTTACTGCGAGAGGGGGTGGGGGAACCTGGCATTTTGATGAAGGGGGAACCACGAGCTTTGTGGAGATGCAGAAAGCAGGTGACTCAGACAGACGTCCCGCCGCTCATAACGACAACTTCACTTCCTGCTCTGTGAGCCACACAGTTCTGCCGCCTCTGCTAAACCAAAACTAGAAGATTGCAGAGATAGTGCAGATTGCTCACCTCATATCCTCTCCTTCTGTCATCGGTCTGGTGCAACGGTCCACATCTCATCAAGCGTGGTGACATTAGTGTTCAGTTACTTTTACCATACTCGCCGGCTGTGTCACAGGAGTTTTGTTTATGTAATGTGTAACCACCTATGGTCTTCTTGTGTTAGGTTGTTACCTATCTGATTTATAAACGAGCTCAGAAGACTCAAGATCATGCTAATGGATGTAGCATGATAATAGAAAAATGGCTATTTTGCTGAATGACTGCACCCAAGCAACTAATTGGCATTGTTGGGACAGATGACGGTTTTGAGATATTTGTGGGAGGGGTTACTATGGCGTGGTAAGCGTAAGTGGGTTTCCACTGTTGTATTTTGATTATATGGCAATTGTGTCACTTGTTAAGCAATGTAGCCATGTGACTCTTGCATTTTACCAGCCTACTGGTGACTTTGACCAGAACTGTGGTCCTGTTTTATAATTATACCCTAGGACTTGTGACATCAGTACCAATTGAACAACTGAATTAGAGGAGAAAGTGGATGCACAGGCTTACGGGGTTCATCTTAGACAGTGTAATTTAATTTCTGATTGGCTCTTCTGGCACAGGACCCAAGACCACTAAGGCTAGATGCCCAGGCACCTGTAGAGTAACACTGTTGCTCTGGTTCATTGGGAAGAATGCACAGCTGGACATGCTTTCATTTCCTGTGTCATGCACTGCCCTTCCAGTTGCAGATTCAAATGCCTGCACATCAGCTGCACGATAACACGTGCGATGTCACGTATGCACCATGAAACGTCCGTCCGAGTTTCCTCAGGTTCCAGTGACTCAGCTCTTTATGGGGCTGCAGCAGCTGGCATGCTGAGACGTCTACAAGGCAGGGCAGAGTGTGAGCATGAGGAAGTGTGAATCAACGAGTCTTGTGCAGACCTCACTGTGAAAGACTGTCAGCAGCTCTGGGACATGAACGTCTCTCCAGCTGAGCACTGTTGTGTCAAAAACTCAGCAAAAATGAGGCATGAATGTATCTAATAATTTTCTGTGATAGTTAATGTTTAGTTAATGCTGTCAGATGTAGTTCCAGAATTTTTAAAAATGGGGGCCTCAAAAGGGGACATATTTCAGTCAGTCATATTCTATACCGCTTATTCCTGGTAAGCGTTGCAGGAAGCCTGGAGCCCATCCCAGAACACATAGGGAGCAGTGCAGAGGACACCAACCCAGCATAGGGCACACACACACACCAAACAACCTAAACTACATGTCTTTGGACTGTGGGAGGAAACTGGAGAAAACCCACCAAGCACAGGGAGAACATGCAGACTCCACGCACACAGACCCAAAGTAGGAATCGAACCCCAGGCCTGGAGGTGTGAGGCGACAGTGCTAACCACCATGCCACTGTGCCACCTACAAGCATGTTTCCCATACTCTTAAATGAATGTATATTTTTTTCTCTGAAGAGACTAGTGGCTGACAGGAGGTGGGCTTAATGAATCAATTGAATTTCAACTGGGACCAGCATCTCTCAGATCCACCCATGCCTGACAAATGCCCATGATTTAAAGTCAAAGCATAAACACATTGACCCTATGTGTTTTAGCATGTAATTAGCACTTGAATCCTTATGGGAACACGGTTGTTTCATACATTTTATGTGGCACAATGTGTGAACTGAAATGCATCATATTCATGAACAGAGGCCCAGCCCCTGAACCTGTCAGTTTACAATCATCCAGTGGTACTTTCTGTGGAAAGTACCACGCAGAGGGTCACAGGTGAGCACATGATGTAATGAGCGGAAATGGTTTGACAGAACCTCTTGGGGTGGAGGGGATGCTGCGGTTTTAGATAAAGCTGCATTCAGTTGTTGGAGGGTGTCTGGAGGGATTTCATGTAACGTCATCTGTTTCCACAAATGTAAATGCTGACAACAGTGTGATGACATAATATTACAGTATTAGTCTGTTTTTCATTTTCTGACTGTAATCAAAAAAAAAGAAAACTAAGCAGTTGTCCAGACTGGTATGTATACATTGTAACCACACTGAGCAGTTGACCAGACTGGTATATATACATTGTAACCACACTGAGCAGTTGCCCAGACTGGTATATATACATTGTAACCACACTGAGCAGTTGTCCAGACTGGTATATATACATTGTAACCACACTCAGCAGTTGACCAGACTGGTATATATACACTGTAACCACACTGAGCAGTTGTCCAGACTGGTATATATACATTGTAACCACACTCAGCAGTTGTCCAGACTGGTATATATACATTGTAACCAGACTCATTTTTGCTTGCTTGTGCAGACTGAGCTGGTCAAGGTGCTCAGATACAAATTCAAGCATCACGTGGTTTTGGACCGACAATGTTTTTTTTGTCACGATCCATCTTTTTAATGATTCTCGGGCCTGTTGCCACCGCCTGTCATTGTCACCATTCAGATAGCTTTTATTACATTCACCTATTAAAAAGATAAGACATACAAACAGTAGGCAGCTCAGGGCTGACAAAATATGTGACAGAACTGATCTACAGTCAGTGCATCCACAAGAAAGTCAAATAATTCTTAAACAAGCTCTCTTTGCTCTAGATATATTAACTGACCTGCTTTAACTTTTCAAGACCATGTATGATAAATTTCAGACTATTTTCTGGGGTTTGTTTTGGGAGAACATCAAACCTGTTTAGAAAGGAGGATGAGCTGGGCTCAAACTGTTGTTCTTTCCTCTTGTCCTTCCATTTTTGGGATGGAGGAAAGGTGTGGGGGGGTCGAATGCTGTTACAAGGAGTATATGAGAAAGCCTTTGAAGAAGGCATTGACAGTAGAAATGTTGGGCGTTGCAGGAAGCTGTGGAAGTGGTGAGTTTAAAAGGGAAAGGTGAACAAGGCACACTGAGCGCTACATGGAGTGTGGTGTGTGAAAAGTGAGCAGTGGGGTGCTGCTGCTCAGCTGAGCAGGGGTACTGCCTGTGATATGAGCTGCCTGATGCTCTATGTCACGTTACAGGTAAACACAGCTGTCCAGCGTCCCCCCTATGCTCTTTGTGTTTCATCACCCCCTCCTCTGTAGGTTCTCCTTAAAATACAGGTGACTACTGTATAGTGCCATTTATGGCTGACTAACACTTTGCTGTAAAAGTCTTTGCTTGGATGTTTATTTTAAAAAATTGATTTACGATGGGTGCATCATGTTCCACATAACCCAAATTGCATGGCACAGTACTCAAACTGCCCATTTTAATGACCTTATAATTCAAGGAGAAATGTCCTAGGTTTTGTGGGTGTTACTGAGCAAATATTTTGCATTATATTTTTGTGGCTGAAAAACAAATTAAAAAATTATAATAAAAATAACAGTTAAATAGCATATGCAACATACATTTTGATAATGTTTGACAAGAAAGAAAACTTAGCAAAAACCAGTGACATAATTGTTTTCCACTGTAGGAGTGCAGGCTAAAAAAAAATATATTTACATGTGTATTTGTTTTATACCAACTGGAAACCGAAGAAATCAGATGTGGTGAAATTCAATAATGTCAAATGAGATTTCACAGAGCTGAGGTGATTTATTAATTTCCTGTATTTTTTTTCTGCCTGAAAGGAACCTTGCCCAAGCTAGAGGGCTCTCAGGGGAGCTGGACTATGGATAATGGGAATATTATCTTAGTTCAGTAAGGAAGCCAGAGAACATGACAGGACTGCTCATCATACTTGGCATCCATCACTGCCCTACTGGGATTTCCTGCGTTGTCTGTGGAATGCAGCTCTTCAGTAGACAACATTGCATTGTTGACTGCATGGTTAATCACCAGCCCGCTTTTCTTTTGTGAGGTCGAGCTCTCGTAACAAATGCTGCAGCATTTTGCATTTTTGCACATTCTGCATATGAGGGAGGAGAGAAAGGGGAGACAGTTATGCAGGCAGATGGGGGAAGAAAGGGAAATGGTGGGGCAGGGAGTGGAGTGACGAGTACCTAACCGCTGTGGCCCAGACGTGGCGTGATGAGGGCTCTCGAACCCTGCCGTCAGCGTGGGCGTGCTGAGGTCGGCCACTGCGGGGCTCCTGAACAAGCCAGTCATAGACGGGCAAACATAAAACGGGCATTATAAATAATGACGACCGTGCGGTGTTACCTCTGTGATGTGTCGGTCACAGAGCTGCTTTGAAAGCGCAATGGAGCTGACGCTGCCCTAGTCTGGAGAATAGTAGCTTCTCGTCCCTCAGGTCAGTCACAGGTGAGTCACATCGAGATATGGGAGCTGCGTGTGACATACAGGTTGGCATAGCAGGACATGTACTGCCCTTTCTCACAAGGGAGTTAAAGGAATTATTGTGTTTAAAGGTCAAATGTTGTCTAATTGCATTAATGTTTATTCCAAACTACCATGTCCAGCCAGTGACTAATGTACCCTTATATTAGATTATATTACATGTGGCTCACCGCTGAGCAGAAAACAGCAAAGACCAGCTATAAGCACTGCAGTATCCTTTGCGACACTGTTGTCTTTTCTGAAAACGTGTGACAAGGCTGTCATGCAGTTTTATGACAGTGTGTGGCATGAGTGATTTAATTGGTTTAATGATGACCAGCCAGCCCTGATATCATCTGCAGATTAAACATGGTGTCTTGAAGCACACTTGAAGTTTAACCTGTTTTTATTAACTCTCAGAACGGGGCATCTTGAACAGGACTGAATGCAGTCCACCATCAAAATGAGAGCGCCCAGGTGTTGTAACCCCCCATGCTGATGAAACAGAGCCAGAGTCAAAATGGCAGCAAAACAAAAAGTACAAATACAGACTTAAAAAACAAAAAAGGAAAGAAGCAGTTCGTCGAAAGGGAACGGCAGTTGCCGGGGAAACAGACATGCAGCAATCATGAGTGGCCTTCCCCGAGCTGCTGACGGCGCGGCGCCTGGCCTTTCCTTCTCGCCTGGTCATCACGCATTAACGCGTGCGTGTTTACTCTCGGATTAGCTGTACTCTTGGGGCAGGTAGCCCACGGGGGTGGATAAACTCGGTCCCCTTTGAAGAGGTCACTCTGTTACATAAGAGCGGAGCACACCCGGCATCTCTTCCAGTGCTGACGTCCCGCTCTGCCTGTGTACACACACGTGTGCTCGCTTACCTTTCTCTTTTCTGTTTGTACAGATGGAAAAACGGTCCTGCAGTCTCAATACAGCTCAGAGGCAGAGGGACTGAATGAATGGAAAAAACACATTTAAAAATAACTTAAGCACTTGACCTTGAAATGGTGTTCATTCAGTGTGCTTATCTCTCAGGTAGTGTGATCAACTTCAAATTGTCTGGTATTGCTCCTGCTGATGCAGTGGTAGCAGTAAACCGCATGCACACACCTCCGACCCTTGCACACATCTCCGACCCAGTTAGACACTTCATTCCACATAAACCCAGTGAACGCTTATTGGGTGTAGGTCAACACAGAACTGCATTAGAGAACCTGAACTATATGACTGCATTACAGAGATCACCGTGGTGATGACGGAACATTCACAGCATCATTAAAGCACCGTTTACTGTCCGAGTCCATGGCAACCAATAGGATGCAAACAAGTCTCCATAATAGTTCTGTCTGAAAAACCAAACTTTTGCAAATTTTTGATGTTGTCAGCACAACAAATAAAAATTTTCTAACTCTAACAATGAAAAACATGTTCCAGCAAAAGACTGCATGTGAGTTTTTACTCATGGAAGGATGTCATCGTTCATTTTGATCACAAGGAGATTCATTCAGCCCAAGGTCCCCCGCCCAGCAGTATTGTGTAGCACTACAGTTCTTAGCACATTGTGCAGTGCACAGCTATAAATGTTCTGAGCAGTGGTAAAAATAAGCGTTGTTAAGTCAAGTGAGAGCAGACAAATGAGCTGTAAATATAGAAAATGTGAAATGTTGAGAATGGTCAAAATTCAGCGTCCTCCCCGTGCCCGATGTGCGAAACTCCTGTGTGACTTCTGGGAAAAAAACCGCTCATACTTGCCAGAGCTCTACCTGAGAAAAGGTGCAGCGCAAATTTCAGCCCAGTGAGCATCAGTCCCTTGTCGCACAGTACGTGAAACTTGTTGACCATGTCGAGACACGTCGGCATGGAGCCTGAACCCGTCTGCTCTGACCCATACGCCCCACTGCTAACTAAAACTGCTAACTAGTTTTTCCTTTAGGCAGCACCGGCAGGGCAGTGCTATGGGAAAAGGGTTTAAGTTTCAGCTAATTTGTTGTGGTGTATTTTAATATTCACTCAAGATAATAGCATGAATTGATACATCAGATCAGGGTGACAGCCTGCATTACTACGATTATTTTAAATTTATAGTGTGAAAAATTAATTTTTAAACTAAAGCATGTGAATGACTTCTAAATGTTTCCCATTCATAGGGTAAGTGGAATGCATGATGGGAAAGCGACTCTTTTTTTTTCTCAGAAACAAATAAAGCACTCTTTTGAAATTCTGTCTACTTGCTATTAATAGTCTGAAGTGTTAGGCATGTGAAGATAAAATGTCAGTTACCTAACAGGTCTTGATAACTCCAGTGGCAGAAAATGTTTAATTTAACTATTTAAAGACTGTTCAAGGGCGAAAAGTGATGAAATGCAAGTCAGCGTGTAGCAGTCAAGTACGATTTTTCCCTCTCTTTGAATGTACATTCAACCTGACTCAGAGAGGTTTCAGGACAACCTGGAGTCTTCCAGCCTGGAAAAAGAGTGGATGGATACTACAGCTATAGCTGGTTTGGACATTCATCGTGACCTTTTATTAACCCTTTCTCCTGACACTGGGTTGGGGAGGGGGGGGG
>JABJVR010000095.1:2225327-2235339 GCA_025773905.1 Chitala chitala | reverse complement strand
CCCCCCCCCCCCCCCCCCCCCCCCCCCCCCCCCCCCCCCCCCCCCCCCCCCCCCCCCCCCCCCCCCCCCCCGCGGCTCTCTTTAGTTTAATGAAACCATAAATCACAATGAAGCAGATTTACCGAGTCCTCCTGACTCTGCTGTGCAATTTTGATTTTCATCAAAAATGTAATCTTGCAGCGTACAAGGGCTTATTCGCGGGGCGGGTGCTGCCCTGAATTTCTAATTTTAGGCATTTCTTGCAGGATTTATTTTTGTATAATTCAAGGCCGCTTTTCAATATCCTTAGTTATTAAATTTTAATTTGGAGCATTAACATATAAATTGAAAAGGTTTGGAGTTTGGTATGGAGTTTCAGAGCTTGCCGGGTGGAATTTTACGAGTTGACACATTGCTGATTTCAGAGTGTAGCAGTTAATAGAGGGAAAAAGTAAGAAATACTTATATATTCCTGTGTTATTGCTTTTAAATTTTTTTTTTTTTTTTTTTTTTTTTCTTTCTTTAACGCTAGAAAACATTGGAAAGCGGAGACTAAAATATGCCTCTGTGAGGAGAACACCTGCATTTGATCTGCTGACAAAAGATTTGATTTGGGTTTTTTTTTTCCCCCTCCCCCCCCCTCCATGTCTTGCTGGCATAAGAGAAATGGAATAAAAGCATCGATCTGTGGGTTTTTTTTTTTTTTTTTTCTCTCCTCTCCATGCTCTGTAGAATCTGAGTTAAAATCTTCATTTTAATGGTGAATTATCCCCCCCACCACTGATTTGATGTTGGTCTTTTGGCTGGGTACCTTTGTCTTAGAGAATTCAGTTGTATTGTCAAATATTAAGGTTGATACGCAACTTGGCGTTAACATGATGAGCAGCTTAACATGTAGGTAAACTTCAAAATGTCTGAAGCCTCTGTAGGGCAGACGCTGGTAAACACAGCCGCCTTCTCCTCACTGTCTGGACCGTGGCTGTGGAGGTCTGTGTAAAAATGATTATATTGGCATCGGAATTTTCTTTGGAAATGGATGAGGGAGTGGCGGAAAACATAACAATCCCGTTAAAAATACTGTACGGACTGCGTACAGCAGCGTTCACATTTGTGCTGTTTTTTTTTTCTCCGCTTCATCTAGTTATGGGGACAAACATTTTCTGATGACTGCGGCCATCAACACTGTGACATGTAATGTGCTCCAATAATTCGCTGTCTCCTAGCTGCTTACGCACATATACTGGAAATGCAAGTCAATAAAGAACGTAATTGTCCGTTAAACCTACTGTTTCCCCTTTATTTAATTTTTTTAATGGCCTTTTAATATGACATTCTTGTGTGCTTTGCAGGAGCAGTAAATTCGGTGTGGTCGCGATACGCTGCTCTATTCCACGTGGTCCACCTTGTTGGTTGAATGTGTAGCTTGTAGGAATTGGACTTCAGTGAGTGAGTAAATATTGTGGTTTGATTTCTGAAAAGGCCGCTGTGACAACGGATGCAGATGTATGTGTTTGTAGGTCCTTTGGGTTTCTGTCCTAACTGGACCGGAAGTTGGGTGTCTCATATCTGCCCCCCCTCCCCCGCCTTTCCACTGGTTGAGAAAGCGAGCCGCTGACCTTTCCACCATTACGTCTTGGAGAGTGATTAATTTTCCCCTGACAGCCACAGAGATTCTGTATGCTTAATATTTGTGACATTTTAAGGGAACGGGCATCGTCATTCTGGGAAAATCCATTAAAACTCTAAATTGGAAATAAAAAATAAATAATAAAAGAGTGAGAAACGGCGGCAGAGGTACGGTGTCAGCAAAGTGCTGCCGTTTGCTTGTGAATGTGTTTGGATGTTTATGGGCTCATTTTGATTTAGTGAAAATAAAATATTAATCTAACCGAGAGCACGTTTTATTATTGTTATTTCTCGGTTACCATGGAAAGACGAGCCATAAAAGAGCTATCCTTAGTCTCGTGGGTTCTCATGTTTGTCTTTTCTGCTGGCAGAGGTAATGCTTCTGAGCAGCACATTCCAGTTTTTACTGTGTGGTGCTGCTCCGCAATGGTCAGGTCTCCATTTATTATCTAGGATTGCGTTAATGCACTACTGATTTCCAACAAAAAAAAGTCCACTGTGGACAAAGGATAAGGATATCCTTTAAATATAAAAGATATCATTTAATGCAACAGTTGAAGTCATGGTAAACTAGAGGTAGACAAAGCCCAGCGGATTTGATTGGTGTCAGTCCTATGGACCAGAGAACTTCAAAGCTCAACGTCCCACCTAAACTCAGTGTTGTAAAGTCTGCGTACCGTGGCATGCGATGCCATCAGCTAGTGTGGCCAAAAGTGGGTGCATAAACTCTTGAGGTTGGATCAGTTTAGGTTTTGTTTTTACTTAAAAATGCAGTACTGTGGAGTAAATGTTGTTCGTGTAGTTTTAATGCATACTCTGTCTCTTCCAGAGAGCAGGCATGTACTTGGCAAATTCTTATTTTCACAGTTACAAAGGGACCCCCAGATGTCACATGTATTCTGCAGTGGCCCAAAGAAGTAGAAAATTAATTTATAAAATCATTCTCCCCCCCCCCCCCCCAGACTGAATTTTAGTGTGAGTACTATTATTAATTTCCTGAAGGATGCTTTCTTTTTTGCTATGGTTTAAAATAATTTTTGGTGGTGTTTGAGCATGAATTTGTAATTTTTTGTTCAAATTCCAGATGATCGTGGGGAAATATGGCAAATGGAAGACTTTGTGGTTCTCTAAATGGACGTTTTAATGTGGCGCTTTGGAAGAATTTGGGTCAAGCACTGTGAGCCTGAGAAGATGGCCATGGTGCTTTATGCGTGTCAAGGTGTATCACAAGGGGCGGAGCAACAGAACAGGTGAAGGTTGAAGAGCGATTGGACCAAATCCCTTGGCCCCCACACCCCTCACCCTGAAAGTGCTTTGCTTTTCCTCTTTCCCTCTTATCAAAAAGCATGAAGCCTAAAGGAGTATTGGTGAAGATTGGTGATGTTGGGTGGTGAGAAACTTCCATTGAGTCCCATGAGATTTTTATGATTTGTCCTTGTGGGGTTTTTTTTGGTGGCACCTTGGAGCTGATGTTTGTCACATGGGTGCCGCTGGGGGTTTAATGGCACTTTGGGTCAGGACCTCGATGTGTCATGGGAACACAATATACTGCAATAGTGTGCATTTCACATCAGTTCATGGGAAGTACTCAGTGTCAGTAGATGGCCATCTTGTCAAAAAAAAAGAACCTACATTTATGTATGCTTATTTTGCTAATGTATTCAGATTAAGTGTGGAATTCCCCAGTTTACTTTAAAACATCAGGCAGTTATTGTATTTTAGTGTGTCATTTTTGTGATTGCTTTGAATTTTCGTAATGACACTTGAATTTCAAGACCTCTGGGGCAACGGCTTGGAAAGATTGCAGTTAAAGTAGATAAAATCTGCACATTTGTCATTTCTGGAGTGGTAGCACTTCTTGCTTAGGGTGTGGTCAGCCTTAGAATGGACGCGATATAAGGTCCATTCAAACAAACTGAAGTTAATGCTTTCAGAAGATGTTACTGGTTAATGCCATGGAATAAAAAGTTTAAATATGAACATTTCCCTGTAGAGTATAGCTTATTCATACACAAACCGTGTAAGATTTTTTAATTTATTTATTTATTTTTGTGTTTAAAGTTACTTTTATCTCTTAGGAATTAAACGGAACGTTCATTGCATTGAATACTTCAAATGTACATGTATATATTTTCCCTAATGTGCACGTGACCCAGAATTTCAGCGTAAGAGCACTGTGGAAAAATAAACCACAGGAAAAATGTTTCAAACCATTTGGACAATGTAGTGCCCTCATTACTTTGTTAGTATTGGGTTGTTATGTGGCCACCTGTGTTTGCTCTGGTTGTGTACATACAGGTAGTTAAGGTGGAGCTGATTGCACATCAGTTAGTCTCGCTGCACCCCCCCTGCACGGAGTAGAAGAAGGCTTGGCGTCGTCATCGCTTACGAAAGTGATAACGGACGAATGCTTTGCCGACAATGCTGAGTGTCGGTCTGGTTTTTCCCAACATTGAAGGTGTCTCCAGTTACAGTAATCCTCCCCCTCCCAGGCAGCCACTCTAGGTAGAACTCTTTGTTCAGAAGCAGTACTTGTGTTAAATCGCAGGAAAAGTACGGATGCCATAATTTGTGCGGTTCAATGTTGTTGACTGGTGTAGCTTTTACTGAAACCCTGTTTTGCGATCGCCTCGGTACGGTTATGGTAAAATGATCAGAATGCTTTAGCCTCAGTTTGAAGACATGAGGTACATAATTTTAATCCACTGTATTTGTCCACTTTATATAAGGTGTCCACTCAGTTTTATATTTTGCACAAATTGTGTGGATGGAATTTCAAACCTGGTATATCATGACTTGTAATCATTTAGTTTTGCAAACTGCATTAAAATCAGGCAACTGAGGGTCACTGAGTACAAATGAAGGAAAGGACTGAAGTTTTCCAGGTTTTATAAAGTGATTAAAATGTGTGCCGTTTTGCCAGGTCATTTTGACCTCTGTCCTTTTGGGTTTCCGGTTTGTTTTAGATAATAGTGCTGCTCCTTCCCCGAATGACAATGACTCGTTTACTGGAAGGCTGAAATTTCAAAAATGAGCATTTAATTCTCAATCTTACTTTCCATTTCAGTGTGCACTAGCTGAATTTGGGTGTGTGCGCGCACGTGTGAGGTCAGTAGAGGGAAACTATTGAAGTGTCTGTGGTAATTGAAATTTTGGAATGGATTAAAATTTATAAGATCGCAACGGTGAGCCATCATTCCCTGGTGTGGCTTGTCCTCTGTTCAGACTCATAGCCCTAAATCTGAGTTTTAACTCATTACTGTCTTGGTAGCCTAGACAACAGTACAGATGTTTTAATTTTTTTTCAGTCTTTCCACTTTCTGTAACGGCCTTTTGTTCTGCACAATTTCTACAGTATCAATGTTGGACTCTTCCTTTTAAAAACTTACTTGTGGTTTGCTGGGGTACTTCCGTATTGAATCATCCAGACTCAGAAACTTTCCCCAAGCCAACGTCTGAGTTTTCAAAAAATTGTACAAGACTTCGTCCCATTTTAGGAGCCCATATTTTGGAAATGTTTTCCAAAACAAGCATCATATATCTGTGTAAATTGATAAAATGATTCATACATACATGATTGAGACAGATTTACTTTAATGTGTACGAAATAGTGTTTTTGTATACCCAGAACAGCTTGGCTTTTGGAAATATTGGCTTTTATCCAGTTTTGTGAAGAAGAAATGGGGAATGGCCTTTTTGAGGCCTGAAACTACTTCTGTTAAAACCTAGCCAGAAGTATGAAATATCAGACATATATGATGATTAGAAGGTATGGAAAAAGATGATCCGCTGTGGCAACCCCTAGTGGGAGCAGCTGGAAGAAGATGATCATGATTAGAAGCTAATCATGACCATCTTCTCTTAAATGTCCATTTAGAGAACCACAAAGTCTTCTATTCTGGGTGCCCTTTGCTGCTTAAGGATCGAACTCTGTGGAACAGCAAGAAACCATTGTTGGTTGAAGACGGTTGCAAATATGACCAAATTCCTCCAGATGACCTGTTCTAAGACACAGCCCCACCCCGGCACTGTACGACATTACATGTAGACAAATTAAAATTATATAAAATGGTAAACATTTAACCTTAGTGAAAGGGGAAATAAATATTGAGAAATTCAGAATTTCATTTAAAAGTTTTCAAAATTTGAAATATTTCCACTCAGATTGATTTGGTGATAATGTGATTTGTAATTAAATATTTTGTATACAATAAACAAATTAAAATAATTGCATTTCCACTGGCGGCCTCTGGTGTTCGGTGGACACTTTTGTGAGGGTACTTGGCTAGATTTTTATGTATTTTGTAAAATACAGTTCTTAGTTTCCGTATAAACTAGCTGTTTTACACAACAAATTTTAGATAGTTGTACCAAGTTAAGCACTGATTCCGCAGATGTTATTTCAAAAAAGGGGTAAAAATAAATAAATAACCGACTAAGCAGCAAGGAGCAGGCGGGATTTGAACCTGGGTTGTCTGCACCAGAGACAAGGGATTAGTCTACTTAGCCTAAAACTCAAGACTTTACCTCTGGGAGACAATCGGTCTCTTGTCTTTCGACCCCTGGGGATGATGTCACTGCTGCCACTTACGGCGGTTGCTACGTTATTAATTATTTAACATAATGTGTGTAAAATAAAAAATTTTAAAATACATAAAAATAATAATAAAATGTCTTTGTGTTGAGCAGGGTAGAGCACCAATAATGTTCCAAAGCACTCCTAACCTGTTTCTCATTACTAGTTCTGGTGTTCAATGACAGCTCATTTTTCACTTTGTATTTCATGTTTTTTTTGTTGTGTAACATCTCCAGTCCTGACTTCAGGATATTTTACCAAAAATTTGCTCTCATGCTTGTTTTTGGCATTTGGATGTTAAATTTTTGACGGTTGAACTGCGTTTTGTGCTCTTGCACGCTGGGATGGTTTTATACACCTCGGTGTTATGGGAGGTTTTGTCTCTTTGCATACTGGCTGTGTCCTTGAGCCAGTTTTAAATGTTGCACTCATCCCCATTTCAGATCCACATTTCCTGTAATTGCTATAGGCTTAATTATCATACCCCCTTTAATTAACATTCCCCCTTTTTCCAAGAAGAAGCTGGTGTATTGCTTTTGCGCAGTTTCTGTAATGGTTTATTTTTCATGTCGAATGCATACACATCATGACTGCGTTTGCACTTTAAATTAGATTTTTGTACGGTGCACAGACATGTTCGGCCAACACTTTTGTCTGTTTTTTTGGGTATTCTCACTGTTTGACATGTAAGTTCTAAACCCTGGGACTGTTTGCTACTACCCCTCCCACAACCCTAGTTCTTTTGGTGTTGCTTGACCTTTGCCCCTGACGATCGCCATCGTTCACTGAGCTTCATCTTTGCAGTTCTGCTGCTGGTCGTGTCTTTCTGACCCATGTGACAGTGTGTGTTGTTGCAGCAAGTCTCGTAGGCACTGTCTGTGTTCTGTCAATGTCGTTTGAATGATAAGCTTTTTATATAGGTCACCTAGCACTCCCCCACCCACAACTTTTAATCAAAACTCTACTTTTGATAAATTGCATAACCACTTTTTACTTTATGGCTAATGGCCTTTCCAGCACCTGTCTGCCTCCTTCATGTGCACAGGATATGGTATCAGGCAGGAGTTTGTTCCTCTATGTACCTATGAACTTGAGCCAGTCAGTAGGGTAGAAATTGAGCAGCTTGGCCATCAAATCAAGTTATGTTGGCATATCTTTTAATGTTTTGAACAGGGTGGTGATGGACTGCCAGGATTTGTGGGAAGGGGATGAATTTTAAACAAAGTATGTTTTTGCAGGCGGAGCACCCCAGAGTAGGTATGAGCACCGTGCAGGACCACGTGGACACGACGGCCCCCCAGGACGGCTCCCCTCCACCTGATGTGAAGCAGGAGCCTGAAACCTCCGCTGGCGCCGCAGCCTCCAGCAATGGGAAAGCAGGAGACGGCAGTGTGCCCGCGGAGATTTGCGTGGTGATTGGGGGCTCACGCAACACTCAGGCACAGGGTACGGCCTGCTCTGCCCACCGCCCTTGAGAGGGGCAGAGTAGTCGAAACCGTAGCCGCCCCAGCTCTAGATTAGCGCTTTTAGCATCAGACCCCTTCGGTCTGTGGTGTAGGTCAGAACTCTTCCTTTGTAAAGGAAGAAAATGAAACTGATGAGAGGTGAAGTAGTTTGTGTTCCCATGATTGTGAAACGTGTGGTATTTGCAACACTTTGTGATTAAAGTTTTTCCCCGTAGGCTCCTACGTTTGTGGTATCTGTGGGAAGAAGTACAAGTATTACAACTGCTTTCAGACGCATGTGCGAGCTCACAGAGGTAGGTATGCAAGGCTTGTGGCACACGCACATGAAAGCCGACATCTTACCCGCCACCTGTTCGTGTACACGGAAGTGTCCTTTGGGTTTGTGGGCACCGGTCAGCCCCGGCTCTCTGTACTCCTGCTGTTTTGTTTTCTGTTCAATGCTGGTACGTTGCCGCCAGACGGAGGCCGTTTACTGAGCTGGAAACCTGCGTGTCTCTCTTCAGAGTCGGAGGGCGGGTCCGGAGAGGGGGCGTCACCGGCGCTGAACAGTGAGTATCAGTTTGTTCCAGTCTAAGTGGTATGCTTTGGTCTTGTACACCAGTTTTAATTTTTAACGATAATTTTAATGATCTTTTCTGTTGATCTGAGGTGTGTAGATGTTTACTTGTTGATGCTAACTTGTCAGACGTAGATATTTCGTATCTGTCTCCAGATGTGAGACCCATCCCTTTACACATGAAAGGGTTGCCTTTCCTCGTGGATGAGGCCAGACCTCCCAGCAAAGTGCCGCCCAGCGAGGGCTTTCAGCCCCCATTTTTAACTCCAGGTTGCAACCTTGCTGGTCAAGTATGCTTTAAAATATACTTTTATTTCCCCCCAAAATGTGCAGGTTTGAAAGATTAAAATAAGATGGCTGTACGCTTCGCAAATTACAGTGGCTGCTTTGTGGCAAAAATTGAAACGAACTGAGAAAGAGATAAGAAAATGGAGCATTACAGTGAAATGTAGGGGGTGGGCTGGGGGGGCAGCTGGAGAGAAATGAAACAGGTTGTGGTGATGAGGAGTGGGGGGGATCGATCATTCCCTTGAGGGTGTACCATCCAACTGATTTTATTTTATTATTTTTTTTTTTATACAGTCAATAACAAACTCTAAAGCTTTTGTCCTTGATGGTGCCTTTAAACAAGCATGACCAATTTATAGTTTTTGTTCATTTCTTCTCTCCAGTGGCCGTGGAGAATTTCTACAGTGTTTATTTTTCAGGTTTTTGTCTTCAACCTAATCTACACACAGTTTAATCAGTAAAATCAGACTGTCTATATCTGTTGGAAAGCCTGGCTTACATCACGTATATTGATGTTATTGGTGACAACAAAATTTGACACATTTGAGCTAAATTCTCCATTTAGTTACTTTTTCCATGTTAAAATTTTTCTTTTTTAAACTTAAATTTTTGGTCAGCATCCATTTTTTTTTCTTTGAGAGCCCATATGTAAACAATTCTTTTTGCCACTTTAAAATCTGTACTGCTTATAAGTCTTATGTATTTTTAAGAGCTGAATAGCAAAAGAATTAAATTTCTTAATTCCTAATTGTAATTGTGGGAAAGAGAACTTAACTTAAAGTCCTTTGTGTATATTTAGAAGGTATCTTTACTGAGAACAGCGTGGAGAATGCAGATAAGGCAAACTCATTAAATATCAATTAACTGGAACTTTATCACTTATTTCTGAATTTGTATAACTTGCTCGGGACAAAATTTAAACTTAGTTTTCAAATTTAAATCATTTTCTTTAGTTTAGCTGTAAAGGGGCTTAAGTCAGCCGTTTTGCAGATTTAATTTTTTGACAATATTATTTGACTGGTTCTTCACAAGAGAAATGCATCGGTGTTTTTCTTAAACCAGCATTCAGAAATAATATTGCAGATGGATTTTGATTATCATTGTGTTAGAAATGTATTTGAATTTTGATATTTAGGTCCGGGGAATGATTCAGAGTGCCTGCTTTTGGTCTGAACGTACGTGTTCTTGGGAGATGTTGCGGAAATTCTGCTGCAATGTTGATGCATTTTTTTTTTGTCAGAGGAACGGGACTGGACATCGTTCAAAAATTTTCGATACCTGTACTGATAGCTTGACTTCGACACCAGTTCCTGAAGGACACCTTATCTTGATACCAACTTTGTAAAATTTTAATAAGTTACATATTACATTAAGGTTCAGGTCTATAGTAGTCTTTTTTTTTTTTTTTTATCTCCTCTCCTTGACGTTTACATACTCCATGCATTTTTACAATATGGGGGGGGGGGGGGGGGGGGGGGGGGGGGGGGGGGGGGGGAGGGGGGGGGGGGGGGGGGGGGGGGG
>JABJVR010000095.1:2178783-2200824 GCA_025773905.1 Chitala chitala | reverse complement strand
AAGGGTTGTGGAAAATTTGTTCTTATTGTCATCATTATTATTTAAAAGCATGGGCTCATTGCCCGTTTGGTCCCATTCCCTATTGCTTAATTCCTTTTTTTTTTTTTTTTTTTTTGTTTTGTGCCATATTTTGCATTAGTGCACTGATACCACTCAGCTGACCAGCCCACACATGGAGGGGGCCAAAGATACACACAACACACACACAAAATCTGAATTGCATGGCATGCCTTTGCATGGGGGGGTGGGAACAACAGTGAACCCATGCATGTTTGGGGAGAATATGCCAAGCCTGCTCACAGAGAGCCAAGGGCCACGTCTGAACGCTCTACACAGGCAGTGTAAACTGGTATCAGAACCACAGAGCCTTCTCACTGCCTCTTACTGTGTCATAATGCAAAGTATTCATATTCAGTGCTTGGTAGTCGAAACATGTTTGTGTGCCACATGATATGTCTTCCCTAAAATGCATGGTTAATTTGAAGAAATGTTTTTCTTCTCCAATAAATTACAGTAGATGTACAACAACAAAGGTCAGGCTGTGCATCGAGGATTAAGGTAGGAGTTGGAAACAGATGCCTCCTGTACTTGGGACGCAGGTGTACGACAGAAACAATATGACCCCCCCCCCCACTTTCGCCATTTTCATCCACGTGTTCTCTGGAAGAGAATAGCTGCTGTCCTCCTTGCTTTTCTGTTATGTTTTCTTGGGACTGTACTACACCTGTACTACTCCTGTAGCTGTGACACCAGCATGTGGTTTTGTCAGAGAGACTCTTACACCGGTGTAGTCCTAAGCGTTGTGCAGTTATGTTTGTAAGTGAGAAAATTGCATTCTCCAATGATTAACACCCCTGGCTTCTCTTTTCACACTATCTACTTCAATGGTTTGCTGTGTTTATTCAGAAATCTGCCACCTGGCACGTTCTTCCCTGAGAGTTCCTTTGTACTATTCCTCCCCCTTTACACATTTTCATGTGAACGCAAAAGGGGTCATTTCTGACTGGGTTGTTTGCCCCATTGCTTTGTGGCAGCGCGGCTTGGCAGCGGAGCTGATGTGCAGCTTTCTGCACGTTTCCTGAATGTCCTTTGGGTTGCGGTGTCACTTTTGTTACCATTTTTAACCACTTTCTTGTTTTCTGTCCTGTTGACGTAAAAGGCAGCGATTGGCAGCCTGTCTCAGGGCCTGGGTGCATGTGAAAGGTGTGCATTAGCCACTCTGGAGTGTGACATCACTATCAGTCTGATCCCTCCCTCCACCCCCTCATGGCCTGGTCTTCTGTCTTTAATCTCTCTTTTGGAAGTTGGAGTTGGCCGAGATTACGTTGTACCTTCTTGACCATGCAGCGAGCAAATTTTCTGAAGTATCTGAACACTGATCTATCATTGAAATAATTCAGTACTTTCAAAAGATTTTAAGCTTTAAATGCAAACATTTGAATAAGAGCATACGCGTAGGGGAGCTCCTCCAATAAATAGTTTCTGTTTAATTTTAATTGTCTCTGAATGTGTGTTAGCTGACAGAAACATACTGTGGCACTTAGACCCCCGTAGAAAGCAAAGCCATGCTTGACTTTGTTCCTTGATCCTTGTCCTGATCTAACTTCTATCTTCTTCTCAGCTGCTTGCTGACTTCACGCTCACATCTGAGTTTCAGCATACCTCACTGGGAAATCTTGGCGCCTGATCTTACACCTCTTTTCTCACATTAGTGTGCAGCCTTTTCTCATTGGTTGCGAGCTCATGGATGCATGTCTGGGGGTTTTCTTGCGCTAGGCAGATGGATTCCCTTTCTGAGCACTCTCAGACCGGTCTTGAGGTTCTGGCCTGTGCATTGGGTCACCTTGGATAGCCCTGAGGATGTCCTTTCCTTCTTTTGGGTCACCTCATGGAAAGCAGCAGCTCTGTCTCCTCCACACTGCCAGAAGTCAGAGTCAGGCTTTGACCTAGGCCTGCTGTCTGGCACCACCTCAGTGGATCTTCTAGTTACCAGCACAGTTGACCTGAGCATTGCCATCAGCTGTAACATCAAACATGTTCCTAGCAGCATCTTCTGCACCACTGACCTTTTCCATGTGGGTGATGATATTGGAGCAGTAAGACATTACCCAGTATCAGGAGTTAGTGTATATTAAATGTTTCATGCACCGGCAGCAAGTTCCATAATGGTTAAGAAAGACACTTGGTTTGTTGCAGCAAGTGCAAATATTGAAATCCCAGTGGTTAATGAATTGGCTAATTAATTTTGATGTTGCATATTTTTGTGTGTAAGTGATTATTTTGGTTAAAATTTTACCTTGACATGACAAATTTGAATCTTTTACTAAACACAACAGGTAGATGTCGTGAAACAGTCATTTAACAACAGTATATGCAAATGGCCCCGATGTCTTTCCTCAGCCAGCTCCTCTGTGTCTGGCCAGAATGCTGTCTGTCTCCCAAATGGATTTATGATGTGCTTGCCAAGGTGAACACACAGCCAAAGCATTGACCCAGTGTGTTTAGCTGCCCTTCAGAAAACCGATGATTCGTTTGTGATTTTGTGGGGTTCAGGTAGTGTGGTTTTAACTGTAGTTGTCATTATTTGGTACTTGGTCATGACCTCTCATTGTCCAGCATGAAATTACAGTTTTGTTCATATCATTATTTTCTGCAGAACAATAGAGAAAATAAAAGTATTTTTTGTGGAAAATTATATGGATTAATTAAGAGCAAAAAAAGAACACCTTATAGAAAACACTAGCATAAAGCAAAGAGGTCATAAGTTAATTGTAAAAAAAAAAAAAAAAAAAAAATGGAGTGGAAACATACTTCATTACTTTTGTCTTTACTGAGTGTCCCAAGAGTTGCATAATCATGGAGTCTAAACGCTGGTCGTCATAATTTAAAGAGGCTCATCCCAGGCACATTGGGGGGTATACATGATCCAAGCTTAGAAAATCTTGGGGCCATGCAGAAGGTCAATTCTACAGGGACTACTTTAATGTTAATAGAGATTCAAGAAGCTGAAGTCATAGATGGAAACTAGCTGGGGTCCGGTTCACATCAGAAGAAACGGAACATTTCTTCACGTGGTGGGTGGCTGTTGTCTGGAGTGGTCTCTGGAGGCGCTGTAACGGAGACAGAAGCCTTGTATGCAAGGTGGGTCATGGAGCTCTTCTGGCCTCTAGTGACTCTTATGTCAGTTACAAATCAATCTGTAGATTGCAAATGCCATGTCGCTCAAACTTGATACTGTAGTCCTCAGTTTTGAGATCATTGGCAATTTATAACAAGGCTTTATTCGTGTATTCTTCAAAAAAATAAAAATAAAAGTTGAAATTGTTTTTTAATCAAATTGCATCATTTTGTAATGTTTGCTTTGAGCACCTCCACCGACTAACAAGGAGAGTACAGGTACTTGATAAATGTTGAAGGTGAAACGTTTGTTTTCCAAATATAATTGCGCATGTCGCGTGGGGTGGGTTACGCACTGGGCGCGTGCACAATTTGTCCGTTAATTCCGTTAGATTGCGTCTTTTAACAAATAACGGTCAGATTGCGCTGCCTTTCAGCGGCCAATAAATCCATGTCCGTAAGTATAGTTACACAGTTCAAGCCATAACTTTCAATATGACACAGAAAGAGACTTTGTTTTAAGCGTGTTTGTGGTCGAACACTTGTGAATACGTTGTTAGTACTTCTAGTTGCGTTTTGTCATGTATTGAAGCTTGAAATACAATATTAATGTCGTACCTGTGCATTTTACTGAATATCGTATACCTGTGTTTTTTCCAGTTATGTATGTTTTCTGAGTTACAGATTTACAGATAAAAGTATCGCTTTAGTTAAAGTAAAAGACGCACAACTTTTCATGTCTTTGGTTTTTTGCAGCCGTTGATGTTCGCTCTCTGCCAAGCTGGCGGCTTCGGCTAGTAAGGGCAGAACAAGTTACTTTGCTACAATAATGGGTCTCACTAATTCAGCAAAACATAAAGGGTTTTTAGGAAGCGAAAGAAGTGTTTCCATAATAGGTATTGTTATAAAATTATTTAAAGTCGTTAGTACCTCAGTAAAATGTTTGATTTTGTAAATAGCGTTGGTTTTTGTGATTTTTGAGGACACGGGTTCAGCGAACTTTCTCACTTGCAGTAAAGCATAATCGTCTCACGGTACAACGTATTAACCTGCGACTGGAGACGGATACATCCCCAAATCGATCACTTGTACACAGCGTTTGTTGTACATTTTCCCCCGCACGGTAGTGTGACCTATAAATACACCGCGAGCGTTGTTGTTCGGCCTGTGGCCGCCAGGGGGATACTTGCGCGTTTTCTCAAAATTCTCAAAATAAAAAGATGAAAACGTCCCATTTCAGACACGCAGTAAGAAACAAATAAGCAGTGGAGGATAACCTGTGACTTCACGCGCCAGCATAAAAAAGATGGAGGCTTCAGAGCGGCATCTCGTAGTTCACACAGACACGCAGAAACTCTGCTTCTGAGGCGGACGCTCAAGTGAAGCACGTCAAGTGGTCGCTGCTTCAGAGAATTCAGTGATGATTCCCGATGGCGAGTCGTCTCCTACCACCCTCCGAACCTGCGAGATCATTTCTGCATTTCAACTTTCAGTGTCTCAGAACCAACTTTATGAACTTCACTCCGGCTGTTAGAAATGTGGCCGATCGTTTTTAAACGTTTCGTTTTAAATGCATTTCATTTGAAATGTTTGACGATGTGGATGTGAGGAAACAAACGTCAACATAAAGCTGTGACAAATTGTGGCGGACGAGTTTCGTTTGTTTAAACCAATTGCTACGAGTTCTGGTGTTCTACGGCAAAGAAAATGAAAGAGGTTTCTGAGTTGTCGACCCTGATTGATTACTTATTACTCATTCCTCCAGTTTAATGAAATCCATTCATTTGAGGGTAGTGGAGCATTTGCGTGAATGTACCGTTCCCTGTCGACCCGTCTTTAAGTGTTTCACTCCTTGCTTCAAGGGGCAAAAAGGGGGTCGTGGCTTACCATTATAAGGGGAAAAAAATAACAGTTTCGCCTTATTGCTTTGCAAAGCAAGAATCCATATCTTGACAAGCTGATTTAAAATATAGGGGAAGAAGCGCTGAAGAAGAGCTTTCCTCACATACCGTTTTAGAGTTAATTCTTTGCATTATTTCTTCTTTATAGGAATTCATTCTACTCCCCTTGAAAATGAAACTTTGGACAGTTCTGCCCTGGCTTTTCTGCCTAGCAATATTCGTCTTGAGTGCTGGATCAGAGTGCGGGACGGTCTGGACAAAAGGAAGATCGAAAAGGGAATTGGTTCGCATTAGGGAAGCGAGAGCTACCTCCCCTGGAGTTTGTGCTACCCGCTTGCCCCGGGGCAAACGTTCATTGCCCGGAATGGACCGCCGATCCGCTCACCAGCACCGTCGCTCCTCCCAAGCGCAGGAGAGTGCTCCTGGCCGGGGAAGAGCTGTTTACTTCACCGGCAGAGGAGACCAGATACGGCTTAAACCGAATGTGGAGATACCCAGAGGCAATTTTAGCTTGGAAATGTGGATCAAGCCAGAGGGAGGTCAGCGATCACCCGCCGTAATCGCAGGTACTGTACTTGATTTTGTGTAGGGCAGTGTGTTCAGAGTTTGGCACGTCTTTCTTCCAAGTGAATGAATGAAATGTGTAGAAATGTGTAGTCAGCATAAAGTACACAGATACTTTATACTGTACACATAATGCACTGCTTTTCTTTTGCATTGATACGGCAACTCCCTGTGTTTTAAGACATAACGTAAAAATGTATAGCACAAACATTTTAACTTAAAATATTTAGGAATCGACACGACCGTGTTCTACAAATGAGTTTAGCATCTTGGATTTTTTTTGCTACATTTTTGATTGTTTCGCTTAAGAAATGTGGATTCGATTAGTTGGGTTTTAATCGACAAATTAAACGTGCAGTTGAATCGGGCACGGATGTAACACGTTTTTCCTTTCAGAAACAATTTAAGGATTTTTATTAGTTGAGAAAAATTGGCTATATAAATTTTGTACGTATACATTTCGGTTATATACTTTTCTGCCTGTTTTAAAGTAGTCTTCTACTATATTATGCAGTATCGAGAGGTTATATGTCACACAGCTATTCACAGAAACGTTGTTTATGTGAATACGTATGTGGAGGTAAAAAGAGCACCGACTGTGAACGCGATTCTGACAGTTACTGAGTTTTTGTGTAACAATTAAGGTACCAAGTAACATAGCAGGGTACACGATCAGCAGCGTTTGCAATGCATGTCATGCGTGTTTAATAACAGGAAACTACGGCAGCTACCAACTAAATTGCTTTCTACCAGTGTGGAATGTGTGCATACAGAGGTTGACACAGATGTAACATAACTTGGCTAATCTTAGGAAATACCATATTAATGATCCGTGTATGTTTTAAAACAAGGAACCAACAGATCATGTGCCTTAAAGTGGACCATTTCCATTCTGTCCACAGTTAAGTGGAGCCGAAGCCATTGTTGTTTCTGTTCTGTTGTTTTTATTGCTGTAGAACGTTTTTTTGTAGGAGCGAAAATTCACTTTATTAACGGATCCGTGGTCTTAGATGTTGCAAACCACAAATTCGGCTAGCAATTCTCCATCATGCGCTTCTCCGGCTATCTAATACATTCTCATCTTAACGGGAATATTTACAGAAGCTTACATTCGTAACGTGCTCACACTGGTGTAATGCATTTTGTGCATTGTGATAGTTGAACAGCGTATAATAGCTTTATGTTATTGCTGCAGTAAATCTTTTGGTGGCATTTGAGTAGAAGTGGCTTACCGTTTTATGTGTTTAAGAGTACAAGTGATATGATTTTCCGTTCGATCCCTTTGGTTGCCAAGAGAGCAAACGCGGACACGAAGCGAAGCACGGTTTGCCACGGATCCTCGTACAGCCATGAGTGTGCCCCGAATAAAACTTAAGAAAGTCAGACGCGTGGACTTGCACAAGCAGGATCGCCAATTCTTCTTGTCAGCTGTGTGTTCAAAGACAAGAGATCGATGAAGATTCTCAGTCATCCAGGTGGAACTGTCTGGAACTTCATGTCTGAAGGCTGAAGAAACCACTTGGATGAGTAGTGAAACGTTCCTATCAACAATATAGAAGTCCAGTTGACATGATTCAACTTCCAGTCAAAGACAAGCTTATAATTTTGTACAGTTCCGGTCCATTGAAACACGGTCTTTCGCACCTCCTAATTGAATTTAGTTAATCGAATTCGGATTTTGTTTTATGACTACATGCTGCTTTATATAATTAATTTGTGTATTACATAACGTGTAAAAACGCACATTTATTTCGAAATATTTAAAGGTAAACGTTTTTGATCATTAAGAAGTGGTATGATAATTGATTTTTATAAATTTTTACTAGAAGTATTAAGCAAGAGGATAGTTTGAGTAGGAGCACTACTCGCAGGGTGTACCTATAAAGATATAAGTTTTGTTCACATTACAGTTGTGTACCCTTCTTCTCCTCTTACACCTGCTTTTAAAAAAATTTCGAATGTCCTTGAGTTTGAGGTATTCCTCAGCACTGTAGAAATAAAGGTGAAAGCAAGAGTGGATCTGTTAATATTAACAGTCACTAGACACCCAAGTATTTTTAAATTGGGTCATACTTTACATGTTATAAACTCCTCAGCTAAGAAGTTAATCTGTATACCATATTTACGTGTCACCATGGCCACCCACACTGATGCATGAATGACGTCAGTCTCATTTGGTCAGTCCTGCCTTAGTTAAGCAGCAACATTAAAAATCATTGTGTATGCTTATCAATACATACAGAAATGCACTTCCAACTATTTTGCTTAGTGTATGTGCTTGCTGTTTTATCTAGAGCAGTAAGTAGACACTGTATCTGTACGGACGTCGCCACAGGTGTGCAGGGACTGAGCGCAGTGGTTTGGGTAGCTGAGCATCCTCATCATTAAAAAAGCAAGACAGCAGCATGGCCCATGAGAGCATGTGTTTGGTTTCTATTGGCAACCATAGATTATGGGATAATGGAGATCACGTGGTTTGCTCCAGCTGTCTTTTGTTGTATTGCCTTGTTGCATAGGGATTGGCACTATATTTGAACAATCAAAGGAGAATTCTACTTAAATAATGACATTTATTGTTTATTGCATTTGCCCATTGTGTCAGGATGCACCTCATTTGTTTGCCTCATTTTCAGAAGATATGCAATTAAAATTTTGTTAGTAGATGCCTGGCATATTGAGAACTGGCACTTTGATTTCATTCCAGGCAAGAAATTCACCTGAATATACAGATGGCTTCTGTTTATATTCTTCATGACAGAAAGGGATCATGGGAAAATGAGAAACTGGAAAATCCTCTGTTTGAAAATATCACTATTCAGATATGCATATATTCAAAGTTGCACAGATGGCTTTCAGTCAGGATTATACTGTATAGGGCAGAAGAGTCCACTGGACTCCTGGATTTCATCACATGCTCTTCACAAGCTTCCAGTCCAAAGTGGAGCAGAATTTGTCCCAGTGTGATGTCAGGCGGTGAGTTATCTTTGGAAAAGATGTGGGCGCGAAGCCTCATAATGTTGCATGTTTTACGCAAACAGGACGTTATTCGGAGAAGGACAGTTTTTGGTTAGAATTACCCTTTAAGGTGACTTTTTTGTATGCCTAGGAAAGATGGAAAACAGGACATAAAATTTGTGGAAAGTGAGAAATTAAATTGGCCAACACTATATTCTTCTTCAATGTATATGTCCACCTAGTAACGGCCCTGGGTCACTTGGTGCCCTAGGCAAGAGTACATTTGCACCCACCCACATGACAGTTGTTTGCATGCTCTTTGGGGCACCCCTACGGATGGAAGGAGCCCCCAGCATTTGCCTGTACGGGCTATGCCCAGGGCCGGCTCTGGGTCCACCCATTCATTTGCCTGTACGGGCTATGCCCAGGGCCGGCTCTGGGTCCACCCATTCATTGAAGGATGACCCAGGATTAATGAATATTATTATATAAATTATTATAAATAATAATTTGTCTAATGAATAATAAATGCTTGGTTTATTGGCTTGGTTTATATTCTTATCACAAACCCTACTGTTGACTATTCCCCTTTTATCATGACTACTAACCAAAAAAATGTATTTGTAAAGACTTGATGTACATATTTCCATCAGTTGATTCATGCTGAAGCATTCAAGTTTGCATTGTTTGAAACAGCCCCTTCAATAAAACAGCATGGTAAAATTATTCAGTTATGTTTGCTTGCTGTCTATCTAGTTGGACGTATGAAGTTAAGGTTGGCTAGCTTTGGAGTCTTGACACCTGTGACGATTTACCCTTAGAGGAAATTTAACCTTAAGCTTCTTTAACTGTGTGAGACAGTTAATGATTCTGATATAATGGCAAGGGAAATTCTAGATATAAATGTTATTGGGGGTAATGGAAATAACGCTGTATTGTTACTGTGTTCTGATGCATGAAAACAACAAAAATATTGCATAACATTCAACAGCTATATGTGCAGTGTTGCTTCCACAGTTACTCTAACTGTAGTTGTCACAGGTGAGAAAATACACACCAGTCTGTCTTTGTCACTCGCACATCCGCAAAATCCCTTTTACCCCAGCTTGCTTCTGTTTTTGACTGAGGGACTCAGGAGAAGATTGAGTTTCCTCAGAACTTCAGCCCTAGAGTTCTGGCATGACTCTGAGTTAACAGTGCTCAATGGAACACAACGTGGAAAAAGCAAGGCTCAGAATGAAAGTTTATTATCCTTTGTGTGGTTTTATGGGTAGAGTTATCACAAAGAATGCTGGAAAGGTCAACAATGAGATATGGAACAGTTTGCTATCATAGTGATTTATAAACAATTTAAAGTTCCTTGCAGATTTACTCACTGTTCAGAAATACACTTTTTATACATCCTTTTATGTGAACGTCTTACTAAAGTTTTAAAAAGGCACCTTTTTGTGGACATTGTATGTAGAGGAGCCACCTGTTTTATCAGCAAAGTGCTTTTTGTTTATAAATAATGGGCTTTCCATCTATGTGTGCAGTGACTTAATGCAAACATTCAGTGTTTTAAAGGAGTAAGCTGCTTCAAAGCTGGTTGCCGCTCATGAAGGGAAAGCACTTCATGTATTTACTTTGACGGGTTAAGTTTTAGGCATTCTATTATGGAGATGGGTCTGGTATCTGCACATAGCTTTCGACAGATATCACAAACCTCCTGTCTAATGAAGATAGTTGATTTTATAACATCCCACCAAATTAAACTCTGTAGAAAAGCAAATCACAATAATTCATCAACAAGGCTTTCTGGTGTATTTGCACTGTTAAAAATGTGGCTGAGTGCCACATTAAAGTGATGGTTTGAGAACTACCACGTTGAGGTGGTGTTCTGACTCTGACAAGCAGCGAGGACTTACAGGACTTTAACGAACAGATCCCTTTTAAACGATAGTCAGCGGCATAACGACGATCCTGCTTTCAGGACCTTGAACAGCGCTGAGGAGCGCCGCAGCATGTGGAAGAGCAGACGCAGTCCTCCTTTAAACGGGGACCACGCTCGCGGATCAAAGCCAAACGAGATGAACAGGGCGCCCGAGAGTTGTCTCGTTCCCCTCAGAGCACTGGATGACGTCTTTTCTGGCTTTTTGAATGGAGCCTGTCTAAGACCTGTTTTTTTTTTTTTTCTCTCTTTTTTCTTTTTTCACAGCTGAGAAGAGGGAATCTCCGCTCATACATGATCTAAATTATTTAACCTAGATTTGTGGCCTTCCATTACTTTCGCCTTGGGAGACGAGGCTGCTGCTACGTTGCTTTCCAGCATTTGATCTCTTGAAAACTGTTATTCCTTTTTAATTTCACATGCCACTGAGCCATTTGCAACCATCTTTGCCTTGATTCTTTTTACGGCTGAGACCTTGGTTATAGTCACCTTTAAAGGAGATGATGTGTGGCCCAGCACTGTGTAGAACAAGTCTCCTTTCCACATATTCTCTTTCTGCCTTTTCTGTATCACTGATAAAATCCAATTTTTGTGTCCATTTCATCCAAATTAGCTTTATTAGATTGCAGGCTTTACAGCAGACCATGCACAGTGGCAGGTTAATACCTGGCTCAAAGGGTTCAACACAGGTTTCTTGTCCTGAGATTTGAGCTGATAGCCTTTTGGTTTTAGGCATGAGTATAAATGCATGACCGCCGTCTTGTCAGTGATTAAGTTGCAAATTAAGAAAGCCGTTGACACCGCTACGGGTAGAACATCTGTGCAAAGCTCAGTGGAAACACTGCCCAAAATCTGCTCATTCAGCTATACCTTTTTCTGGGGTTCGCTGAGTCAGCCATTTCAGAGTTTATAAAACTGCAGTACAGTGATGTTCTGCATTGGATCCAGCACATAATTTGGATATGACAGATAGCAGACTCCCATTTCCCATGGGGTTAAAATTGTGCCAGCTATTCACATAACATCACCTTTGGAGAATTTGGTAATATGTAATTAATACTTATGGAGTTCGTGAGGAATTTGAAACTTTACATGCCTCTACAGTGGACAAGTCTGTACAGCTGTCAGTGTTCATGACTTTACAGTGGACATATCTGTGTTACATCCCATATGCAGTTTACATGAATCTGCAGTGGACATCTGTATTACAGCCCCCTGTTTACATGACTATATATTCCATATGTCTGTGTTACAGCTCCAAGTGTACTTGAGTCTACACTGCACTCAGTGTATGCTATACCTTCACTTTCTGTATGGGAATTGTCCATTCCCTTTGGTTGTATGTTGTTATGGAAAGGGGTGCTGTTATTCAGCTGCATCCACACCGTTCAAATGATGCATCTCAGTCCACTGTGTCAACGTCTGTGCATGAAGCTTCCAAGGTGATCAAGAGTCCATCCCGCATATGGAAAAATCTCACGTGTGTGACAAGAATACCCGTGCAGTACAGTGAGATAAGACCTTTTGGCAAGCGCTGACTCAACCAAAGCAAAGTGAATATAGCACAAAACAAAACAAGCTGACAAGCATTAATGGCTAAGATAAAATAATAAAAAACAACTAGGTCCACCAAGTGACCTTATGAATCAACATTGGGAGATGAAAACCCAGGAAAGCGGACGCCACTAGCAACTTAGAGAAATTCATCACAAGGGAATGAATATGCGGCTCACATAAGAGTTTTGAATGATGGAGCTATCAGTGTAGTTCATCTACAAGCCATTGGAAACCAATCTCAGTAATTTACTTTAGATCAACAGCTACAAGTTAACTCTAATAGCAAGCAGGTGGATATCAGTGAACATAATCAGCTTTGCTCAGTTTTAGCTCTGCTACCTGTGTGATGTCTTTAGGGTCATCATTTCATATTAGCAATATTTCACTAGGTCTTAAGCACGTGTGATACTTTCATATCATAGTGCATAGTGTGTGTGTGTGTGTGTGTGTGTGTGTGCGTGCGCCACCATGATATTTCACAGCTTTTTGACTTCCATTAGCCCAGGTCAAACCCCAGTCTCTTTTTAGTGGTTGTCGCATAAGAGGTCAGGGGGAAAAAAACCATGACAAGCAGCTCAGAGAAGTGCTGAAGCCAGATTTAAGGTCCATTTGGAGCACAGCTGTTGTATGTTTGGGTAACTTGCTGATCTACACATCCTTCCGTAAGCACAATTCCAGCTGAGCAGCGCGATAGACCACAGTGTGCACAAGGTGTACATTCTGAGCAGTGTAATTTGGCCCGGATCAGGGAGCATGCGAAGCAAATTAAAAAACAATGCGAGAAATGGGCATTTGATTTCTGTTCAAGAGAATAAAAACCACAACACATAGTACAGATGCAGTTTGATTAATCGGCTTCCTTTGAATGGATTTTGGGGCATCACAGTTGTGTCTTTATGTGCTACATTGTCAACATATTTGTCTTTAAGGCCTAATTGTAGAGAATTACACAAATGCCATTAGTAACCCATTACTATACTAATTGTAATACATTCAAGTTGTAATAAATAAACTAATAATTAGAATAAATGAGGTGAAACATATTTACGGTCAGATACAATCCATATACAAACTCCAACAGAATATCTTCGTGCTGTTACATAGAGCTGAATCCAATAAGGCCTTTTTAAAGTGTTTTGTTACTCTGATATTGGTTTGGTTATTTACACTTATGTACATAATATCTGTGGAAAAATATGTACAATGTCTACTATGTGGTACATATCATGCTCGAATTATTGAGCTGAAGCATGTGAACTGTGTATGTTTTGGAGATAGGACATGGTATGGTGTCATCAAGTGTGATCTGTGATGCTTGAATGAGCCCAAGTGTATGCTGCCTGATTGTCCTACTTAATTCTGCTAATGCTAGTGCTCTTTTCTGGTTATAGGTCTGTACGATAAGTGCTTCTATGCCTCCAGCGATCGCGGCTGGCTGCTGGGTATCAAGGCGGTAAGCGAGCAAGGAAACCGAGACCCTCGTCTTTTTTTCTCGCTGAAGACTGACCGGGCACACAAGGCTACCTCCATCACCTCCAACACACACTACTTACCTAATCAATGGTACTATGTGGCCATCACCTACAATGGGTTGCAGATGAAGCTGTTTGTGAATGGTGCCCAGGTGGCAGTCAGCCGTGAACAGTCTGGAGAGGTCTTTAGCCACCTCACGAAAAAGTGCAAGGTGCTAATGCTGGGTGGGAATGCCCTCAGCCACAACTACCGGGGCTCCGTGGAGCAGTTGAGCCTGTGGGGCCGCGCCCTCTCGCAGCTGGAGATTGTTCAGGACATGCACGATCGCCGGCCCCAGGGAGAACTTAAGGAGCTTATACTCAACGAACGTTTTGAGCACCCAGCACGCAAGTGGTTAACGGTGAAAGATGGCTCCTTCCCTCAAGCCGAGGATGAGTCCAGCAACACCCGGCTTGGCGAGGGGCCCACGGGCCCATCGTTGGACACGGTCCTCGAGCCGCCACCATGTGGGCAGACAATCTGTGACAATGTGGACGTAGTGACTAACTACAACCGCTTCTGGGCCTTCCGACGGCCCAAGACAGTGCGCTACCGGGTGGTGAATGTGCACGACGACGCTGGGCGCAAGCCCACCGTCACACCACAGCAGATTCACCTGCAGCACCAGCACCTGAATGATGCCTTTGCCGCATACAATATCACCTGGGAGCTGACCGTGCACAACGTGCGCAACTCGTCGCTCCGTGACCGCCTGGTGCTGGCCAACTGTGACATCAGCAAGGTGGGTGATGAAGAGTGTGACCCTGAATGCAGCCACACGCTCACGGGCTTTGACGGTGGCTACTGCAAAAAGCAGAAGAGCAGCTGCCCAAGGCACAAGCTAGGCAACGGGCGCTGCGACCCTGAATGCAACTGGGATAACTACAGCTACGACAGTGGCGACTGCTGCAACCCCAACATCACCGACGTCACAAAGAACTGCTTCAACCCTGCCTCAGCACTCAGGTCAGTCCCTTTCACCTTTTCTTGGGGTCAAAAAGATTAGAGCAAGAAAGCAGGATGAAGACAAATTAAGTCCCAGAGTTGTGTTAGCGAGAGATTTCCTATGGCAGATTTGAAGAAAAACTGGATGTTTTGAGCTTTGTGTGTTTGTTTTCAGCCAGTCTCTTGGACCAATCATAAATACCAATGTAATAGGAACCACTCGGAATTGGCTGGGTGAAGTATCATCAACACAATTCAATAGCATATAACAGAAAGGTTTAACGAAGGCCTGGTGCTGTTCTGTTGACATTGTTCTGTTGACATGCAGAAGGGTCATCTTTGGTACATTCTTGTGTGGTCATGTTGAAGAGTAAAATACAGTGTTGATGATTGTTGGGTTTGCAAGTATGGCTTAAAGGTCTCTCCAAACGGTTCTTTACTGTGTGATTGGGGAGCCTTAGGAAGACGTTATAAACCTTTACATCAGGACACCTGGAATGAAGAAAAAATTTCTGGAATGAAGGAACTTGAAAAGAATCCCTTTGATAAAATTCCATACTGTTAGTGCTTTAGAGGAGGGTTCTGGGAAAACTAACATTTTGAGGGTCAGAGTCAAAGGTCAAAATTTAAAACTATACTGATAGTTACACGTTAAAAGATGAATATATAGTGTTATGTAAAATGGTTTTGATGTTACTATAGTGATTAAGATTTTTGATTCTCCTTTTATAGATGTCAGTCATAAACTGGAAAGAAACCTTATTTTGTCAATTTGCTAAATTTAGTTAATCTTCACTTATTTCCTGTATATCTGTATTTTGACAGTATTTTATTCCTAAACTTTGAGTCATTGACTGATGTGCTCATTGTAGCTACCGATCCTTACTTAACACTCAGCTGGAAGTGTTTGCTGATTAAACCTGTCTTGAATGCTGGGATGGGCCTTCAGGCAGCAATTTTAAGTCCTGTCAGGTCACCACCAGGCTGCACACCAGCTGTGTGAATTCCACATGTCTTCCAGGCAAGAGATGATTCAAATTTATGGCATGCTAATTAAAAAAGTGGGTTTGGTTAAATTTATCTGTCTGATCAGATCACAGATAAGTGCTAAGGCCACCTGAGTTTAAGAGATTTGTTTACATTTTAAGACTTTTTTACATTCTCAATTAGTAGAAGCTGAAACAAAGGTAGTGTTCTGGTTGTAGGCTGTTTGCTTGATATCCAGTTACTTTGGCCACTGAGTTGACCTTGTTAAGTTGAGACTGTTATTTCCCCTGTGGACCTATATGTGTTCATGGGGACATGATTCAACCTGTAAAAAGCGATGCTTGGTAATAATGAAGCTAACAAAAATAGGAGAAGCCTACATTTCTCTATATCACTTTATTTTTAGTAGAATTTTTCTCACTTGAAAAACTTAACACACCCTTAAGCTTCACTTACGATTTCATATTGACAAAACAAATGTAGTAGAATGTTTGTATGATGCATGCCTAAGTTGCTGTTGGTGATCAGATATGCAAACTGTTTTCTGTGTTTACTGATTTAGTGGCAGTAGTCCCTGAACAGCTTCCACTACTGCTGTTGAAAAGTTGTAAACAATGTTGAGGCTCTGCTTTGGCTGATTCCATTTGCACTGCTTTCTACCTGACAAAGCTGTGTTGTTTGTTTAAAAAGTTCAATTAAATAAGTAAATGAGTAAAGAACAGGAAAAAAGACATTTTGATGTTGTTGGGCTACCAGTCGAGACGTGGTGTCATTGCCAGAGTGTCGGTGTGTCATCGAGATTTGATGATGTTGTGTAATTGTATCCTGATGTGCGCTGTGTCTGTCTGCACTTTATCCATTACATTTATGTTATGTTGTTCAGCAAATCATATTTTTGCTGAATTACTTGAGGGAAAGCAACTAGTTGAAGATGTGGAACATTATGACCTTTTCTTTGGCCTCTGGTACACATCATGTTTGTCAATATTTCTTAACCATGGGATTTTTTTGTCTTTTTGCAGTGGTCTAGAATAATGTTTGTTATCCTAAATCCATCCAGCAATTTATAACTTTATAACTATTTTCATGTATGGATTTAGGTGAACACGTTACACAGATTTAATATAATCTATTGATAACAATGTAATGTGTGTGAAATCCAGGTCAAGGTCAGACCCCAAATCTTTCTCAAGACATACAGTGACATATAGCATGACACATGGACTGACATTCTGTAGGGTGTTTTAAAAGGCTTATTCCCTACTCTTAAGGCAACCAAGTGTAGATCAACACTTAACTTCTCTTGATCTTACTTCTCACATGTAGGGTCACATACTATTGTTTCATATCCCACATAAAACACCAATGTAATAACTGGTGAGGAGAGAATACAGTGAAAATTGAACCCTCTCACAATGAAGGTAGCAACTTCACAAATCAGAAGACAAGTAAAATTGTATTTTTATGCGGGTAAGCTGCTAACATGTAGAATGATGCTTCAGCAGGAAGTGTGGTTGCCTTACACTTCCAGAACCGCAGATTCAAATCTGGCCCTTGGTACTGGGCATGTAGTTGTGTTCTTCCTGTGCATGCATAGGTTTACTGAGTGTTTTGTTTTTCTATCTTCAAAGCCACAATTTAAGGGATTTTGCTGAGGTACAGCAACAATGGTGTGTAAATGAGTGTGAACACGCTGCAGTGGATTTGGCACCCTGTGTTCCCTGGGATAAGCTGCAGGCACCTTATAACCCAACTTTGTCCACTGTATGTGGTTTAAAAAAAAATGAATACATTGTTAACCAGACATTCAGAACCACTTTTGTCATTTAAGATGCTGCTCTTTCGCCCAGTCATGTAGATGAACACTATGTTGTGGGCAGCTTGTAGCCTTGTCAGCCTCTAAATAAGCACTTCCTCAATTGCCATACCTCTTTGTTTTTGTTATTATTATTGCAATTTTGAAAAAGATTTAAAAAAGAGGTGAAAAAAATAAAACAGACAGAACAGAAAATAGTTGACTGTCTATATTTAATGTTTTCTGTGTTGTTGCTAGAACAGCATCCAGCCTGACTTTCTAGGTGAACACAATGGCTACGTATAATTATGGCAATAAGACTGCTAAGTGTGATCAGAAATTAATTAATTGGTGTGGGCTTGTGCCTTTACTCTCAGAGATGAAAGATGGGTTCCTAGAAACAGGGTGAACAAGAGGAAGAGAGGTCTTATCATAGTGAAGTTTTAAAAAGAGTTAGCTTGTTTTCATTTTATTTGAGTCTGTGTGAAAGGCCCTGAGGGGAGCCGCACAACACATTTTATTTTACATTCCTTGTTGATTGAGGAATTCTGCACGAACAGTGCGCGGCATTGCCAAACGAACAATGGATACGAACGGGTTTATTTTCTTAGCCCCGGAGTCTGTTACCACTTAGCAGCTTCTGAGAATCTGGCCAGCTGTTGGCTTAGAAATGGCCCCACTACTCCAGTCGTCTGTGTGCGCCCGTGCTTCGAGTAGACTGCTGAGTGTTAACAATGGATTAGTGTGAACGGCGTGCTCATACGTCGGCGATTTATTGCTGCTTGCTGCTTAACATCGCTGATCTAATTTCACATGGCTAGCTGTAATTGTTTCCTTTCTCTTGAACGTGGAATATGAAAATTGGGCTTGTAGCTTTCTTTTCCTGCCTTGTTTTCTCAAGTCGTGCTGATGCATTTACCTGATGTGTGGAAGAAGTCAGTGACGATGCCATAAGGGAGAAGGAATTGGCGGGACAGTGTGTTGGACAGTGCTTACTTTCTCCAATGTGGGGCTGTTTAAGACATGGAAAATAAATGCTGTTGTGTTAGTATTGTTCTGCTGCTGATCTGTCTTATTACTAAATATGAGGTGATACCTTTTAGTATTTGTCAAAGTTGGATTTTTTTCGTTTGTTTTTATAAGATGAGAAGTTTTTACTTAGCCGTACACTGCAGGTTTGTCTCATGGTTTCAACACATTAGCTGAGATACGTGTTTTTTTTTTTTTTTTTTTTTTTTAAACCCGTCTCTTGCTGTTCAACACATACCCTCCCCCCATCCTGACCTCTGACCCCACGACCCCCAACCCACTCACAATGGTCACGTTCATCATGCCTCATGAATTTCATGACTTACATCTCTTATGATCATCATAGCTCACAGCTGCTGACCCTGCATAGTTCTCTGTCTGTACCTCACTTTGTCAGCGTTTGTTCCTAGCATCTCCTTGCGTGTTCTTTGTTCATTCAGGAAGGCGTTCACCTTTAACCCTGTGCTTGCTGTAATCATGCTGTGAACGACAACAAAGGCACAAAAAACATGGTGTAATACATCAACATATAAAAATCATTCTGATGCTGTTTTTTTCCCCACAATCCAGGTTAAAGGAAGGGACATTTAGTTTCAAGCTCTGGGATGATACATGTTTGCTGAGGACAAGGTTGTGTCTAGGAGCTCATGAGCTAATGGTGGCTGTGTTTTTAATAAATATTATAATTTTTTGGTTTGTACTTTGTGTACCTTGGTAGTTAAGAAATGCGTGACTGAACAACTGCTGCTGCAGGTGAAAGACTAGATTTGCACCATTGAGCAGGGTTCTAAATTCAAGTGATTTCAGCTGGTAATAGTGTCTGCTTAATAAATAACTTCATGCTAATTGAGATTTGTGAAAATGCTAGATTCTTTGCTCCAAAGCACAGGTTTTGTTGTTGCTTGATGGGCAGTTTTTTCCTGCTTCTTTTTGCTGTGTCAGTCATGTTCTGGGAGACATGGGGTTAATGCATGGAAGATCCTTCACCTCTCTGATGCTTGAGTTGTGCACTTTAAAACCTGTGCCTTAAATCTTAGCCCTTTTATGCACATTTACCAAGGGATATTAAGGGTTTTAGGTAACAGGCGGTGGGAGAGGTGCAGGGTTTGAAGCCTCAGTGGGGTCCTCCTCAGTGGGGTGCTTCTCGCATCTCACATTAAATCTGCTGCAGCACCGTAAAAAGCACCTGTTTGCCGGCCGTCTGCTCCTTGGTGGTGGTGGTTACCCTGGTTCCTGCTCCCGCATGGGGCCAAGCACAAAGTTAAAACTACGCACCCCCCCCCCCCCCAAGGGTGCTTCCTCCCCTGAACGTTGGGAACTGTGCAATCCATTAAGCCTTCCTAACAGTCAGAGCAGATTCATCCGGGTGTTTTGCAGACAGCCTCTGTCCTCATGTGATTCAGTGCTGCTCCATCACTGATGCCTGCCCTCCCACATGTGTCACTGACGCCTGCCCTCATGCATGTGTCAAATCCTGGTCTCAGAACAGCTGCTTTTCAATAGATTGATTCTATCAAGGTGCTGGCCATATGGGTGTGTGTCATTATTTTGTGGACCTAAAACAGTGAATGAACAAGTTTTTTTTACCGTTATGTTACATGCTTATGAACCTTTCCGTTATAAAGGAAGGACTTTGCATTACTAAATGGAATGATTTGGTAAATGTAGTTGATGAAGGTGTTCCAGTCTTCCAAGGTGCCGTGAGTTTTAGGCAATATAAGGGTTACAAAGTTTAACTGACATGCATGAATGGAGAAACTGGTTACAGAAGTTACCTGAAAACCGATCTGAAGAAGCATACAGATTCTACACATCTGGACATGTGAGCCATTAATGCAAAATCTATGGTTGTGACCCCCCCCACCACACTGATCCTTAAAGAAAGTCTCTTTATCTTGAGACCTGCATTTGAGACATAGGCCTGGTGTTTTACTCATATCCCCCTTCCCCATGCCACCTCTCCTTCTTCTCAACTTACCTAGTTTCGGCTACTGGATACACTTACGTTTTTGGGAGTCCTGCTGGTTAAAGGTGACCACTTTGAATCTGAGGCTCAAAAAATACTGTGGTACTCAAAAGCGGGCAGAGATTAGGCACAGAGGTGTCTGTCTTTCACCAAGCTGGGGATAGCATTGCTTAAGGGCCCACCAATTTATAGTGCTCTCGGTCAACAGCTGCGCATTGCCATGGCAACTCAGCACAGCCCCACATGCACAGCGCACGAGACGTATGTGAACGAAGCCATTTTATGAGCCGAAATGAATTATACATGGGTGCAAATGGATGAAGTCATAATCATACATTTAATATGTATTAAATATAGATGCGGGTACTTGGAGCCCTCTGTGTCTGTTACAGTGATGTCTGCGTTTATCAAAACCTGTGTTTCACTTCTTTTTGCTGTTACTCCGTGGAACATGTGCTTCTAAATTTAACCTAAAATGTGGCCCAAAAGTGGTTGTGGGGGGTCCAAAGCCAGGTTTGTGGCTGTGTCTTTCGGAATCCATCGGCTGATGCCTTGAGAAGGGGTGGGAGGGAACACACCAGATAATGTATGGAAGAGAAGTGTCGGTGAGCACATAGTAAGACATGGAGTTTCTATATCCGGGCCATATCCACGATAGATATGTGCATTGTTTTCACATCAAAACCTGACGATTACATTTAATTGAAGTTAAAGTGTGCAACACGGACCTACTTCCCAAGGACTTGCCTACATATGTGTTATTTCACTATAACCTCTTACCTCTTCTACACAGCCAAAAGTAAATTTTCACAGAAAATTATGAAATTGCTGTGATGTTTTAGATGGACATATCCTATCCTACATTGATCTTACCTTGGTTGACCCAAGGTGCTTTCTATTCATCCCTGTCAGGGATATAATTCAACTGAGTATTTAATGCCCAAAATATAAACTAGTGATAAAAGAACTACATCTCTGAATTTGTGTTTCTTCTGATTTCCTCCATACCACAGGTCCTTGCAAACACACTTCACAAAGTGTGCACTTTTATCTGGTACAGTCGGTTCATATACACACAGGATCTATGTCTTCCAGTGTACACTTCTGCTTTATATAGTGTCCACTTTTGTATGCAGTACATTTGGTTTAGATTATACATTACACATGTAGAGAAAGCAAGACTTGCTGTGTATTCTACTGCTAATGCTCATTTCATGCAGTAAGTATTCAGTATAGCATAGATGGTACACACATTCAGGATGCAAGGTTTTCAATGTACGTTTCCAATTGTGTGTATTTCTTACGGTGTATATCTTTCAATAAGCCAAGATAAGACACTTTAACATAAAAGGTCTATTGTTAACTGTTTATTTTAACTATAAGTCATATTAAGTCCACTGTATAGTTTATTTTATACATTAAAAATCTATCTTTTACACATTTCCACTAGTTGGCGCTACAATATAAAATGAAATAAATATTTTTTCTCGTTATGAAACCAGTGTTCAAAGGATGTTAGCTATAGCTGCATTTCTTATTTGAGTTTTTGTCTTATTAGCTAGTCTGACAACTGTGTAACAAAGAAAGTTTAACCTTTTTTGATTAAAACCACAGGCGGCATGGTGGCGTGGTGGTTAGCACTGTCGCCACGCACCTCCAGGCCTGAGGTTCAATTCCCGCTTTGGGTCTGTGTGCTTGGAGTTTGCGTGTTCTCCCTGTGCTTGGTGGGTTTTCTCCGGGTGCTCCGGTTTCCTCCCACAGTCCAAAAACATGCAGGTTAGGT
>JABJVR010000095.1:2110938-2170176 GCA_025773905.1 Chitala chitala | reverse complement strand
ATAGGTAGGTAGTTTGTCCCACATTACAAATATTACAAAAGCTGCAAAAGCCTTAGCCCGACCCCCCACCTTTAAACAAACATTTTGGGCTTGACTAGTAAGCCTTTCTTAATTCCTGGACCAGCACAACACAGTGGACTGGATAGCCACAAAAACCACTACTTTAGTGATGTGACTTTGAGTCATGGGCTACGTTGCAAACCTTGATTGCTGCTGAGCTGTTTTCCCAAATCTGTCAGCTTTCCTCTCCTGTCACCCACACTCCATCTTGCACAACCCCATCAACTTGTCATGTGAGGCCCTCCAATAGAACAGAGCATCAAGGGTGGAAGAGTGGGGGTGGCCAAAACTGGCTATAAGCCATGATTCTTGAAGAACATGATAATATGTTTTGTGTTACATTTGTTACTGTTACCATTGTATTGTTGTTGTTGATCTCTTTCGACAGCTTGTTGAGAGAACCTCCATTCAAACTGAATGCTGTGGTATGTGGTGATTGTCCAAGTGCCGGCACGCTTTCTCATGGACCTCACAGACATTCCTTGTGGAGTGCTTAAACAGGCCAGACCACGTGTCTCCTCATGCCCCCCCCATCCTTGGCCCCCCATGTATGAAAAGTGGAGTGTTCCATTTCATGTCTTCATCAGACACCGAGATTATGTGGTAGAAAAAAGGCAACCATGGAATATTTCTGACGTAAATGCAATGGCCTCCCAAGTGGGAATATCTGGAGCCCATGGACAAGGAATGGACAAACATAGCTGCTGGTGTCCTGTCCCCTCCCCCAAACATAGCTGCTGGTGTCCTGTGTCCTCCCCCATTCTCTGCAGTGTTTGCTCTCCCCTCCCTATGTTGACTTTGAGATGTGCTGTATGTTATTTTGCGAATGCCTGTTTTCAAGGTTTCTTATTTGCATGCAGCAATTTGAAGTAAAACTGGAATGCAATGTGCCACAATGCATGGTCACTGGTGCATTTAACTATAAACTTGAAGTGCACCGAGTTCCATCTGTGGGGAGAATTCTGTCGCATCTTTGTTCTGGAGAAAAATGGTCAACACATATTCTGCTTAGTGTATCAATTTGATCAACGTACACCTGCTTGTAAGTTGTAAATAGAGCTGGCCAATAAATCAATTTTATCAACTAAATCAACTTTTTGGATTTGAATGATGTGTGAAAACGCAATTGCAATTTACTTTAACCTGGGTAATTACAGTACAGTGGACATACTCTTTGTAACCCTCCCCCGCCCCTTGAACACGATCACATTGTTGCATGATGCTTGCGCATGGATCAGGTTAGGAGCTCAGTTCTTTAAAAAATACAATACAATACAACTTTATTTATAAAGCCCTTTAAAAACAGCCGCAGTTAAACCTGCAGTGTGTCCTCAGTCATTATAAAATAGGCAATATATGTTCAGTGATTTTAATGTAGTTTGGTTACAGAAAGTCTAATACCAAACACACTACTCGTTATAAAAGATGTAGCAGCAAAAAACAGCAACACAACAAACTTTTCCAACAGAAGCATGCAGCTAAATGTAAAGTGTGTGATTCTGCAAGGTGCACAAGCTAGTGCCAGCCACCAAATACATTTTACATTTACAATTTATTCATTTAGCAGACGCCTTTGTCCAAAGCGACCTGCAAGGATAATAGTACATGTGCATGTCACAAATGAGGTCAAACAGTATTAGAGAATCTACTAACAGTAAGTGCTGTCCTATCATCACAGTGCACTCGATTAAGTCTGGCAATTGTCACATGTCATTCAAGTAAACCATAAGCAACTGAAACTGAATTAACTAGACAAACATTTGCAAGCAAATACCCATTAAAAAGCAGGTAGCAATATCATAGTTTCCCTGTTACATACCATTTGATAAGAAGGAGTCATGGTGAAAAAAAAATTACAAATGTTTCATATCACTAAAGATATGGTGCCCATATATACAGTGCAAAAACCTGAGTTAAAACTGATGTTGAATACAGTTGACCCCAGATATGAGCTATCAGACCAAAAGTATTTTGCCTAAGTATCCCTGCATGATTTAAATAAATGCATAAATTGTTCATTGAAATAAAAAAATATACAATTTCCATAAATAATGTTTAAAATTGTTTGATTAATGTCATAAATCAGCTTTAGGTGTGGAAAAAATATGCAATTTTATTTTTAGGCCATATTGCCCAGCCCTGGTTGTAATACATTTTTAAATTGCCTTCCCAAATCTCAGACCTGATCTTAATTTAGATTTTTTACTTGACTTTCCAGTAGTGGCCAGAATAGTTCCCATGAGTAAAAAACTGGTTTTTGTTGGATTCTGCTACTCTGGGTTCAGGCTTGACATGAGCTGATTAGCCTAGTATGAGTATGTCAGTACAGAGAGGCAGTCTGGACCATCAAAATAAGGTGTGGATGAAGCAGTTCAGAAGTGCATTTTGAAAGGCATTGTTGTCATTGTGGCACGGTGTCTCATTAGTAATATCCATCCATCTATTCATCCATTTTCCACTTATCTGGGTCTGGGCTGTGGGGGCAGCAGTTTAAGCTGAGATGCCCAGATCCCCATCTCTCTAGCCACCTCCTCCAGCTCATCCAGGGGAAACCCAGACACTCCTGGGCCAGACGAGAGTTGTAATATCGTTGATTTCCGATTTGAGGGCTGTGGGTTTGAACCAAATGACTGCTGCATGTGTGGAGCTTAAGTGTTTCTCCCTGTTTTACAGTGAGTTCCTCTAAGTTCTCTTCTGTGTTCACAGAGTACTGATCAGTTAGCCTTTGTTTGTTCCTGACCCGCAGTGATGTGCCGATCGATCTTGAGCACACTCCGCCTTGTAATAAACCTGGAGAGATGTTTTATTTTTTGTGGGAGTTCTTAAGCATTGTGTGACATAGCTTCTTTTCATAACTGTTGGTGCATAAATCTAATTATTAAAGTGAGTGAAATAGAGAAAACTAGATGTTACAATACAGTGAATAAAATAACCAGGCCAGAAGCCAGGTTCTCTCCCAGCCAGAAGACCTCACACCCGAGCATGTCTGTGCATGTCCTCAGTTTCCCTCAGATGCTATCCATTCATCTCCAGCCCACCTCTGAGACCCGCCTCTTATTCCCATAAGATGCGACGCGACAAGGTCAGCACCAGGCGGGCAAGCACTAGAGGCCGAATGGATGCCAATTAAGTTGGAATTTGTCTGAAAAGCCTCTTCACTGTTTTCCTAGAATGAGAACCTTCCTAGACAGACTAATACCTCAGTAGGATTAGCCAAGTCAAGTAAAGCAATATTCACAAATTAAACAGCCAGGGTCACCTTGAATGTAACCCTCCTAACCCACAGCCTGAGAAGTGATCTTTCCTCAGTTGCCTGTGGCGAAGGTCGGTTTATCAACCAAAGCACCACGTAAATGAGCAATTCAGATGAAGACCCTCTCAATAACTATTATTTTCCTATGCCTGGACAGAAAAAACCCATTTTGGTCTATCTGAGGACTTGCAAATGTGCAGCTGTTTTTCACAAGCCTTGAAAGATAAGAAAAGTGACTTTTCTGCAGTGACAGGAAGACAGCTTAGCCACTGTAAATGTCATACTGCCCTGCATGAATAGTACTGTTCACCACTGGGCTGGACTGCTTTGCTAGTTGATTCATTTTTCTTTTCTCGACCTTGTCAGTCATTCACTTTTATGACCAATCACATAACAAAGATTAACCTGAGCGCTGTACTGCAGCTCAAGCTCCTGATTGGCTGTTGATTTGTTTTTCACCGCTTGAACCTAAGAAATATCATATGTGCCTGATGTAATTTGTTTTCCCATGAACTTAATAAGAACGATGATGTATGGAGTTTGGAGCTGCAGTGTGGAAAGGCAAATGTTCTGATTATGACTGTGTGTTTCTATATGTCCACTTTCCATAGCAACAGCAAGAAGGGGCTTTTCTGAAGGAAATCCCAAAAATTTAAACACTGAGGAGAAAAAAACCAATATCTCAGATAATAATTTTAATACATATTTATTTTGTACCTGTTTTGTCCTCCTACATAAAGACACACACACACACACACACACACACACACACACACACACACACACACACACACACACACACACACACACACACACACGGTAATAAATGTGTTGAGATCAGCCTAGGAGCTGATTTCACTTCTCAATTGATTAAACACTGGATTTTTGTACACTTCCCAGAAATGAGGTTAGCAAATGGATTTTGCGGTTGCCAGTTTGGAATTGTACTAAAGAAAAACGGCAGAGAACAGTGTGTCTAGTGAGTGCCGGTTTCTTGAAACACTTGATGAATGTGTACGTCACTCTGAATAATGTGAGCTTGCCACTAACTCCAAATATGGCAGGGTCTAATTGCGCCGCTGAAGAGAAAGCCCTTGTGGATGGCCTCCCAAGAACCACTACAAGTTGGCTTTTGCTGTGAATGCTTCACAGTAGCGTGCTAGGGGGGAGCGGTGGTGCTCAGGGGGGAGGGGGGGGGTTTGAGAGGGAGACTGAGCATGAAAAATATGTGCTGCTTGTGTGTTGCAAGGGCAATGTTCATTATATTTGCGCAAAAAAAAAAAGCAAAAAATTAGCAGAGAAGCTGGTTGTGGCTGCTGTATGTCACGTCAGTGGAGGACCTCCATCTGGTATGTGACCTTTCAGCCCTGACCACCCTCCTTCCACAGCCCTTGCTGTTTTCTTTTGTTGTGTGGTGTCCCAATTTGGGGAGCACTGTTAGGATGCACAGTATATTGCTGAGTGCTGGTCGTTGAGATAGCACATGCACTTTTCGGCAGCATAGCTGTGTTTCTGAAATACACAAAAAGCACATACCAGCAGGGTGTTCGAAAGTCCTCAGGTGTCCACATTTGAGAGCTGGACTTGCAGCCAAAATGGTCAAGTTCGAAAACTGCTTAGAATTTCTTCATAAAAATATGCTGGTGGATAAAATGATGTAAAAGTATAGTCTGAATAAGGACAAGGGTCTGCCTAGTAGTCTTGTGATGTACGACTGCCTGATGGTGGATTTTGTAATCCCCCCCCCCTTCCACTTCCTAGGCCCCCCAGATGTGGAGCAAGCTTGTGAGCCGAGTGTGCACACTTGGAGCCCCAACGCAGGCATGGAGCCCAACAGTGTGGGCTCTCCGCCCTGCCCACTGCAGGGCTGCATGCTCCAGCTGGAGTTTCCGCACCCGCTCGTGCCCGAGTCTCTCACTGTGTGGGTCACCTTCTTCTCGCCTGAGGAAAACCAGCTGCCCGCCATCCACAATATCGTGCTGCTGACGGTGGGCGGCGAGAACGTGTCGCTTGGCCCGGCTCACGTGTTCTGTGATACACCGCTCACCATGCGCCTCTCGGTGGAGCGGGAGGTGTTTGGGGTGCAGTTCTTCACCACTGAGCAGCACCTTGAGATCGATGCCACCCTGCTGGCCTCCAAACCTGACTGTCCGCTGTGCCGTGACTGCCGCCCGCTCCGCTACCGCCTGTTGCGCCAGCCATCATTCCCAGGTGCTCTGCAAGGCCTGGACTTGCCTGACTCCAGTCGCAGATATGTGGACAGGTGAGGACGCTTGTAATTTTTTGTCTTGTAAAGATGCTCCAAATGTAATTCTGAACCCTGAAGTTAATGCAGGTAGTCTGTTAACTTAAATTGCTTATTTGCAATGCTTTTACTAAGTAAGCTGCTGTGCCTTTTTTATTGTTAGCGAAATAGATCTTGTAATATTTCACCATCCAACTTTCCATAGAGAGACTGTTGCAGGATGCAAAATGCTGACCACACTTCATGTAGCCCTCCACATTCTATTTAGTGATTATTGAGTAGTTAAATCCAGAACTACAGAACCTCAAAGTGTCCCCTAAAGGCTGAAGTCCATATGTCAAGCTTGTCTGTGTTAGGGACTGGCCATAAATATGCCTGATCTGTTGCTAAGCGCTTTTCCCTAGGGGTCATTGAGCTGTGCTGACCGGGTGGCCTGTTTGTTTTCCCTCAAGCAAATCATGGCGTTAACATTCTTGACGTTGATTTGGGGTCATACGAGTTGAAACCTCATCAGATAAGGGTTTCTGTGTACAAATAGTGTCTTTGTGAGTTCATTCATTTATGACACAAATTTATGGGGATCAGAACATTGGCTTGACAGATCTGTAGCCGAAGACTGAAACAGTGCTGTCCATCAAGGAATGGAAAGCACTGCTGTCCAGCACAGCTATAAAGGCACAGTGTACAAACACGGTGTTCCGACAACTGGATTTTTTTCTTGTTTCTTCTGCCACCTGGGTCCTTGTCCTGCTATTCTTACACACTTTCAGAGCTGTCAGCACAGTACCTGTGTTGAGGGTATGTCTGCTAGCTGTTTTTTCATTTTGTTGACGGCATAACAGTTATGGATGCGGTTGGCTTCCTGTTATGTTTGAGTACTAGCAGAGAGCTCCTCCACACTCACAGAAGTGGTACACGATGTGTGTCCTTAATGGAGTTCTGTATTCAATGGTTCAGCACAAGCCTTATCATTCAGGTTTCATCTGAGGTTGCATCTGTGTTTTTACACTGACGTTTACTTGAGTGTTTGCTTCAAACTCTTGCCTGCCTTAGAATCTAAAGAGACAGATGCTGCTAGACACATGATGCCTTTCATTTTTTGCAAGAGCTTTCTCGGTCATCGTTAAATTGAGACATATGTGAGCAGGTTTACCCTGCAAGAACTGCTGTGGTTGGTTTGGATCAAGCCAGCCTGTCTCTGTTGACCAAGCATCCACAGTGGAAGATGGATGGATGGATGTTATTTATTTACATAATTACTTTTTCGTTCATTCATTCATTCATTCATTCCCAAGGGTAAATTCTGTTGTCATAGTAGCCAAAGACTGTACAGATGGGTTACAACTAAAAGTAAGAACAAATAAAAGTTTCTAAAAATATATAAGAAAATAGAAATGAAATGATAATAAAACCAATTCACGGTGAAAAGTGAAAGTTTACATCGACAGCAGTCCTGACAACTAGTCCACACAGAAAGGAGCAACTCTATGGCATCTCTTTGTAAGATATAATTGTTTATTTATATTTACAGGTCACAAAAACATTTAGTCCGTGTGAGGCCTTGATTTCCGGTGAACGTCATGCATTTTGGTGAAATTGCATCAAAAATCACATCAACAGAATGCAGGGGAGTTTTGTATTGTCAGGGTAGAAAAAATTGTTTTGGTTCATGACAAAAAATTTAAATCAGTCTGATGGAATTCTTAGACAGGGAAGACCCTGTGTTCAGCCATAGTTCAAAATGAGGTACTGTACTTCAGTTACAGTGTTGAAAGGCCAGATTGCAGACCTGAAGAGGTGACATCATAGCTTTATTACGCTTGGGTTTGACAAAGTCAAGCGGCTTTTATATTAATGCAATACATAATCCTCAAGTGACTTACTTATTACAGTGATGAGGTTGATGTGCAACACTGAAGCTAATCAGTCACTAAGAGTCTCTAGTAATATATTCTTGCACAGTTTTTCCAGGAAGGTCCTAGAAAATGTTCTCCTGCAGCACCAAAAAATCAACACGCTATATATTTAATAGTTTATATATATATATATATATATATATATATATAATGTCTTTGAAGTCAAGATGTAATTAAATGTAATACTGTATAAATAATTTTGAGGAACTTCAACCACTTATCTTAATCTAGAAGAGACCAATCCAGCGCTGTCCAGCTAGTGTGTCTTTTCTGTCACGTAGTCTTGCATGGCTCCATTTACTTCTAAACAGCCCTTACACATAGCTTTGAACAGATTTCCAGATCTCTTCCTTAAGTCTTTTCCTCTGTTTCCTTAGTTAATGGACAGGCGGGTGAATGTTATTGACTTAATCCACCCTACAAAAAATACGGTAAGAACATATGGCTTACAGCACAACAGACATGGAGGATGGCAGTCAATAACCAGTACATACAAGTATGAGGGGTTGCAAGGATCACAACAAAATAAAAAAGAAAACCCAAACAGTTCCTGCCTCTTACTCTTCTAAGATTAAGAACATTTCTTAGCTCAAATTGGTTCTCTAAAAAAATGGTAACTTTCAAATTCTTGTAGGGCTTCATAGTGTTCTCACTGTTTAATTTGATGCTTCTAATGAAGACGTCTGGCTTCTCCCACTGGGAATGGGCCGACAGTGTATTTTTATTGTGTGGTACAAAGCGTGCCGTCTAGCCATAGTGAAGATTTCCAGGCTGAACAGAAACACATTGGAGAATGACGACAGGCACTCAACCACACAGGCGTAAGCACTCTCAGATTCTCTGCAAGCCATGATTTATTCTCTTGTATTTGTTAATGTTACCCCCCCTTCCCCTCCACACTTTTCAAATATGTTTTTTTGCCTAGACATGTTCTTTGTGAGAAGATGAGAATCGAGAGCAGGAATAGAAGCAGCACAAAGTAACTGTAATGTCTTGCTGGCAGCCAGACTGAAGTAGGAGTACCAGACATGGGAAATTGCAGGCTGCACTTTGAAATGGGATAGGGAGCACCAGCAACAGAAAATCCCTACCTTTGATTCCTGCGTTAAACATCCAGCTATCTGAACAGTGTGACACTACAGTATGTCACGCTGTTGGTTGCTATGCCTCCTACTAAGAATAACAATGCTAGTGACCTCAGGAGGAGGGGGGATAAATGATCATTTTTAAAAAATAGAGGAGAGGAATTATCTGATCACTTTGCATCTGCTGTGAGAAAGATTACTTTATTCTTGTGTTATTAATAGGCTAATATTTATTAACTCAACTGATCATGAAAAATAGAACAAAACAGAGAAATGTTTTCAGGGCAAAGGTTGAAGGCCTATCAGACAGTTATAAGTTATAAAAAAATGTTGCTAAGACAGGCCCTGCACACCCTGAGGGCTCCTAGCCTGCTGGTTTTATTGATCCTTTGGTTTTGCGTCTTCTGTTTTCTGTGAGCTGTCCAGTCAGACGTGTCATTTCACATTGCCTTGGTGCTCGTCTGTAAGAGCTTTTCTGGAATCCAGTGTGCGATCAGTCTCGCGGCTCTCTGCTCAGTGGATCTCCTGGTGAATCAGCTCCCAAGCTCACATGCACTATTGATTTATTGATTGCAGTAACTGTAAAGCACTTTTGTGTTTTTCTCTGAACATTGCATTGCTCAAGATTATGATTCTTATGCTGCAATTAAGATCCTTAGTCTTACAGTTATAAGTGACATGATTCAGTTTTCCTGTTAAAATATGAAATCACGTTGGGAAAGTGGATTAGGACTGAATGGACTGATACAGCTGCTGCTGGGCTTGCAGTTGTGTATTAAACTGTCTGGGTATTCCACCCAGACACACAAACACAGACACACATGCTTGGACACATATGTAGTACATGTATGTATATTTTATGCCAGGAAAATAAAATTACAACTGTAAAAAAATCATGGTATTCATTGTGATTGGCCAAAATATTAATATTGCTTGATATTGGAGGTAAAGAGCAGCTTTTTATTTTGGCAGGAAAAGTGAGAAGACCACTGGCGTGACCGTGGCTCCAGTGTTAGAGCTGAAGTGTCACCTTTACTGCCGTTACTTTCTGCAGAATGCTGATCGGCATTACATTTCTTGAGTTCTGAGGCACGCTTCTTAACTTGATACACTATGCTTGTGTCTTATATGTGAACTTTTTATGTGGCTTTGACTGGTCATGGAGGCTTCTTACTGACTGATCAATGAAATTTTGGGATGGTGGTAAATATGTACTCCAGGTGTGCTTGGCTATGCTGGTACAGTGCAAGCGGCCTCACGAATCACAAATACGTACCATCAGCCCAGGTTTTATTTACAATGTGCGTAATGTGTACTCTTTCCTTAGGAAGATGTTCAGCCTGAACGTCAGTTATTGACTTGTATCATTGTTTTCAGCACAGTCGTACACCCCCCCCACACCCCCCGTGTTTATTGTTGCTTGTGCTTTCTACAGCACCGCGTCATGGCTGTTTTTCCTCAGGGCAGGAAAATGCTGTCTTTTTTTTTTCTTCACTGTGTGACTGAAGGCTCTGTGTATTCTACTGGAGCGATGCAGACCCAGCCCCCTCAACTCCAGTGGTGTGCCTGGGCAAACAGAGCCCAGTGAAGGCAGGCAGCCTCAGCCTCTGTGCCTGCCTGTGTTGAAGAGTGAATGAACTTGTTTGCTTTGCCCCCTGCCCTTGGGTTACTGCTTCCTTTCCATTACCAGGGGCAGGCAGTGCGTGTTACTGCTGATGGTCCAGGGGCAGGCTGGCCTTGTGTGACCCCACTGCATTTGGCATGGCTGCTCAAATAACCACCACCCTCTTCAGCCCTGCTCATCCATGTTTTATGTTAGTAAATTAAGGAACAAACCATTTTTTTCCCCAATTCTGTTTTTATTAGCAGACATTTTTGAAACAACAGTTTTACACAGATATTGCATTGCTTGCACTACATCTATACTTTTTCTTGATTTCTTATGTTGTTCTGAAGGTGTTGAATTGATAGTATTTCCACGCAGCTTATGAGGGAGAACTGCTGCAATAGCCACTTTGAGGGTGAGAAACACGCTGACCCTTGATGAAATCCCAGCACTCAGGTCTGATGACTCAGGATTTCCACTGGACACCACTGCTGGACAGCAGGGTGACAGGAGAAAGGGCTAAATTTCTCACTGGGATTATTTGTTAGACTAGTGTTAAAACGGGCTGTCCAGCAGATGTATATGTACAACTGCTTGATCCTAGAGCAACAGCTTTTATTTTAGGCAGGCTAGCATGGAGACGTCTGTAGTCTATCAAGGGTAAAATACCTCGTCATCAGTATAATTTCCATCACGTCCGAAGACATTAGCATGCCATGTATCATCAGAGGAACATCAGCATTCAGGGACACCTCCTACCTCTGGGAAGAGTGCCTAGAACCTGCCACTCTCAATCCAGGATTCAAAGGAGAAGGGCTTCACAAAAGGTGTCTATAGAGAAACTGTGCTTTTACACTGTCACATCATCCCATTTTTCACCAGATCAGAGGTCACCAGTCAGTATGAGATCAGGTTCAAGTTTTGATGACTTTGTTTATTGTTTGTTTATTGTTTTACAATATTCAACACAGGCAAGACTACTGTTCTGACTAGAATAAAAATATTACTGCTACTAACCTCCTGCCTGCAGAATTCAATAAAATGCGCCCTGTAACTATCCCTTTCAAATCCATGACTTTTTAGTATAAAGCAGCTGCATGATGCCTTAGCTCCTCCTTGTGCCCATCTGCTTCCTGGTTGGTGGATTGCGAAAGAGGCGTGTCCTGTATCCTTGTGCCCTTCAACCTTATTGGACATTCTGAGTCCGAGGCATTTCATCATTTGTGAATACTTGGCATTTTGCATCTAATCCCTGCAAGGCTCAGAGATGGAAAAGTTTTATTATATTTGGTCTTCTCTTGGGTTCAGGCTTTATAACAACTTATGATACCTTACCCAGAGCCTCATGACCATCTGTGTTGACCTCTTTGAAGTGGATTGATAGTTAGCAGATCGTCCTTTCCCAACAATATATTTTGAGGACTTTTTGGTTGACAAAGCCTTACTGGGGGCCAACAACAGAAGCTGAATCTGCCTCGATGTAATAAATCAGCAATGAACTGAGGGTATTCAATGACAAACCTTGGCTGAATTTTGTAAACTGTTGGAGATTTATACAAGTGCAGGTCTGAAGTTTTTTGTACTTTGTTCTCAGGCGTTCATTTCCTGTGATCTCAGATCCTTCTTGGTTTATTCTATTGTTGATAGGATTATTGAAGAAATAGCCTGTCTTCATCAAACTGCAACTGGCATCTGAAGGCTGAATTAGACAGTAGAAAACATTGAATACCATGTCATGTAAAATGTACATTACATAGTAACTATTATGTTGTTGTTGTTGAATTCTGATGCTGCTTTTTTCTGTGCTGGTAACTAGCGAGTCAAAAGGGCAAACCCTGATTTTCTTATACCAACTCCCCCTTTAAACCAGTAGAATTTCTTAACCATCATTGTTTTCATGTCTGATGATTTAGTGAGGACTACAACTGAAAAAAATTGAAAAGTGGCTTTTATTATTATTATTATTATTATTATTATTAAATGTAAAATACGGCTTACATTGACTGTATCCAAAAGTAATTCCAGATGCCATCCAATGGTGCTCTAAGCCTTGCTGTTCAGTGGTTGAGATCTCTCATTGTAAGCTCTGAACTCTGCCTGACCAGTGCTGAGCCAGGCTGAGCTGCGAGGTGTTTCAAGTCCTTGCGCAGTACAGGGACAAACAAAGGCAAGACTTTTATGCCTGTCATCTCTCTCTCTCTCTCTCTCTCTCTCTCTCTCTCTCTCTCTGTCTCTCTCTCTCGCTATGTGATCGCACTGTTGACTGTCCACTGTCCACAGGGAGTTGCATAAGTGAGGAGCCGCTCTTCAATGTCAGGCCAAACCGCTTGTTGCACCCCCACCTCTAACCCCCATTTGCTGCCATCCAGTACCTCATACACATCCTGACAAAATAACCACATCGTTTTTTTTGTGTGTGTGTTGTGCTGGAAACTCTGTATGTCTAGCACATTGGAACAGAGCTGCAGGTATTGGTTTACACGGGTGAACACGACAGCAAAAGCAATAAAAAATGAAAGAACGGCCCCGAAGAGGATATAATACAGTCGAGATGGTTATATAGGCAGTGTGAGTGCTGTAATCATCTTGCAATGTAAAGGGATTCCAGGAATGAAACATGGAGAAAGATCTGTTGAGGGAAAGTTGTCCTTAGCCTGCTGAGGGGGGCTGGACTGGTGAGAAGAGTTGCCATGACCACAGTTAAGATGTCTGTTTTCCACAGGTGACCAAACAGAGCGAAATATGGCAGCAGAGTGAAATGTAAAATGAGAGAACAGCCAAGAGAGAGATAATGTTTTGTATAGGCAAACTATATTATGTTTGTCTGCTTTAAAGCCCACTACACTTTTTTGTTTAAATGTACTTGCACTAAGTATTGACTGAAAAAAATAACTTGTATTAGTAGTGTTGCATTGCATATCTTGCATTTTTATTTGGACTAAACACGTGTGTTTGTCTGGGTCTGTGTCTCCTTTTATGTGTGTGCATTTGTGTTGTAGGGATGTGGAGCCTGATACAGTTTACACATACAGAGTACTGACAATCTCTAGAGGAATGGAGAGTGAACCTTCTCCGGAGCTCAGCCATCAGCTCGGAGCACCCTACTGCGGTGACGGAGTCATCCAGAGGTAAGTAGTACAGTACCTAATCATCGGTGTCATTGTCACCATAACCACCACCACCACTATCATCTTATTCATTGCTACCATCACCATCCCATCATCATCTTCTTCACTACCACCACTTTAGTCATCATGATTATCAGCAATAACAGCACATGCTGCACCCTGGTTCTATCACGTTCTGTGTAGTATTAAAACCTACAAAACAGCGTGAAGCCATGCAATCTTTACATGGCTTTACAGCATGTTACCACTGCGTGCTCATGTTGTTTTTCAGGGCTCTTGGGGAGGAGTGTGATGACATGAATCCCGTAAACGGCGATGGTTGTTCCAGTCGGTGCAAGAAGGAGGCTTTTTTCAACTGTGTTGGTGAGAGCTCAGTTAGAGCAGCGGTACCTGGATAATACATATCATAATTTTTCTTTCATGTCTCTACAGATAAGCAAACAGCATGTCCATATTACGGGGAGGGAGGGGCTTAACTTACATCACACCCAGTCCCATATTGGTTGCCTCACTCTTTTCTTATACAGAATTAGCAAACTTTAGGGCCCTGGTGATATGGCACCAAATCTCTATCTGTGGGTTCTTTTCCCTAGACTAAGCAGATCCAACCTAATATGTGGAGTTTGTCAAGTTCTGCTGCTCCAGACAACCTGTTCCACCAGGAGAATCAAAGTTGTCATTTCACTCACCTGTCCAGGTTCCCCTTTCAGGTGTCTGAGTGAAAAACATGATTAGCGATAAGCCTGGATGGTTCAGAACAACTCACTTGTTGGTCAAGGAAGAGGTGTTTATATTTGGAGTTCTCACTCTGCAACTTCAGGGATGAGATATAATCCTGGGCAGTGACAAGCCTGTGAGGGCACCTCCTTTAAAAGGACATTTTCTTACCTTTCAATTTCTTTTCTACACGTAACACTACGTATTGTATGTACGTGTGCGAGCCTGTGACATTTTCTGGTTGTTCTTTGTCCCTCCCATCATCCCAAAGACAGGCTCTTCAGGTGAATCAGTGTCCCTAAATTGTTCATGGTAATATAGTGGAAGATTTATGTGATAAAGTACAAGATAGAAGGTCATCATTTTTGTTTTTAATTTATTATTATTATTATTATTATTTCTGCGTAATTTACAGTAACCAATTCTGATACATAATAGCTTCCACATTTTTTGGAAGGATTTGTATATCTTTCTTGTAAATATTGTACCATAAACGTGTCAGTGAAATGCTAACTGTGTTTTTACATATGCCTTTCATTATATTGCTTATAATGAATATCTGTTTTCCCATAATCTGTCTCTTGGGGCTACTAAATAATGGTGAAGTGGTTCCGTGTGTACCCACCAGCGTTGACAGTTTTAATAAACTCAAAATTCACAGAAGGCAGAGGGATGCCAAATCCAAGGTGCTTTCCTATGGATTTTAACTGTGGGCAGGAGGTGGCCAGGAAGGTTTGTGCTATTAAGTAGAAAACGGAAGGTTTCCGAGTTCAAATCGCAGGATGTTTTCAAGTTCTGGACAGAGTCTTCTGCTGTACATCCTGAACCCAAACTTTGCTGCATTTGTGACATTATAAAAGGAAATAACCATTATTCTCGGGTGAAGAGTCCTTAAGTGACTTTGCTAACCTGGCAGCATCCTTCTTATAGATGAGCCCAGCCTGTGCTATTTCTATGATGGCGACGGTGTATGTGAGGACTTCGAGCAGGAGACCAGCATTCGGGACTGTGGCCTCTACACTCCCAGTGGCTTCCTGGATCAATGGGCCCAGACCGTGGACGTATCCCATGAGGAACGTCTCCACTGTCCTGCTGAGGTGGCTGCAGGTTACCCTGCCCTAACCAAGGTAAACTCTTGTTTTTCATTGGTTGTTTTTCTTGCAGGAAAGTCATGCTATTGCAGGCCATTCAAGTCTGAACCAGGGGAGAGTAATCCAGGCCCTGTTCACTTGTTCTGGTTTTAGCAAAAGATTCTAATGACACACTTGGTAACACTTGTTGTGCAAAGTGCTGCATGATCAGTACTGTTTTTTGGTACTGGCTTTCTGACTGGGATGTGTTCAGGAGCGATGTATCAGTACCCCTGATAATTCCCTTCTGGTCTTTCTTCTGACCCTGCCGTCCTGAAAGCGTGGCTGTGCTGACATTTGGAACACTCCCATACTTTGTAGTGTTAATATATGTTTTGCTTTTCCTTCTCTCCTTTGTTTAAAATTATTTAGCTATTTCGGAGACTGCAGCCGCTCTTAATCTCAGTTAATGTTCACAGTAAGCATGTGAGTAAAGGTTAATATATGGTATATTTATTTTTATTATTTTATACAATAGCATTTAAAATTTGCTTATAACACTTCATACTCCATTGTTAGGGAAAGTGGCTTTCAAGTTGATGTTTCAGCATTCATTAGTTTTGCTCCAAAAAAACTTTTTGTAATCATAATCTACTTTACTGGTCATTTCTATATCCTACTGTGTACTGATTAAGTAATAGGATTATACTTTTCAGTTTAACAGCCCTAATGGGGGACTGAATAAAGGTTATGAACAACACTTGTTGTGCCATTCAATTATATAGTTCACTGGAGCACTTAAATCATGAAAGGTACTAATGTTAATTAGCCACATTCACACTGACAACCTGAGTGAAATGTAGCCTGCCTCCTACATGGTCACGCTTAATTAACTATTGACAGAGATTTCTCTACTGTATGTGATCTTGCAAAAAAATATAGACATTTTCCTTCTGTATTTGTGAATGGAAATCCTTTTGGCTACTGTCTCATTTTCAGTTATGTTAACATTCTCCATCGCTTAGATCTACTTTGGAGTTGGGGGGTGCCAAAAAAAAAGAATGACAGATTGTATAGGCTGTCGCAGAATGTGTACACAACGGTCTGCTTCCAAGCCATCTTGATGACAGATCCTGCCATCGTTTCTGCCGAGAAGCTGAGCTTTAAACAATAAGTCAAGGGGGACATTTGCATAAAACGTGTTTCTTTTCATCTTTTCCATGAGGTGCTTTTTATTAGTGAAGGGATTTGCTGGCTTTAGGTTTAAAAATGTTCAGCTAAGTAGAGGAAATGGTTGTTTTCATAAACACAATGGCATGTTTTTATCAAACCATGAAAAGTGCACTGTAGCCGTGAATAATGAAAAAACATAGTTTTACGCTTTCAGTTTGGACGAAAACATCCCTTTGTTTTTAGTTACAGATAATCTTTGTTTGTTTAACCATAGAAAGCCTGAACAAAGTATTAACACCAGCTTTGCAGGCTCAAAGGTGAAGGTGGGGGTGGTTTTTTCTAGAAACAGTTTGGAGTTGTACTGGTGGCACGCACTTCCTCCAAGGACCCCAGGTGAAAAACATTGGCTATAGCATAAACCACACACTGCCGTCACCCATGGTAGGGGGAGGGAGGTCCAGCTGGGAACATGGTGTTGTGAGAAGATAGTTTGGTCTCCGTTGATTTGGAGACTTTTTAGAACCCATGTTCATGACCCATATTGGCCTGTGATCATATCACAGACATTCTGATGAAGGTGCGAAAATACGAACACATCACTCCCATCCTTCGCATACTTCACTGGCTCCCAATTCACCTCCGTATTGAATACAAAGTCCTCCTTCACACTCATCACTGTCTACACAGTGATGCCCCCACTTACCTCACTGAACTTCTCACTCCACATATCACTCCCAGAACCCGGTCAGGCCAAACGCACCGTCTGCGCGCTCCAAGGACAAGGCTAAAAACCATGGGTGACAGGGCCTTTGAGGCAGCTGCTCCTCGTCTTGTGTGTTTTTGGACTTAACACATTTATCTGTGTCCTGCATCACTGGTCAAGATCAACTTATCAAGGTGTGGTCATAGTGGTTTGGAGTCTGAAGAAGTTGGGCCCATTCCACTGCACACATACAGATGCACGTAGGCACGAACACACACAATTTAACACATTAGGAACGTCATATAGAGTCACTTGAACAGCATGGGCTGTTTGCATCAGAGGAGAAGACAGGAGTGTCTGAAAGATGTCTGTGTGAATACCCTCACTAGGAGCCACTGGTGGAACATACAGAGCTGCTATTTTTTTTCACTGTGTTACTCTAATTTTGTGTGTCAGTCCTGTGAAGCCCAAGCAGAACTGCTGTGAAACCCAAATAGAGTTGACTAATTAGCTACCAGGTTTGTGGAATACGTTCATAGTTTTCTTTTCCCTTGAGGATTTTTTTTTTTACGTTTGAACCACATCTGTAGACATTTGAAGGTACTTTACTCACATGCTTACTGTGAACATTAACTGAGATTAAGAGCGGCTGCAGTCTCCGAAATAGTTAAATAATTTTAAACAAAGGAGAGAAGGAAAAGCAAAACAGTTTGAAAGGAAACAATTGGTAAAGTCCCTAGTGAGTTTAAAGCACCCTTTGTTAATCACTGTGTGATATTAGTTTTGCTGTTCACAAAGTTAGATCTTTCCTGTAACTTCCTGTGTGCTATCTCAGAGCACTTTTTGAACACTACTTTCAAAAGGCTCCTGGATCTGTAAGAAATGCACTTTGTGTTTTCGTTTTCACAGCGAAGCAAGCAGCAGAACGAACTGTTTATTGTTAACAGAAAGTGGCCTGTCTGGAAACAGGCCTTGAGCTGTTGGACGGCTGTAACAGCAGTCCATAATCAAGACAGCGCTCATTTGCCTGTTGTTTGCTAATCATTTGTGGCTTTAAGTAAACATGAACACACGTAAACAGGCACAGATGCAAAGGCGGTCTTTATGCTAATGAACAGACCCCTTTTGTTTGCCTCCCGCACTTCTTAAATTTTCTAAGGCCAGTAACAGAACAGCAGTGAGCAGTAAGGTGTTGTGGTAGACTGTAGAAATGTGGCTTTTGTGCAGTGCTGGACAAGACAGTTCTTATCATGGTCTGATAGGTGTCATGATATATTACAGACAGGCTGAAATATGTCCTCCAATGACATACTTTCATGTTTTCATCTATATTAATTATGGAATATAAATACAATGAATATCAGCGACAGTTAAAAGCACCATGGAGGTTCCAGCAGGGCCAAAGGGATTGAAGATGAGTCAGCAATAAGGATGGTGGTAACATCACCCTTAGGCTTGTGCCAAGAGATCAGCTCATTTCTAGAGCTTGAAACCAGTTGAGTCTCCCAAATTCAATCCACTTTAAGTAGCATCTTGTTCAGTTTACTGCTTCAGTGATGCAAAGCATGTCAGTGGTAAAATAGAAATAAGGCATCACACATGCACACACACGCACACCACTCATTCAGCACACAGGTAAGTTTGGGCCAGTGTTGTACCTGGAACACTAGGGGTGTGGAGCAACACCTGTTGAGCTACTGTGTGACCTGGATCTGAAACTAGAACCTATAAATCAGGTCAAAATCAATAGCTTCTGCATCAGTCAGTGTCATGTCCACTGTATAGATGGTATATTATATTATATTGTTATATTATTTTGTAAATTAATTGCACTTGCTAGTTCTTTTGGATATCAGCCATAGATGATTTTTCAGCATTTTTGAAAGCATGTGTCATATTAATGTGCAACTGCTGTGTTTAGTAAGTATGTGATGATATAGCTCAGTATTATCTTTCTGAGTTTGTTCTCCTATTGTTTTTTAAGAGGACTTAAGAATTTGAACAAAAATGCCTAAGTAATGCCAAGTGATGTACACCTGGCATCCTGGAATGTGTGGTATGAGGTCATGTACATCTCCTACATTTGCTGCGTTTTGTGCAGCTGGAAATTTTTATGGAAGATACTTACGTTGATGGATTACGGGGCGAAAAGTACCCCTGTACTATGAACCGGAAAACCTACGGTCATGGTCCTGGGTCTCAACTATTTCCAAACAGGCTCCAGTCTGTTAATGTCATATTTCACAAATGGATGGAGGTGTACACTTTGGGGAGAAACGGTTGGCATTAGTGTACAACCGATGTTCACGTCGCAGTGCTAGTGATGCTCAAGGAGGCCTTTGGGTCCGCATTTCATGTTTTGTCATCTGTGATGTATCCTGTGTTTTTGTCACATTGGGTTCCCTATACCTGTTCCTCATGCATTCAGTTCATGAGCTCATTCTGTTTTACCTCGGGGACACCTGGACCAAGGGTCACTATATCTAAAACAGATGATTTTTCTGACGCTAGGGGCCAGAGCTGTCTTGGCAGATCATTGACTATATAACATTATTGTATGATTATTTTATTTTATAAACTATGCACAATTGTAACTAATATCTGAGTTGGCCATTATAAATAAGTTTTAGGTTATTTTATATACTGGTTCAAGTTGTTCTGCTTTGTGAAGTTTCAATGTTCGGTAGTATGGTTGAATTAAACTTTAATTTTGAAGATTAAACTTTGTTATGTGCTAAGTATTATTGCTGTAGTGGTGACCAAGTTAATTTTTTTTTTTAGATGGGGCTTCCTAAGGGTTGGAGGTCTGACCTGAATACCACATTTTGTGGTTTTCAGCATTATGTGTTCCCCCATTCCACTCATGTACATGCTTGCGATTGTGGGTGGTAATTACACAAATGGTACTGCTGCAATCCACAGTAATTGTACTGGAATTTCAGTGGCTTTAGTACATTAATTTATTGATACTGGACGCTACCTAGCAGAATAGTGTTGGAAATATCCAGCTGGGTCAAAGCAAACAAGCCTAATCCTACATGCTTGCCCTTGTTACACGGTCAGCCAGAGATAGTGCTGATTCACATCATGATGTCATTAGGACATGTGACCAAACACTTGACAGAAGACTTTCAGGTTTCCCTTCATATTTTGTCACATAATCTGGAGAATAGTTTAATTAGTTGCTTGGCTGAGGTTTCTGTGACCAGTTTGTATTGGTGTATGAACTGGTACAACATTGATTTTAATGGAGCCATTCAGGTTAACTGATGTTTTTGGCTGATGTAAATTCATATGCTACCTGCAACTTCAAATCTCAATATGAGAAAAAGATTTAGAAACCCAGAGTTTTTGGGTCCATGCAGCATGGAGAGGACCTTAACTTTTGGAAGTCGTGATCTAAGACCCAGAGGTGCAATAGTAAAGTATAGCTGTTGGAGCTGTCAGTCCATCGGCTGGCAAGGTCTGCTGGGTACATTTTTCTGGGCCTGGGATATAGAGATTGTTGTCTTCTCAGCCAACACAGTGTTTAAGGTGACTTCAGTTACATCGTCATAGAAGAGGCGCTTCACTGAAACATCGTCTCACGCTTTTAGCTTCTTAAAACACTTGCATGGGCACTGGACAGACATCCCAAAGGAGCAGCGCTATCTTTTTTTTAATTTGATGCTTTTGGTGAGCTGTTTTCTTTTAGACTTCAAGGTTAAAAAGACATTAAACAGATACATCTACTGTCAGCTTCAGCAAAATGTTTCTACTCTGTACACACTATGAATATTATGATAATTTGGATATGCAGATATTTCTGGAAAAACAGCTGCTAAAACAAGTACTGCATCCATCTGATTTAAATGAACTCACAGGGTATACCCAAGATTTGAGGCCAGATTAATTTTGTCTTTGTTACTCTAATCAATGCAATCTTTAACCTTTTTATTTCCATGTACTAGATGGGAGCCTCTATTCGGATTCGTAATGAGCACATTGAGTAATATCCTTCACGCATGAATATTACGGAATACTTATTTTTGGGTTGGTTGCATTCAACAGGCCAGGGATAATGATTTCACCAGTAAATTGGCAAGGGTAAATTTACAGGGGGAAAAAAAACAACAACAATTTGCAAGGGAGAAGGGGGACTGTTTATAGAGCGGCCAGGCTACGTCTCCTGGGTGTGCGTTACCCCAGCAACCTCTGATGCAACAAACTACCTCAGAGATATGGAACATTAATTATGTGGTTATGGCCAGCAGGGTAGCACTGTTCCCCTCACACCCGGCTAGTAATTACTAGCATATGATGCATGCATGCGAACTGGGCTATGTTAAAGGCCTGTGAGGACTCCCTGCCCAAACCTGCACAGACCCTCCAATTACCCAGGACCATCCATGTGTTGGGCGCTTCCGCCCTTGAAAATAACAGTCACTTGAGCCGAGGCTGAAGGTTGAAAATTGAAAAGATCTGTGCAATGGCTCTTTGCCTTATAAGGTTCCTCAAAGGTCGTGGCTTCCGCTACTGTTTTCAAGCCTTAAACAATTAACAGAAATCAGCAGTGCTAGTGGTGTACTAAAAAAAAAAAAAATTTGAAACATTCTGTCCTGTCCTGGGCAAGCGGTTGGGTCTGACGCAATTGTGGAGGTTTGACTTGTTTCTTGCTGGAATGAAACGTTCTCATGAGCAACAAATAACAGAAAATAAGGGCTTTGATCGCCTTCCATCACATTCTTTGCGTGCTCTTTAAAGCACGCACACATCCATCTGCACACTTGGTGAGGACGTAGAAGTAGTGCTGAAGGATTGTGATTTTCCAGCACCCCCTCCAGTGCTGACATGGAGTCAGTGCACTGTCACTCAGCATTTACCAGGTGGTTAATGTTAATTTAGCATTATACCTGTTGCTGTCTTGTCCCATTCTCATTCACTTGCCAGACTTGGTGTTTGGTTTAACCTTCAGACCAGAGTTGTGTCGACCATCATGTGTTGCTGAACAAAGTGTTTAAGTGGATGCCAGAGAGGCTTGTGCATAGGTGCGGCGACCTACGTCACACTGCTGCTGAACCCAGTTACGTAAAGTCAAAGGCTGCAACTCAGGTAGACATGCCACATACTCTAAGGTTTTACGCCTCAGTGGAGATAGCAGAAGGTCACAACCCAGCAACCTCTCCAATTTTAACGATGTCATAGAAACAAGGACCTACACACCTGAAAAATGGCTAGTGGTGTGGAGCAGATGAGGACAGGTCACTGGGGTCACTGCATCGTCTCCCAGCGAAGAGAGATGTGTAATTTTTTCCACTCCCATGCCTTTTACTTTTCTGTCAGGTTTTCTCTCAGAAAGTCTTCTGTTGGCATGTTGCACAGGAAGGAGTTGGGTTAAAAGCAAGACTTGAGGTTTGTTTGTCTCTGAGACGACTTGACTTCAGGGTTGAAGCTGGAACTGCTGTGGTGAAGGCTGATTACACAATCAGGGAAATTGTTATTGTTATTTATGATTTTTTTTGGAGGATCTGGGAATAATATCATTGACGGGAATGTGAATGGTGTTATTTCAGCAGAACGTGGCAGGGGAATGAGACTCCCCCCCCCCCCTTCCCAAATGGTTTTGTTTTGAACTTTTGTCAGGAGCTCTAAATGGAGCCTTCTCACGGACCTGCTGAGCTTTGCCCAGAGGTGTGTATGTTTCTGTGTGTGTGTGTTAGTGTGTGTTTTGGGGGGGAGTATTCTGGGGGAATGAGGTAGGGAAAATGCAGCTCTTACATTCAGATTGGCTGCTTGTTATTTGCTGAGATCAAATGCCAATGCCCATGGACAATTCTTTAAGACACTTCAGTGACAGCCTTTCCGTTTAAGTGCCACTTCATAAGCAAAATAATTGGCCTGTTTCAAGACTACTTTGCAGACTGCTCTGCTGACCACTTTACAGACTACCTTTTAAACATCTTTGCTGAGTACCTTGGCGACCACTTTGTTGACATCATTGTGCACCTCTGTGGGAACTGCTTCGAGATCCACTTTGCAGACTGCTTTGTAATGTGTTTTCTCAATCGTCTCCTGGCTGCTTTGTGGGCGGCCACTCACCCATGTTGCCAACCTTTCGTGGTTCAACAGTCTCATTAGTAATATGTCACCTGTACTGCTGTATCCATCCGTTCGTTAATGATTGAACACCTTTACTCGTGCAAAGCAAAGTACTTGACCACTTCACAACTGCAAAGCAATATCTTTACTGCATTGAATCCTACCATTTTTGGCACTATATTAGTACTACTAGTAATTTAAACAAGATACAACATTTGGTTTTGTTTAGTAACATTTTTACTTCTAGTTCAAGCAGACTGAAATTTAAGTTAAGACATTTAGTAACTTCAGCTATGCCAAAAGGAATGCGTAAACAGTGAAATGACTTAGCCATTGGAAAGGGTTTTCCTTTGAGCATAATATATTTTTAGTTGGGCTCTTGTCTGAAGAAAAAAAGACGGTGATAATGTGGAGTGGCGTAGCCAGCGCTATGTGCAGACGTGCCAGATGACTCTCAGAGTTCAGCTTGCTTTTGATTCCCTTTGGTTTGCATCACTTCCCACCCACCATTTGCTGCACTCCGGCTGCCTTTGGCCTGCGGTTCGCAAGGATTTATTTTTACATCATTTGTTTTATTGGTTTACTTTCCCCCCCGTGGTGCTTACGTTATAGTCCGTTCCGCTGCTCGGCAGTGGTTTGCTCTGATGCGAGGCCTCTGCTATGTGCACTTGGAAAGGTTCATCTCTCTCTGTAGTAGGGGTGCTTACTCCAGTCCTTGAAGCCCAGAAGAGGCCTGGTTGTCAGCAAGCTCCCATTTTTGTTGCCTTTTACAGCCTAACTAATTGAAAATAATTATTTACAAAGTGGTAAGTCTGGCATTGTGCGTGTCCATATCGTAAAGCTGTCTTAGTGTCAAACTTTGACTGAGTATGAGAGAACCTTTTTTGCTTTTTGTAAAAGATATATTAGAGTTAGGTTTAGAATGTGGGTAAAATGTGAAAAATGAAGTGTACTGAAGGGCAAGCTGCTCTATGCTAGAACATCATGTATTTTTGCTGTAACGTCAGCAGATGTGAGGCAAAGATACTGCAAGGGTGACAACCTTTCCCACCTTTACCCAGCTCTCCATCAAGTAGATATGGAATCCAGGGTGTCAAATTTTGTTGTCCCGCTCTGGAGTAACAAGTGAAAGGGGGTGGGTGTCCTTGCCTCCCCTGCCATGGTTGATAATCTTTGAAATGCTGCCGTCCTTGGCATTTGGCCTCCGCGCTATGACTAAACTCACGGTGCCACAAGGTGAAGGAGAAAAATTGCAAAACAAACTGCTTTAAACAGTGTGTGAGAAAAAAACTAAAGGTAGATGAAGCCTCACTTTTTCAAAAACGTGGCAGCTTTTACAACAAAAGCAGGAACATACCATGAACAATAGAAATGTAAGGCTTGGCTAAAAGTGATGTACGAATATATTAGTATGCTTTGTACCTTCTGCTGTAGGTATAGACCGAAACAGCACAGCAAAACATACTGGCTTCCTGCTAGCATGCACAAGAATTAATTCAATCATTATCTGTGTACTGAAACTTACAGATAAAACATGGGAAAATGTAATTTCATCATAAATATCTTCCGTTGAAAACAATGACCTGATTAAAGGTGTCCTGATATTGGGGTACATGCTGTGCAGATAAGGTCTTTATTTCAGTGGTTTGTGGACCTGTAGCTGTCACTTATGTCAAAGAGGCGTGGCAGTAACCAACAATGTTGGGACATAACCATGGTCCGTATTGACTTGAGAAAATTCATTACTCAGCAAATTTACCAGTTCTTCACAATCCAACATGGACTGAACCTTCATGTTCATCTCAGCCAGGCTATGTTTACTTCCCACTGAATTTGAATGTGTACAAAGTCCTAGGAATTAGCAGAACATGAGGATAAGTACAAGATATCAGGTGCTTATTGTAACTTTAATGTCAGTTTCTGCAAAGTTTTGTGCAAGCTGTATAGATGCGTATTCATTCTTATCTAATGATATAATGGGCATGGTGAGTTGGCATGGTCCCTCATTTGCATGCGTGCTGTGATTTATTCTCAGACGTGCCAATCCAAGGTGCTTGACCTGTCGGATGGAGTCTCTCAGTATGCCTGGTTTCCCTGTCGGGAGTCACCACAGCCCAGCTGGCAGCCACAGTATTGGCTCAAGGTAAGCTCTGGAGCTCAGCTGGGATGCCCACTTTCTCTCAGCTGTATGGCTTTCTTACAGCTTCCAACATGACAAAATGACATGAGTGTCCTGTATCCAAAACACATAGAACAGCATTGTGTGGCATATGTCAGTGCAACTGAACAGAAAAATCTGGTTATATATGGTAGCAGCCATATACAAAGTGGTTCAAGAAACGGAACCTGCCACCCTCGTGCCAGTTAGTTTAGGTCCTGGAAAATGAGCTGTTTATGTGACATCACGCAAGACACTCGACCCAAACTGCTTAAACAAGTGTCCTACTGCATGAAACCATGGGAGAGAGACAGCTAAGCTTGACGAAAAAGTGCATGCTGAGCAAACATATAAAGGGCGTGATTTGACACTTTGTAAACCCTCCTTCTTTCCCAGGCATATTTCTCTCACCCCATGGTGGCTGCGGCGGTTATTATTCATCTGGCTGCTGACGGAACCAGCTACGTTGACCAGACGCAGCGCAATGTTACGGTTCAGCTGCTGGACACCAAAGAGCAGATCCACAACCTAGGTTCACCTGCATTTTGTCTCCTGCTTTTTTGACCTGTTAAGTCACTGTAACTTCAGCAGCTGTTATAATGGTAGAGATGTAATGAATGAATGTTAGACTTCAGTTTGTGTTACATTTTTTGGATAGGCTGTTTATTACTGCGTTTCCTGTTGATTCACATGGCTATGTGGTTCGTATGCAGTATATACCCAAAACGAAATTTGATGGGCAGTGTAGAACCTCTGCCTAGATTAATGTGTAGCTGGGTCTGCCGATTGTATTTTTTCAAAGCTGTTTTGTTTCGGTACGTTTAATACTTCCTCAAGCTTGTGAAGGAGCGCTGACAGTCAGTGCATTCCACTCCTTAGCTGTGTGCACTTTCCCATGACCGCATGGCCTTCATGCCAGAAGGGCAGACACAACACGTGTATGCAACGCATGAACGATGCCCGCTACCCCACTCACCCACAGGCGACTGGCATCTGAGCTGCAGGAAGAACCCACTGGTCATCCCAGTGACCCATGACCTGAGCACGGCCTTCTACCGCACCAAGGCCATCATGGTGCTCTTCAGCTCTGAGGTAGTGGCCATCTCCGGTGTGGGCCTGCGCTCCTTCCAGTACTTTGACCCCATCACCATCAGTAGCTGCCAGAGCAACGAGATCTACAACCCCATGGGTCAGAGGTCAGTGCCACTTTGGCCCGAGTGCATGCCTGAGTGCTTAGTGACCCCTGCCCAGTTGTTTTCGTAGTCTGCTTGGATGAGCAACAGTGAAACAGATGTTGACAGGCAATTAGTAGGCTGGTGACGTATGTTTTTGGCAGAAACTGGAGAATTATGAGGTTATAGGTTGCCAGCAAGTGACCTAAAGTTCAACCTGAGCAAATTTCTCACAAGCTGGTAGATATTGCCCCCTGTGGAGTGATTTGGGACATCATAATAGTGTTTGTCATAAGAAAAGCAATTAAAATATAAATCATAACTCAAGTGCCTGGGATCGCAAGAATTTTTGGCCCACGCAGCATTTGAAAGGCAGGGGTGTTTGGGGTGGCCAGGCTATACAAGCCAAGCTCTTGACTGGGAGTGCTGAACTGATCTGACTGAATCAGTCCCGGAACCTTTGGAATGCCGATGTTTCACAATGACTGGCTTGTTTGCAATCAAATGGAAATATTTATTTCTTTGTTCTATTGCACCTTTTTCTGCCCTATACAAAAAGCACAATTTTGAGTCAGGCATGACCGATCTCCTTAGCTGTCATTATAGATTTGGATAAGGATAAGTAAAAATTGAACAAAAGAAAGAATTGTTAAGAGAGAACAAAATGAAAAGCATGACTGAAAACTAATAATAAACACAAGATTTAAAAATGGAGTTAGGAAAACTAAAGCCTTTTTTTTACTCATTTGCTTTTACAATAAAGAATATGATGGTGTTTGTAAGGTCTGAGGTTTACCTAATAAGAAAATTATTTCCTGTCTAATAAAACATTTAGTTTAGCATGAGTTGTGGTCTTCAAATGTTTGGGAAATACTTATTTTACCCTGTCAAGCAGCCTAATCATATTTATTGTGTGTGGTGCAATAACTCTGTGGCTGTTTGTACTTTTGAAGTTACACATTTCACTGGGCAGTGTTTAGAGAAAATTGAACACGACAAACAAACTGAGAGTCTTGCCAAGATAAACAGCGGTAGGGGAGGCGGTGCATTGTGCAGTAGACGTCTACAAACCTATGGCTCTACTGCAGGACCCAACATAGTAGCTTGTGTTGCGGGTATTATTTTCAGTATTGCAGGTGGGTACAGGTGCTCCAGGGCCAGGGTTCGACCCTTGCTTTGCGTCTGTGTGCATGGAGTTTGCATGTTCTCCCCGTGCTTGGTAGGATTTCTCTGGGTTCTCTGGTTTCCTCCCACAGTCTACAGACGTGTAGGTTAGGTTCATTGGCGTTTACAGATTTCCCGTAGTGTATGTTTGCACGTGTGTGTGTGTCCCCTACGGTGGATTGGCACCCTGCCCTGGGTGTCCCCTGCCCTGTGCCTCCTGGGATGGGCTCCAGGGTTCCTGCGACCCTGAACTGGATAAGGCAGTATAGTGAGTGAATAGCCGATTATTTTATTTTATTATTTAATGTTATTTCAATTTATACCATATCATTTTTTTTTTTATTTTGTAGTACTTTATTAATCCCAGCAGGAAATTACTTCTCTGCATTTAACCCATCTCCTGGGGGGGCAGTGGGCAGCCAGTCACAGGCAGCACAGGGGTGCTTGCATTTGAGTGTCTCACTCAAGGACATACCTGGTTGGGCTGGGATTTGAACCAGGAGACTTCTGCATTTTAGTCTGATGTTCTACCCATTGACCCCTAATATTAGGATGTTTATCCTGCTTAAAAATTAAATGCTATGACATCCGTTTGTAATATTGTAGAGACAATTTAATGATTACTTTTTGAATGAATCAATAAATATGTTTTTACAAAAACGTGTATGTATGCAATAACTTTCTGCTGGCAAGGGCAGAACAAAAACATTAGTCCAAGTGTGCTTAGGTGGTAATGTGGCCAGTTTTGTGCCAGTGATTGCAGAAGTGGGATGGATTCTTGTGGGAGTGGGCCAAGAAACAGAAATATTGGCGGGTTAAGGGCTTAATGGGTTTGTGACTTGTGGGTGTGTACCAATGTCATCTTAAAAAGTTAGGCCCATGTTGACCTTGGTCACGCAGGTTGCAGCACAGGTGATGACAGTCGTTTAGTGAAGGTCAGGCCAGCTGATTTAGCTGAGGAGTGGGTAGGGGGTGTTGGGGTAAGGTGAAGCTAAGCATCATGGACCTCTTTGTTGTATTGAGCAGCAAGTAGTGGACTCCCCTATTCTTCCTCCAATACCATAAGTGGAGGGAAAAAGGGGCCCATTAGTTTCTGTGATTGCTGAAGGAATCCATTGTAGAGGCGGAACAAACCAATGACAGTTGGCTTTTCGGCGACTGGCTTCCGCACATCCACGTGTGGACGCAGACGCTTTCTCATCCCCCCCATTCCCCGTTCATCAGGAGGAACATGAGAGCTGGTATGATCCTGTCACACGCATCAGTACTTATGATGTATTTCGAGATACATAAGAAAAAAAATGTAGCCTGTTACTGATATCTAGTGTCTGGTATTATAGTTTTTGCCAGACAGGCTAACTGTTTTCTTCCCGTCTAAAAGTGTACAACAATATTGCCTCAGTCCAAATGGCCATATGCAGCTGATTTGATTCAGATGGCTGTTCAATTCCATATGTGTTGGAAGAAGAGGGAGACAGTGAGAGAGAATGTGTATTTCACAGACAAAATGTGTATATATTTTTTCTTGAGAGTGAGACAGAAAAAAAATTCTTCAGTTGACGCAGAATCACACAAAAATGGTTGCAGGGACATATGGTTTACTCAAAATAGAACCTAAGTAATTTGATGGGCTTTAAAGAAAATGGGATTTGAAGTGAAATGTAGCTCTTGTGTGCTACTCTTTTGCTTTAATATTGTAAAGATGGGGAGGGGTCAAAATGAACTTAAAAGTGTGGCATTAAAATGATTTGCTGTATGATATATTTCTGGAATCTCAGGCACATTGTTCCAGATGAAAAAGCAGACTTTATGAATCTTTTTATCTCAGGTTAATTAGGATTACCTCATCTTTGGTTATTATTTCATTATTTCTTAAAGCAAATTCCCTTTTTAATGGGAACCATCTTTATACATTTTTTTAACCTCATGAATCCATTTGCCATTATTATCGCATTATAAAAATCTGAATTGTAGAGTCTTTAAATGGTCTACTTGGAGGGGAATCATTGTTTTGTAGAACTAAGCACTTAATATTGTGGTGCCTTTAGCAATGCATTCAGACCTGTGACTGCCATCACAAATGCAGTTCAAGCTCTCTCCACTGTTTCTGTAGATGACAATGACCAATCGGGAATGTCCTAAACAATCTGTTTAAGTCTGATTAATCTAATTTTCAGTAGACACTGCTATCTGCACTCCTGTCTTTGTGTACAATGCTTTTATTTGCAGGTTTAAAGTGACATGGCTGTAGAGTCAAAGGTTATGTGCCCTTTGTACACTACGGCACCACGTGTATCAGTCTTTTATTGTGTGATTACAGGTGCTGGTGGACACTCTTTTTGTAGGTCTGTGTGCCCAGATGACTGCGTTTAGGACACATGTATAACGTTCACTCACCTTCTCTATGCACCTGGTGAACAGGGATGTGTTGAACTGATTTCTGCCTCTCTGTTCCACAAAGCTGCGTGCATTACTCATGCGAGGCCATCGAGTGCCAGCAACTGGTTGTGCGACATGCAGAGCTGCGCTGCAGCAGCCCCAGGTACTTCAACGGCGCCCGCTGCACCATCACCTGCAATCGTGGTTACGTGCTCCAGATCCACCGGGATGACGACATCATCAAGACCCAGGTACACCTGTTGACATGCGTGCATGTGTACGAACGCGAGCTGTCCCTGCACCGCTCTTGAGTAGTGAATCGATAATGTAGGTCATCACACCCATAATACCGCGTGGTTATGATATTGAAAACTGCCTTGGATGTTTACGGTGTGGTCAAGTGACGTGACAAAGGAAAACGTGATGTAGGGACATGTGATGTAATTATGTAGAAGTAAAAGTATGAGACTATGTTTTTGATGTGGCCATTTGGTAAGGAAGACAATCATCAAGGCATCTTTGCTGAAGTCACTGAGGGACATAAAAAGACTGAAGTGTCATCAAAACCTGTTCTTCATCAACATTCCTGTTTTCCCGCTCAGTTCTTTTTGTCGTCAATTGTAATCTAGCAAATCTGAAACAATGGTGGCAGGTTTTACCTGTAAACATGCAAAAATCTGTTTTTGTTTTAATGATGTAAAGTGATGTGGCAGCAAGTTTCTGTAGTGTTGTTGCACAGAAATCTGTTTTCTCTACTGCATCTTTAAGTCTGCCTATATGCAGGTATATTTCTACTAATTCAGATTCCGTGAAACACATTAGCGGGCAGAGAGGTAAAAACTGCAGCACGGGGTGCAGCTCTATCTTATTACGTTCTGAGATTACGACCTCGTCTCACCACCAGCAAAGAGGTTAGGACACTGGTATCTTTGGAGATGATCAGGTCACCGCACCTGCTGGTGTTTGTTTTTGCCTCGGCACATATTGGCCAGGCCCCTGTCTTCGTGTGAAAGACAGCCGAGCATGTGTCTTTATCATGACTGATGCCATCGCTAGATTGCATCCACGCCTGTCTCGATGGAGCGTGGGAATAAGAAAAAAGCTCCGCGAGAACACATCTCCTTGAGGAGCCAACCCGGCGAGACGATGTGAGCATGGGGCTGCAGATTTGCCAAGCTTAACTGCGGTGCGCTGCACGTTGATGACATTTGATGCCTGTTTTGCGTCTCGTGTGAAGAATCAATATATTGTGAACAATAAGCTGTCTCCTTGCAGACACTCTGGATCGGCAATATTGTGTCGCCACCTCCCCCCTCCAACTCTCTGTTTTGGGATCAAAATTCAGCGAGGGCAGTTTCGTTTGGGTGGGCGACATTCGAGCATCTGATGAATGAAAAAATATTGCAGTTGGAGGTGAATTCTAGGAGACAGAAAAATTGCTCTGGAGTTTGTATGAGCAGCAGTTCAGAGGTAATTGTTTGGAGCTGGAAAAGATCTGTTTAGTACCATATTGTTGAGTAAAGGCAGCAGCAGGACAGTTCTATGTGAAGACTAATCTATAGCTGTAAATGGTATCCTAGATGGATCAGTGTGTGTGTGTGTGTGTGTGTGTGTACACATGCCCAAAATGGAGGCATTGCCTAGTCTCATGAGCTAACGGTTTGTTTTCCTCCCATTGGCTCCCGTGTTTCTTTACATTTGTGTAGTTTCTGTCACTGCTATTTAAATTCTTTTTCCTTAGTGCGGGGGCTGTTATATTTTAGCACTCTAAGTAAGCCACACAGACAAGTTGCAGAGATTTTCTTTACACTTTCTTCTAGTCATCATACAGATATATACATGGTCATCTTGGATACAGAGGTTTTGGTAACAATGCTGTTTTATTTCTCTATTCCAGTGTCAATGAAACTGGAACGACAACAAACAGAATGTTGTCCCAGCAATAGTGCTGGTGTAGATGGCTAAATGGACTTTGATTTCTTTTCAAACTTACACATCCACTCACACACACACACACAGATAGGATAATAAACCAACATATTTTACACTAATATAACTGGGACACAAGGGGATTGAAAAGACAGACAGACAGGGATGGTGGACAAAATCGCACAGATTCAGCTGGCTCACGACACAGAAAACAGCTATAATTGCCTCTTGTCTGTGTATTAATTAAGATGGTATAACTCATATGTGTTAACTATGAATGTATTTAATTGACTGTTGTGCAGTTAAGCCCCATCCTGTCCAAGAACAGGCTCTGCAACTTCACAAGTGTATGGATATGCACAGAGGTGGCTAGTACTATCTTACTCAAGATCTACAGGCTTTGCGAGGAGAAGTGAATTTGGATGGTAGGGTGTTGGGGTGTAGTGTTAGGGGGGAGCCACTGTAGCAGTACTGGTTTCTGCCTTTAACTGAATTTTCTTGGATGGAGTTCAGTCCCCCACATAGCATAACAAAGCATCATGTAACAGACACACAACAGCTGACGTATGGTATCGTTGAAAGGCGAGAATTACACTTCTGTCTACCAAAGAGGAAACACAATAAATTTGGTGCTGTCATAATAAACACCCTTTTTTCTCTTTATAATTCCCCTTAGTTCTGCTGTGCCACAGTAAATAATAACTCTCACAGGTTTTAGTAAGCGCTTGTACAGTTCACTATTAGTCACCTGAAATGGATCAAAAACGGTGAAGTTAGAGTCATGAGACACATTTAGCCCATGGAAACGTCCAGCACGGGAGACTGGTGTCCTCCATCTTTTCATGATGGTGTACTGTCTCACGCTGTCATAAAGAGTGACAAGATCACAATCTCTTGTCTGAATTATTTTGTATTTCACTCTTGCATAACATTTTGTAAGCATAGTGCGTATTTAATGGGACATAATGCCTTAAGGCTGTATGTTTACATTTTTCCGGTAGTTGTAAGAAAATTGACTTAAAATTTTCCCCACTAAAAACTTCAGGCTGTAAACTAATGAAAGTGTTAAATAAACAAATAACGAGTAAATCGTTGCATGTAAACAGTGGTGGTGGCTGTCGGGATAGACAGAAGATTATGCGTAACAAAACAGCAAGGCTGAATTATGGTGACGGTGTTCCTCCACTTTGCCATTTTTCATCCCGCAACAATTTACTTCTTAGCAGAAAGTGGAGCGGGGCGAATAAACGCTTGTTTAATTGAAGACATTCATCTCCCGCACGACTTCAGCTGGCCTCTTCAGTCACGATGCGATTCACGTCCCAGTGATCTGAGCAACAACAACAAAAAAAAAAATTTAAAGAGGCTGTTTTCAATAAAGAGCAGTTTCCTGAAATGAAGAAAAAAAGACAGGAAAAGAGAAAATAAGCAGTTTGCAGCCATGTCTGGATTGCATTTTGTATTATGTTCCCTGCTGTTTGCTCAGTCCTTTTCCTAAGAGGATAGAATACATTAAGTAAGCATCAGATTCCATAAACCTGGGCCTGTCCACCTGGTGTGCCCCAGGAGAAGTAGGATGAGCAGATCATGGCCTCTGACAGCCATGCTAGCAGAGGACACCAGTGCTATCAAATGTCCATCTCTCCTCTACATGATGATCGCTTCTTATTCTTCTGATTGCCACTGCTTCTGTTTTCTTCAGATAAGTGCTGCTGTTTACATTCATCTAGCTCCATACCTACATATGTTCACGTAAAAATGACTGAGCATTAATGGTTGCATTACTTCTATATACAATATACTTACGGTATATTTACTTGTTGACTATGGCCGCTCTGTTTCAGCATTATATAAACAGATATTCAACGGCATTCAAATTAATGCCTTCCAGTGACTTTAACATGTAACCTTTAATACCACAAGTTTGCTTGTTTGCTACCTGGACTACTGCCCCCTAGTGTGTATAGGATGATTTACAATTATTTCGGTGTTTAGTAGATTCTTTCTGCTTGTTTTTTAAAAGAATTCAGCAATAACTGTAATAATAAGAAATGCAAATAAGAACACATCATCAACAGAAGTACTGAGCAGAATAAAGTGTGTGATTCTCCCCCTCCAACACTGTAGTCGGACTCCACTGTAACCATCACCTGTGCTGACGGAAAGTGGAACAAGCAGGCGTCATGTGAGCCTGTGGACTGCGGCCTGCCTGACAAGTACCATGTTCACCCCGCTATCTTCAACTTCCCAGAGGGCACCACCTACGGCAAACGGTGCTCGTTCCAGTGCAAGGAACCGGCCCAGCTTGTGGGTGAGGGGAACCCTGGGAACTCTCAGTAAAAGCTGCCAGAGCTGTTTAACGGGAAACGGACACTTTGGTCGTATGCTATTTGTTTAGTCTCACGTTAGGTAGAAGTAGCAGTGGTGAAATTAAGCTGATTACTGATAGCATGGAACATGCAGTAATGTCATACCTGAAGATGACATAAAAAAAAAATAGTTTTCGTGTGTCAGGCCCCAGCATTGGCCTTAAATAGTCAGACATTAAGCAGACACAGAGGGCATTTTGGGCTTAAGCAGACACAGAGGGCATTTTGGGCTTTCTGCTGGTATTGAGTGGATGGATGGAAGTTTATGTTTTGCATCTGTCCATCTTATGAAGCATCTTATGAAGCATGTGATGACATCATTTTAACCTCCTTTCATCCTTTCAATGTGTTTCTGTTTCCCTTATTTCCCTTCTTTTCTTCTTTTCTCGGTTTTTTGCCTTTTTCTTATACCCCTCTCGCACACACCCCCCCCCTCCCTCCCCCACCCTTGGGTTCCCTCTCTTCCTCTCCTGCCAGGAACCAACAACACCTTGACTTGCCTGGAGGATGGCCTGTGGTCATTCCCAGAGGCACTGTGCCAGCTGCGCTGTCCTGCCCCGCCACCTTTGCCCCACGCCACGCTGCAGACTAAACGCTGTGCCACCAGTGGCCTCAAAGTTGGCACGCTGTGCAAGTACAAGTGTGAACCGGGATACCATGTCAAGGGCCGACCTAAAAGGTGTGAGAGGTGTTACATCTGTTCCCCTAAGGTCACTACTTTAACAACAGGAAGTTTCTTATCAGATTGCTGCACTTATTGCTCAGTCAGTACCAGGCAGCCTGTTATTTGCTACAGGCAACCAGTTACTCAATTCACATGAAATTATTGATTTGGGAAATTTTTGTGTCCTAAGGACCTAATATATCAGATGTTAAAATTTAAATCCTGAATCTACTGTGGTCTCAGACAAAAGTTATCAATAAATTTGTATTCTCTGGTGTCTGAGGCCAGTAACTAGGAATGTTACACATGGTGGAGACATAGCCACCATACCTACCTATCCCCTTCTGCCTCCCTTTGGGATGTTGCTGGCTGTTTGGACAGGTTACTGCGTAAACAGGTCTGCTGACAGTGTGTTTACCCATTCCACCTGCCGTTCTTCATTTGCCTGCAGACGGGCATTCAAGCTGCAGTGCACGGAGGAAGGTAGCTGGCAGGACGGGGCATGTGAGCCGGTCACCTGCGACCCTCCACCCGCCATCTTCTATGGGGCCTACCAATGCACTAACAGCTTCCACTTCGACAGCAACTGCTGGATCAATTGTGATGGTGGAATTGTCAGTGCCGGTGGCGTGATCAGCGTCAGTGACCTCACGGTGAGACCACGAGCTCCATGCAAGCAGGTCTGTGCCACATAAGCTTGCTCACCCCCATACCCCCAGACGTGTCAAGTCTGCCTTGTCTCTCGGTGTAGACGATTTCCCACCCCTCCACCCCATTGCGGTTCTTTAGCCCCTCTGCCTGCCGCAGTCTTTGTTTTTCGAGATCTGCTTGAGATTGATGTCTTGATAGTGGTTTTGCAGGAAATGTCTTCTCCAGCTGGTCGTGCAGTTTTCATGAGTGCATAAGCCTGATGTTGAATGTCAAAATCCTCCCTCGATTGTTATAAACTAGACAATTGGTGTTTGTTGGACTCAAATGATTTCCAGTGTTTGGTGTTAGTTGTTTTTATTTATTCATACGAGATGTATGAAACGGAAGAACAAAATTGTTTAGCTTCAGGGGAGTTTACATTGGTTAACAAATGAATTAACCAATTGTTTTAAAGTATTTATCAGATGTATTGATGTATTTATAAAAATCCTAGAACTGCACTTTAATTATAACATATATAGTTTTTCTTTTTTTTAAACAAATGAACCTATATCAGGGATAATGGGATTAATGTCTATTCGAAAGACAATGTTTTTCATTCTTGCTTGCTTCCTTATTACTTAAGTAAAATGTTTTAAGATGTGCATAAATATATAATGGGCAGTAAAATGTATATTTAATTGTTGTGCTCCAGCCAGTTCTTGGGCTGCCTCTGGTCACCATTCAGAACATGTTGTGCTGCAGTCACATGACTGCAGGTAGAGACAGTGGATGTCAGGACAAGTTTGGGGTTCATGGGATGCGTTGCTTGAACAAGGGGCCTGCATTTTGTTTCCATTAAAGTGATTTCATTATGGCCATACAGAACTGCTGTTTGTATTCCTGGATTTATTTTTAATTTGATTCAGTATGTTGAGAATTACTGTTTATCAGCTGAAGTTACTTTTTTATTTTTAAAAATTTTGTATGGTGGATTAAATTTATTATAATTTTTTTTTGTCCTCCTGATTTTCAGGGTCCAACAAGTAACATGATCCGGTGCAAAAAGGATGGGAACTGGACAGGGTCTTTCAAGCTCTGCCCTCAAGTGAAAGGAAAGTGCTCCCTCCCTCAGAACCTCAACCCTAATGTTCGAGTGAGCTGTAAGAAAGGACATGGAATAGGTTAGTATGCATTCTTCTCTTTTCAGGACTTTTCAGCGTTTGCTATTTTTTGATTCATCCACCCTGGCTAAGAACACATTTTCCTCTTGATATAATTACAAAATTGCACTTTCATTTGCAGTGCATGCAGTTTGGACTCCTTAAGACTTAGCTATACAGTTATATAAACATACAACAGAATTGCCCACTTATATCTGTTTTCCACTAATATTTGAACTGAAATGATTTCTTTATTACTATTTAAAAGCCAGGTGTGGTGTGTGTTTGCTAAAAGAACTCTAGCTCTGTGGTAATAAAAAAAAAAAATCACAGACATTTGCATTATTGGCTCCTGTTCACATTTGGGCTAGAAACCTGTGGCATTTCACTTTGGTGCCTTTATTTGTATTCCTTACAAATAACACACACATGCATGCACACATGCATATGCACACACAAATGCATATGCACACCCACGTACAAACTAACCTTAACCCCTGATAACATGGACCACCTTTCAAGACCACGGTGGTGGGATGTCTGTTTGTTTTCATGTCTTACTTCATGCATGTGTCCATCCCTTTGTAAACATATGCATAATGTAATAACTTTTGCATATACATACATGTGTATATGTATATGCAAAAGTTATTACATTATGCATATGCTTACAAATGCAGCTATCTTCATGAAAACGAATTCTCTTGATATTACTGCAAAATAGACTTTGTAATGTTCTGCCTTAAAAAAAACAAATGACTAAATATTGTTGAGCTTGTTATGAATTTCCATTTTTAATTTTTTTATATCATTCAAGATTAAGATTAGCATCGCAAGACAGTAACACACTTGAGTGTTTGTGCATCAAGTTAACGGTCACTGCCAATTGTTCTTGTAAAAGCTGAAAATGTATCCTAAAAATAATCAGCTTTTATTGTCATTTGGCACACATACACGCTATACATGTCACAACAAACTTTGTTCTCTGCATTTAACCCATCCCTCTGGGTGGAGCAGTGGACAGCCACACGTGGCACCCAGGGAGCTAGTATTGAGCGTCTTGCTCAAGGACACCTTTCAGCTGGGCCAGGATTCAGACTAGGAGACTTCTGCATCCCTGCCTCATATGTCACCAATATACAGTTGTTTTAGCAAAAAAACACCATACCTGGTTTTTAAAATGAATTTGCATGTAAGGAGAAGGTCAGGCATCCTCCAAGACTACAAATGACCACAATCCAAATGAATTAGTTTGACACTTATTGATTTTTAATTTTAGTCAAATCTCCACCATATAAATGTAAGAACTTTCATATCACAGTATTAGCAGACATGGTGGTTAATTAGTATGTGGTGTACTTGGAAAGAAATGGAAATTGATTTTGAATTAATTTGTCAGGTATGTATGGTTGAGGACATTATTTTCTTTTCAGGTAACTATAAATATTAAAGTGTTGACAATGACATGCTATGTGTAATAGTCAGATACACAAAGGCTGAGAGGTTAAACCATGGTGCAGAAAAACAAGCTTTATGGAAATTGCACCATGAAAACAAAATTGAAAAATCCACAATCTGTAAGGCAGGCAACAAGGTTGAAAATCCAGGCTAATCCGTCCGTCATGGAGACTACGAGAGAGGTAGAGGATAGGACAGGGACGGAAGGTAGGCACAGTGGGCAGGATCAAGAATGCTAGACATGGGAAAGACATAATGCTAGATATTAAAGCACCAGCAGGGGAACAAGACTTAAATACACCAGTAAACACAAAACGTGAGCTGCCATCAGTTAGCTGAGAGGTGCTGTGGCTGCTTTGAGATGTGACACTATAATATTCTTGTTGTTTTTTCCACTACAGGGGAGGAATGTGAACTGTCATGCAAAGACACGAACAGCAATGTGGTGATCCTGACCGGCAACGTGACAGCTGATATGGTCATGAGGGAGCACTGGATGAACCCGCCTAAAGTCAAGGTTCATATGCTTGCCAGAAGTGACGCACCGCAGTCATCTTGTGCAAATGCAGGGATAGAGTTTTCTACATGAAACATCAGTGAACGCAGTAGAATTTCAGGCTGTATTCCTTCCACACATGCATGTTTTAAATGTTTAAAACAGTTTTATGTGCAAACTTTATGTGGACAGGAGAGGTGATTCTGCAGCTTTGATCTATGAGGGATTCTTCAATCAGGTCTATGGTTGACCAAGGCAGTTCATGGTTTCTAGTAATTTGGACAGGGAGCAGTCATATATCCAGGTGATGAGGGTGATACATACTGTGAGCTAGAGAATCTAACAGTTCTGAATGCGTTTCCTTTTGTAGCTCTCTGTGAATTCTAGGCTTTGGGTGGACACAATGTAAAAAATCTAAGAGCATTTGGAATATATGTTTGTCACAAGCGTCCACTGTGAGACCAGGTTTTCATTGTCCATCCGTCTATCCAGTTAAATTTGTTTTTATATAGCGCCTTTTGCAACAGAGTTGCCCCAAATATGGCAAGGTGTGCTCTGGATGGAGCCCTCATCTCAACAAAATGCACCATAAAGAAGTTTGTTAAGGATGATAACTTTTAAAGTATAGGCTGATATGTAGGGTATTTTAGTGCAACCATAAATGCTATGGCAGTGCAACAAAATGACAAAGTGTGGACACAAAAGTTTAATGTGTGCCAGACTTGCTGATAGCATCGGACTGTCCCAGGTTGGCTCATATGAGTGTTTTCAGCTCTTCACTAAGCTTAGGCTGGTTTTTCTGCTGCTTTCCTGTGGTTATGGGGAAAATTCCCAGCAGTCCGTCCATATGGCCCATTACATTATAGGAAGTCATTGGTGGAAACAGTAATGAGCAGAAAAGCAGATGAAATGCAATGTGTAACTATCCATGTCACGATCAATTACTATTACAAAGGCTGTCTAGTATTAAGAAACATTTATGATTATCCTGCATTGGAACATTAATCTTTGAAGTGATCCGAACAATGTCGAGAGGGCCAAATCGTAAAAGTTACTAAATAACACTTTCTTCGTAATTACTGTAATTTTGGAAATAACCCCATCAAAAACACTACTAATGCCTTTTGATTTAGCTAGACCTGTCAGAAACATTCCTTTATTGCTGTGCTGATTGTTCAACTGGCAACATTTTCATAAAATTGAGAACTTTTCTAACCAACAAAATGCAAGTGGCTGGAGGATTAGATTCAGACCTTGTAGAGTCAGCAAACCCTGGGGGAAAATAAATAAATAAATACGTAAATTAGCAATCTGATCTATGATTTATTTTCACAAGTAACTGGAGTCCAGACACAGAGAAGGAAAAAAAAAACAGTGGGTGGGTGGGGGGTTGGAGGGGCAAATCAATGAGGTTAAAATGTCCCAGAGGGTCAGCCTGGGAGAAATCAATAGGAGCTCTTTTCGTTCTGCAGCTCGTACTGTGTCAGCCTGTGTTAATTGATGCACGTGAATTTCAAAGTACCTGTTTCGCTTCACGTTGACACAAGGACAACTGCACCCCCCATCCCTGCAAAGATGTTGTCAGACCAGTGCCTGTTAGGGGGGCCTCACAACACCAGTATGTGTATTAAATTAATGTCTACTCTATTCCAAATACAAGTGTTAAAATTAGCCTCCACTCTATCACAAATACAACACTGCTAAATTAGCCTCCATTGTTACAAATACAACACTGTTAAATTAGCCTCTGTCACACATACAACAGTGTTAAATTAGCCTTTACTACATCACAAATACAGCATTACTAACAGCTCAACCTCCTGCGCTGCTGTCATTGGAGCAAATGTATGGTTACCTCCACCAGCTCTACCACAGCCACCAAATAAGTAGCTAAAGTCAAAACAAATCATAATCAGCCTTAGTATGACCATGGCCAGCTTTACCAGCACAGCCAACAGAAGTGCTATTGATTGTTTCTGCTCCTCGTCTCACTAGTGCAAATATGATTCATGATAGCTGCTTTGGTGACATCAGCTTTGCAAATTATTAACATGCACCAATGACTGCGGAAGAGAGAAATGAATGTTATCTGCCAGAATATGCTAAAGTCATTGTGGATGCCATCAACGGAGTGCTATTCGGCTGCCCACTGATGTGACATGATGAAGTTACTTGGAAAAAAATAATATCCACTGAACAATGATGGCGGCTTAGAAATTCAGACAATGCGTGGGCATCTAAGGTAATTAAAATGACTCGATGTGTCTGATTTTAGTCACACTGGTTCTCTTTAGATCCTCCATAATTTTCTGTTTTCCTGTCTAGCCTTATGCTTTTATTTTTTAATTATTTACTTTTTTTCTGCATTGATTTGCTGACGCCACTGTAATGTAAAATACCTGAGCCCGCAGCTGACAATAATGCACACCATCCCCCTGCCCCCGTGCTCTGGGGACACCAGAGACAAGAGAACATTGTGGAGGTCAGGCGGGTGGCCGTCTGCAGTGAGGAAGCCGGTGGTGTGATACCCCCCCTCGCACACATGCATGCACACCCACACAACACGTGCACACACACACACACACACACACACACACACACACACACGTCCTGGCCTTTGCTCATCACCTTAAATCTGCCCTGTGTGTACTGAGCAAAGGTGACCTGCATATTACAGCTTTAGTCTCCCCCACTGGTTCTTTCCATCAGTTTGTGAAGACTGTCTGAGTGACAACACAGAACTGTTGGGCTTCACGGTAGAATCTGCATTAGATTGTCCAGGACGGACTATAGGAGTGTTTACCACTGATACAAGAGCAGCTTAGAACATTGAGACAGACTGATTCCTCCCTGCTTATCCACACAAATATGCACAAACACACACAGAGATAAATATATGCATAGTTTTCAGTGGAGCTTTGACCCAAACAGGTGTTGAAAGAGACAGCGGGCTTGCATGGTTTTTACTGTACCACTGGAAACTACTGGAAAATATGAAACTCTCAGCAAGGTAAACAGTGCCGACGTGAAGGCATTAAAAAAGACTGTTTAAAAGATGGCAGGTAGAGCTCAAGTGTGCTCAGAGAGCAATAAAAACAAGTCTTCTGGAGCAGGCGGTTTAAATTAACTCTCGTGTAAACAAGCAGCTGGGCAATTGGTGTGACACCGAATATCAAGTGTACACACACACAAGCAGGGCGTGTGTGTGCGTTTGCGTGACAGCATCCTGCAGTAGCCAGCCATGGATCGACAACGAAAGTCCACTTTGTTGGGACATATATTTACGTTTTTTACGTTTTCCATTCCGCCCCTCCCCACCCCCTCAGCCTTTGACTGAAATGGGGCCCACAGAGATGCCGTCCCAGCTGTGCCTTTGGGTGCTCACTTGGTTTAAGACCTTTAAGATGCACACAGAACTGCTTTTACATTTGAAAGATGAAGCATAGTAGCTACACAGTGCATGTGATTTTTCTGGGCTTTTCAAATAGAGGTGTTCAATTCCCAAAAGCTGTGACCTTCTAATAAACAACAGCCTTCGTTCACAATAGTAGGATGTTGATGTAAACCAGAGAGCGGTGACTTTTAGCTCCATCACACACCTCATATTTCTTACTATAAGCAAACAGGTATGTGAAAGAGCTTGTTTAACTCCAACGTTGATGTGACGCATCAAAGTCACCAGTAGTAAGGGCGGGTTGTGATTTAAGATGAGCGCTCCATGAGTTGCCAAAAGGTCAAAGGTTAAGGAGTGATCATTGTGAAACAGGACCTTTGTGAAGTGGCAAAGCTCAGGCAACACTGATGGCATGAATCTCGCAAAGGACATTGTTTGCCTCAATGAAACTGGTTTAACCATTTTGTTTTGTGGAGAGAATGTGAATCTCTTTACTTCTTATGTAGAAGCAACAGTGAAAACCAGCACAGGACAAGTAAGGCTTTATTTTTTTTAAATGCCAGCTTTCAGCTTTCAGCATTTTTAATCATGCCTTTCGTTATATTTTTGTGCTGATACTTTGCAAATCTGCCAAAGAATCCATTAGCCTGGTGAGAGCTACAGAAGGCAGAGATTTTATTTCAAGGAAAAGTTTCTGGGGGGGATCATGCCCCTGGCTGGCCGCGCCCTCCCCTCCCATGTGACCTTGTTTGTATTTTGTGGCTGTGCTGTAAAAACACAGGGCTCTGGGTGGCAGGTGGCACCAGGGTAAGCAGTGCCTCTGGCCGCAGGCCCACCATGAGCATCCGGAGCGGCTGGGCTGCCCTCGGGTGCCCTCTGCCAATGATAACCACGTTACACGGAGCGTGGATGTGCGCGTGTATGTGTGTGTGCATGTGTGTGACGGCCTCCTGTTTGCTCTCAGGACCTGTGCCCTCTGTGCCCTCTCTCACACAGAGCATTGTCTGTACCATGAGCCTGCAGTGGTATCCCCGCCCAGAAGACCTGCACTGCATCAAAGGCTGCGAGGTAAGCCCTTTCGTGTGGCATGGGGGTGTCCTCCAGGGGGCAGGCAGGGAGCCATGACCTCAGCAGGAGGGAGGACAGAAACAATATTAGCTGTGTAATTAACAGCGAGGAGGTAAACAGACCTCCATCGTTCAAACACACTTACTCTTTGCTCTTTTTGTGCTGCAAACCTTTTACGGTGGCTACGCCCATTGGGCATTACCGCTGGCCGTGCACCCTTTGAAGAAAGAGTGATGAAAACCCTACTCGGCTCGGTGCCCAGATGGCATCGCTGCCCGAGTGGCATCGCCGCCCACGTGGCGTCGTCGCTGTGTATTTACCCGCATCTTAACATCTGCGTAAATCAATTTACAATCTGGTTTTATTGAACAGGATATAATGGGCAAATGAAAAAGTGGTTGGTTTTTGTACACAACAGTGAAGTTGCTAGCCCAGCTGATGATGGTAAATGTCTCTGGTTAGTGTCTGTTTGTTATAACATGCTTGCAGATGCTAAATAACTAGTGGAATTCTGATAGCTGTTGTTGGAACTGCTCACATGCATCATCTGATAAATAGCGTATTAGTGTATTGAAAAGCTTAATCAGGCATTTTCAATTAAACTGAAGAATATTTCCGTTCAATTTAATTTTATATAGTGCCTTTCACAGCAAGTTTCCTCAAGAGCCACAAACAGTAAGATAAAATAAGAATCATAATACAGGGTAAGATAATCCTTTATTAGTCCCACAATGGGGAAATTCAGTGTTACAGCAGTAAAGGGATAGCAAAGTGGTGGGAAGAAATAATAACTAATAAAAATGCTATTATTGCAATGCAATACTATTATTACAGCTGATACTGTGTTCTGAGCAGCTACCAAAGACTTCCATATTGTCCATCTTATTTATGTTCTGTTTCTCTCCCGAGTGCCCCTTTCTTGTCCTGTTCAGGGTTCAGGGCAGAGTAACCAGTACACTGTAGAAATATAATCTGCTGTTTACAACACTGATGAAACATGTAATACCTGTTTCGTAGATCAGTGAGATAACTGGCAGATCTACACAGGTGGTCAGGGCATGTTGCATCTGCGCTTGTTGACATGGACACCTGTAAAAGGACCTAAGGGCTTGATTACACACAAGCTGTGTGAAGCTGCTTCAGTACGCTGTGTGCTTGGATGATGGATGTGTTTTAGCATATCACGTGTAACGTGCCACAGCCTGACCATACGGGCCTGAACAGTACGTGCATGTAATGTGAAGCATGCATTTACTATATATGATCTATGTCAGAATATCAGTATCAGCCTCTGTTTCTGAACTGGAAATTTTTTGTCTTAACTGTTAAAATAAACATGCAGTTTCTGAGACGCTAACTTCTGCTTTTTGTATTCTCAAACTAAGCAGGCTCAGTTTTTTAGCTTTTTCCCTTTTTATTTTTGAGCAAATATGTTCTGAGTGAGATAAGGCCAACTTCTGCCATCTTTATTTATAAATTAAATATTTTATTTGACACGATTAACTTTGCCACTCTGCAAGGCACTGTATATGTGCCCATGACTTTTGAAGGAGTTAATTAAAATCTGTTTCTGAAGGTTTCTTCAGCACCTTTTCATAGTGCGTCACCTGGGTTGGTAAGCAGCCTGTTTCTTTCACATTCTACAGCCTTTCATGGGAGACAATTACTGTGATGCCATCAACAACAGAGCATTCTGCAGCTACGATGGGGGAGACTGTTGCCAGTCCACGGTCAAGACCAAAAAGGTTGGTGAGCTACAATGGGGATGGGGGGTGTGTATATATGGCAGCCCTGCTATTCCACTGGGGCTGAGGACAGGATGTATGAGGCTGTTTCCTGAACCTGTTTCGGGACAGGTACACCATTCTAGGCTGAGCCTGGGAATGGCCTTCCCATGTCTTTATCCTGAAAATCACCTAGAATTTTTTACAGACCCCACAGAACTACAAAGTAAGATATTTACCATATTAAATGCAAATCATTATTATTCAGTAATTGTATAACCACATATGCAGAATCATGAAGGGGGGTGGGTTTGGGTGCATTTTGGGCTCCAAACCTGGAGTTAATGTGGTCCTGCTACCTTGCCGACTGTGAGATGTCTTTATTTTACACAGTCTGAAAGACATTAAACCATTAGCACTTTCAAAGACGCTCCTTTTGCGGCATGTTTTTTGTAAGGGCAAGAGCGTGTCAATAGGAAATTAAAGATGCGTCACGGCTTGCTCAGGGAGACGGACGTGCTCGTGGAGTAACATCACCGTGGTGACCGTGGTCAAGGTTCCATAATGGAAGTATAGGTAACAACAGTGTGGTGTAACAGTGCGGCTCTGTCTGATAGCCCTCCAAGCCGGGCTCTGTGTTGCGCGTTTGCATGTGTCGTGTCTAGTCCATCTTCTTTCTCTCAGGTAGGTGGCCACTGCTCTGTCCCTGTGTCCAATTACACCGTGTTTTATGGCCAGGAAATTGCTCTGAGTGTCTGCCAGCACATTCGCTGCTCCAGGCTGCCTTGTGCCCCCTTGCCCCCCCCCCTTCATCTGTTTGTTCTTGTCTGTTTCTTCCTCTTTCTCTCTAACTCTCGTAGTTGGCCAGAGATGCACATGTAATGACCGATGATTACTCTGTTGATAATGACAGGGCGGACAGTAACGTCTGCTTTTCTGCACGGGACAGAAGCCCAGGAGTGTGTCTGTGAGCACCCAGCACTCCAGCGGACATGAGCGGCCCATGAAATACATCTAAACTGTGGTACATGCTGCAGTCCTTTCTCCCAAAAGAAACCGGGAATGGACCCAAAGGCAGTTTTGGAGAACGTCTCTCAGTGCAGGTCCAGCGGTAGACGTCACTCAGACCACTTCTGGATGACTCTAGCTCTGCTTCACAGATGTTGGCTCAGGTTCTGGACCCCTGTTTTGAACTTGGGATCTGATGGATAGCAATTTGCAGAAAAAGACCTTGTGTTTTGAACAGAAAAGACTGTTCCACGGCTCAATGGGGAGGGTGAACTCCAAAGAATGTATCAAGCTGCACGTGCTCTAACGGTTTCCAGGGCAGGTCCTGCGTGACTTGGTAGTTAAAACAACATGGTAACCAACACCATAACAGGGGTAAAGAATTTATGAACAGTAGTAGTAGTAGTAAGAGTGGAACACAAACCCATAGAACAGATTCAAACATGGCAAAGGGAAATACCTTTGACCTGCTCAGATGTCCATCAGGCCTCTACTAGTGCTTCCTCATCTCTCGTGTGGAAACTTCTTTCACTGACCCTTCTTCTTGGTTTGCCACCTTCCATTAATTTTTTTTTCACAGCCTTGATTTAATCAATTGAAATAATGCTAATTGAAGGATATAGAGCAAACACCAAGGCAATATTTGACAAGCAATTAATGAAAACAACTGCACCTCTGAGAACTAATGCCAAACGAATGTTTGGCCTTGTGCACTGGGGGATGATGTCATAGTTTGAACCACAGCTGGGGACAGGAGGAGAGATGTCAGGATTCAGATTCTGTGGGCCACTAGGTAGCCAGTAAGTAGGTGGTGTGGCAAATAGAGTACTCAGGGAACTGCTCTGTAACAGTAAGCACCAAGGAAAAGTTTGCAAGTGATGGGGGCTCCCTGTTGGAAAAGCTGTAATGTTCCAGTGGGAGGATGAGATCATCTGTACTGGGATCTAACTGCCCCAGTACAGATCCAACTGGTGAAACAATGGAGAGGCCCTTTTAAGCCTCCAGGTTTGTGTAAACATCAGCATTTCAAAAGCACTGATACTGATGCTGCAGTCTACAACATGCATGCCATTACTGGGACCAGCAGAGAAGATTTGCATTTAATTTTTGAAATCATGAGTTGACAAAGAAAACTGATGGATGAGTTTACAGGCAAAACAGTAAATAACTGATTTTCTTTTCTTAAGTCTATGTCAGGTGCTTAAAAGGTGATGTCAGCTGCCTTTTATATGGAGGAGTAATACAGAACACTTTTAACATTGGCTTTCATACTTCAGTAATGTTTGTCATGAGCTAAATTTTTACAAGCACGAACAAAAGATTCCCAACATTATTGACATCATAACATAAAAATTTCAACATAAAAAACAGAATAGAATTAAAAAGCATTCAACAACCTTCCTCTTCTTAGCCATTATAAGACAGAGTCATAGTCGCTAGGCACTACCAGCCTAAATTCATACACCACACTCATCAAAATGAAACTAAATTATTCATAGAATGACAACCATGACTGGAGACATTGAATGATGTTACAGTAACATTTATGAACAGCTGAGCTTAATCAGCTTTCTCTCCAACAGATAAATTACACAGTACTGAAAAAGAATCATCTGGATGAAGAACTGTAATAATTTCCAAATGTGGAGCCAATTTACAGTCGACAGACAGTGTGGTATATAGTATTGTTACACTTCAGAACATCACAGTGGGATGTTCACATTTCACAGTAGACACAAATGTGAATGTTTTGTGCAGAGGACATGAAACAAAAGCAGTGTCAGCGCGTGCTAATGCTGTCACTTCTCCCAGCACAGTGTAGACAGAAGATCAGGCAGGAACCAGTTCTCTTCTTGCCACTCCTCTAGAGGGTGCCCTTCTCAACATGCTCTAAGGGAGCTTTATTATGCTTGGTTGGACCTGCTTACACTCTGCCCTCTATGTGATTGCCAAAAGCTTTCCAGCTCTTATAGCAGAGGCTACTGCAAACTTTAGCACGTGATGTTTTTGTTGGGGGGCATGGAGAATACATACTATAACTCAGAATATGGAAATGGTCATATTTCATGGAAACCCTGATAAGCAGTGAAAACAAACACAGGCTGATACAGAGCAGGTGAACTTGTCCTCACCTGATGAAGAGAGTGAACAGGGTGCGATGGACGGCAAGGTAAAGGGCAAGTTTGTTTTCCAAATGTTGTCTCTAAACTAGGCCCATGGTACACTACAACTGCTTCTGAATTGTTACATATTGACATCAGATGACTGTGAGGGAGCCAATCAGAGGAGGGCCTCATCAACAGCATCCATTCTCATAACATGATAGCACAGACTGCAGCGTTGCCAGAGTATATGTGTTCTCTCGTGTTTTTAACATTACTAGATTCGTACGAGATACTACTGTCTGAGGTCCAAACACAACATATCTGAAAGAAGTTCGTGTCTCTCCTATGCCCCCCCACACTCCATCGGTATGTTTTGTGTTCTTCACGCTGCCTTTTTTCTGTCTTTGTTTGTTCGGTTCTGGCATCTGATCAGCTGAATTATGACCAAGCAATTTAAAGCAATTTGAAAAACTTTTCCAAAATCCCGGCAATTTCCAGGGATGATACTTAAAAAGATCGGCTCAGCTGTTTGCTGTACTCAGTGCCAGAGAGAAATGCCCAACAGCAGCATCGGGTTTGTGTGGACCTTGTCGATTCAGTTTGGGATGAGGCTTGCTTTGACAAGGTGGTTTCTTGATAATGCTGTCTCCCCACCTTGCATCTACTTTTAGTGTGCTGTGACTCCCTGTGACTCCCTCACTGTTTAGGTGCTGACTCACCGCATCAAAGTGCAGGCACACAGGCAGAGACTTGGGAGAGCTCAGAGCCTACAGTTCTCTCAAAGGCATCTGCAAATGTGTTTATATGTGAACTGCATGGACTCCACAGCACAGGAAATTATAACCATAGCAAATCAAGCCTGATGTAGGACATTTTGTTGCAGTCTTTTTTTTTTTTTTTTGGCTTGTCCATGTGCGTATGGACATGACATTGTGTGAGAATTTAGTATTGAGCCCCACTCTGCCTCACTATAGACCTTAGCCATCTCATTTTGAAAACCATTCACCAAAGAGACAAAATGCCACCAAAATGATACTCTTGTCATTTAAACGTACAGTCCAATGATCTGTTATCTGTGCAGTGAAGCTTATGTATAAATGGCATCCAAATACATGTCCACATATTCTGAAATTCTGAAAAGTTTATTTTTATCTCATCTATAGCCGACTTGAATTATGGCAGAAAATGAAAGGTAAAATACAATCAAAGCAGTATCCTTAGCAGATACATCTCTGTGTATGTGAAGGAATGCAGGCAAAGAAGAGGGCTACTTGTGAAATATTCCAGAATGAAAAACAAACTGCGCTTCTCAGAGAAGCTGACGGCCAAGCACACAGGGGCGGGGGGGGGGGCAGGCTTCCCCTTTCCATCTGCACACAAACATGTGCCCTGATTAGTACTGCCACCCCCATCGCCAATGCACATCCACAGTGATTTACATTTCTGGTTTGGAAGCTGCTGTGCTTTGCACATTTTTGAGGAAAAGTGTGTAGTTGCTGCAAGCAGCACGCTGGAGCGGCACTCCCCTCATGATGTGGCTGGACACTGACAGGAGCGGGACAGAGGACCTGCACGTGTGTCAGAGCGTGACACTTCTTTTCCTATGCGTTTTTATGGGAGACGGCACAATGGAGTGGGTTCAAGGGGTCAGCAGTAAAAGAACGCATCACCGTGACATGGAAACCATAGCTGAAAGAAATACAGAGATGTTAATGTGGCTGTCTGTGGAGGTATGGAAGCTGTGTGTGGGTTACAGAGAGGTGAAAAGCTGCTGGGTAGAAGGACAGCAAGCTTATCGTGAACGCCTGCATGACTTGTAGGAATTCTTTGAATTTTAGAGCGTTCTTTTCATTTACTGAATGTGTTCATAGCTATTGCAGTGCATAGCTTTGGCCCCGTTTTTGTGAACATCTGGACAGTTGCAACTGCAGTTCCCAGTTTAGCAAAGCTGATGTGTGTACTGGAGCCCTGGACCAGTGTATTGGTGAAGTGTAGACACCGTGCACAAAACAGCCGATGGGTGTTGGCTCTAACTGCCCCATGTGGTTCTTGTCCCTCAGGTCACCCCCTTCCCCATGTTGTGCGATATCCGAGATGACTGCGCATGCAGGGACCCCGATGCCCCAGAGAACAGAGACAGGGGCCGTGTGAGGTCCAGGGGCTGAGCCCTGCCCCTGTCCCTCAACCGCCCCCCCCAACCCCCCTCCTCTGCACGAACCCTCTCCCGGGAGGGGGGAAGGGAACCCACCGGGAGGTCCTTGTACTCCTCCCAACATGCTGCTTACAGGAGATCCTCCTAGACCATGCCACACCTTCTCACCTCTAGCAAGCCGCTGCCCACTGTCTCACCAGGGAACATTGAACAGAACTCCCGAGGGAAAACATTGACAAAGAAATGCTGTTGAACAGCATTCCAGACAGCGTGCCATCATGTACCCCAGGCTCCACTTTAGATTTCATTGCAAAGACTAAGAGAACCTCATTTTCACAAACAGTAGAAGATACCACCAAAGCTGGGGAGCACGAAGGAAGAAGAGCAGCCCCCCCCCCCCCCCTCCCGAGGACAAAGCTGTTTGAGCCGTTACTATTTTAAAACTGAGAAATGTAAATGTCCAAGCCCGCTAGGATTGACTGTTTCTGTGTTGACCTTTGACCTTTACCTCCAGGTGACTTTGGAAACCTAACTGTGGTTTATTTGACCCCGGTTCTTTTGTATTAAAAGAAAACGTTTTGTTAGGTAGGCGGTGACAAAGGGGTTATTCTTTGCACCCATATGGTCTGTGGGGTAGCAAGGAAAGAAGGCGGGGGGGGGGATACCTCGGGTTTTGTTCCAAGGCAACATCACGTGGATGTTGAGGCTTGGATAGTGAGCAGATCAGTAATGTAGTTTGCCTGAGCCATAAGAACCAAATTGCATTGGAAACACAAGAGAAAAGTAAAGCCCTAGAGCTCTCTGTCCATCATGTAACATTCTGTAAAAAAAGAGGAAGAGGAGGGTCCACAAAACCTCGCGTGCGTTTGTGTTAGGTCTTGTACGCAATGTGTTAACATGGATGTTGTTGCTGCTATCTTTGCTGCCATTTGCCCTATGACCAGCTCTGTTTCTTCAGACCAGTCTTCAACATGTAGATGCTGCTCTGCCTTAAAGCATCACCCTCGGCCGTTCATGTCTGCCATCATGTATCACACTTACTTGCTCCACCCTTACAAAATGGCCTACAGTGTTACTTTTCATGTCTCTCTCTCAGATACACATACCCACAGTTACACACACTGGTGTCCACATTCTGGGCTCCCCGAGATACTGCCATCCCTATGTTCAGTTTGTCCATCATCGTGTAACGTCACTGCATCTTGCTGCGGCATTACTGACATCCTGTTAGGCTCTCTACGATGCCCCATCAAGATGTCTCTCCTCCATCTCCTCTTACAATTATGTTTTTTTTGTGAGAACTTTTATCTTCGCTGCCTTATTATGTCATTACAAATTGCCTGATTTCCCAGCTAATGGGGAATGTTCCCATTAGGTACTTTTAAGCATTAATGTTTTTTTTACGTTAGTGAATGTTCTGGGAATGTTCCCTGTTAGCTGGGTTAGACCTGCTGTTGCAGCACAATGAGGAGCAGTGGAGACAACCCCTTAACTAAATTTAAAATGTAAAATTGGTTAAACAAATCACCTTACACCAAAGAGAGTCAGTTTTAATTAACATCATGTTTTACCTACAGGTTGTACAGTAATGCTGGCTCTGTGTATGGAATTACAGTGAGCTGCATATTGCTGTAAGTACAGAGAAGCAGCCTAAACAAAGTGAGCATATAGTTTTAACAAGTTTTATTTGCATTGCAGTTTTCATTGAACTACTTATATTTAATCAGTATTTTGATCTCAGTTACTGCACTTGTTTTTTTTTTTATTTCATATAAGAAATAATAGAATGAAAACGGTCTATATTAGAACAAGCTGCTATGGGTTGACAGGTAATTTTTAAAAAGTGTAATATATTTTATGTATTACCGTATTTGGTCATGTCATTATGTGTATTTTTTAAATTTGTTGTTACATTTGTTTGCTTGCCGTGCATATAATCGTACAATGAGAAGTGCTCACAAAATTACGCTACGCTGCCATAGGGAACACAGTAATCCTTTGATTTGGTTTGGGTTCATATATCGTTCATATAAGTAGAAAAACACCTGAATGCTGAACCACATACTTACCTAGTTATTGCATTTCACTAATGAGGTAATGGATACATACAAACAAAGGTTCAGCACGGTGCTTTAGTAGAAATGATGCCTGCTAGCTCAGCTTTGGTGCTTAGCTTCAGGTTTGTAAGGTTCCAGTTTCAGCATTTACCCTCTGTGAGGTGCATCTAAACAGTCAACAAACCTTAGCGAAGGAGAAAAGAGGCTGTACTGAAAGGGAGAAAGTCAACATTATTCAACATAAACAAGCTGGAAAAAACACTACATTTCAGCTGGAAGACAAAACACTTGCAGTGTAGGAACCAGCCTTAACAGGTAAGATGTAATTTACTTTCATTTATCAACTTTTAACCTATAGCCATTGTTAAAGCAACATATTATATGCATACTGTTAAACATATATTAATGCAAAACAGCTTTTGTCTTTAAGATGAAGTATTATCAATGGGAAAGAATATAATAACCAATATACAGTACAGAACCTGCTTATTATGACAAAAATGCTTTGACAGGCAGGTGTCAATGTATGAAATGTACTTCTTCATAATAACCACACAGCCATATTTCCTCTTGCTGGTAACTCTGGTCAGGATCTAGTTTTTTTTTTCCACTGTTTGTAAATAGTCTGTCCAACAGCAGTACAGAACTGTTGTCCCCTGAGTGTCCAGATGACCTCTCGGCCTCACGGCGACCCACCAGACTGCCGTGATTACTCCTGTGAAACAAACAAAAACACACACACACACACACACACACCCCCCACCCCACCCCCCCATGTACTCCTGTCACTCACATTTCTGTCTTTCCCCAATAAAACTGTAAGATACTTGGCACCTATCCAAGTAATGAAACAAAAAAAAAGTTGAAATTGAATGTTGAACCAGATTTTGCTATTTCAGAAAAGGAATATGTTAACAGTCTACTGTAAACTATACACTATTTTTTCTGTACCTCATGCCTGTAATGTTTGCTGCTTATATATGTAGGTATCATTGTAATTTAAATCTCTTAGCAGTATATAATGGTGTAAATAGTAGAATTATTTATTAAGATGTCATGCTTTTAAGTTATATTCACAGTGTTCATCTAAATTATTTTTAACTTTGCTTTTTTTTTTAGTCCAGTTGGTACAGTTTCAAGTTTTTTTTTTTCTCTTATGTGTATACTTTTATGTTTTTCTCATAATATAGGTCTCTTTTTACTGCACAAAAATATCCCGCTTTAATCATTGGGAAAGTGTGTGTTGCTCTTTCCTTAACACTTTGTGTATTTCCCCCCTAATTTCTCAAAGAGATTCAGTGAAAATTGTTTCTTCTTGCTGTTGTTGCGTACAGCGTGGTGTCTATATGCTGTATATACAAGTACAGAGTGGCTTGTAAATTTCTGTCCACTTACTTTGCTTTTCATTATATATTCATTATGCTAATATACTCAATATACATGTAGAATGGGGTTAAGCCAAATAATGCTGTTGAAGAAGATCCCGAACTGAAAATTAGACTAGGTGTTCACTTGAGCAGAAAAACTGTGAAGTCCAGCTGTCTGTTATAATGTTATATTGTACATTGTGTGGACTGCGGAGTTCCATACCTGAGCACCGTGTATCACAGCACCACAACACAAGGTATGTGTTAGGGTAGCTGGACTAAACTATCAGTTGTCTGTCAGGCCGCACCATCGTCAGTGATTTAATATCTGCATTAGCTTTTTTTGTTTTTTTTTTACAGCTGCATCACTTAAAACTGAAATGTAATGTTTTGAAAGCCACAATTAGTCTACTATTGTTACAACTGCCAGCTACACATCTTAAAAAGTTAGGTAGTAATGAAAATTATGGGGTTCTGTATATCAAGAAGCACCAGCTGCCAATGAAGTGAAAATATTTTAAATGTTTTGTGGGTAACCATCATCTTTTTGCCACATTAACAACATCTATCTTTGTAAATACAGTGTGTTATATAACTTAATTTTTATTTGTTTAGCAAATATAACATTTAAACAATGTACTATTTCACAAGCTTACTAGCCTGGAATGAAGCATTCATTTGTAACCTGGGAAGAGGATGTTGACTGTTGGACTGCTGGTTGCTCTGAGCTGGGTTTCCACTCATCCAAGTTAGGGTCAAGCATGTGGTTAGAGTTTCCCGAGGAATCCAGCTGCTCGGTGAAGCCGCATGTCTGCCGGATGCAAAATAGTGGGGGGGGGGGATATTATTGTAACTCATTATGTGTACGGAAGACATGCAAACATTCCGTGACAGCAAACAAACTGACGCTGACATTTTTATTTGCTTGTAATGCCGTTGGATGCTTTTTGTATCCATTTGCATTAACACAGAGGCTCACAAAAACGCGCATGAAAAAAGATGAAATTTCTCCGTAATCTCTATTCCGTGATGTTGATATCATTCAAATATTAGACTTTGCTAGTTGTATTTTTGTGGAACCATCTTATTCACTGAAAAAAAAAACTATATACATAGACATATTTATATACATATATATTGTATATACAGACTTAGTAAATATGCGTGTGTGTATACAGTATATATATAATACATAGTATACAGTATATATATTTGTGTACACACACACACACACACACACACACACACACACACACACCCACCCACACACACACAGACTAATGTAATTGTACATGAGGTCCTCCTTACCATAATATTAAGGCCTTTGTGCTCAGTCTTTTCCTTCTCTTTGCTTGGCTGAATCTCAGTGGAAGTCACCAACAGTATTCCCCACTCTGTGACGATAGCAAAGGGTTCGCTTTGCACTTAGACACTGTCATGGATCCACAAGAATCAAACTGAAACCTGCTCAGTGGACTCAGTTCCTACAGCGCACTGGCATGTACCACATTTCCTTACGTGTGTTTCGTTACGTTTCTTTTAACATTGTCACAGTTGTTTATTATTATTATTATTATTATTATTTTTGGTGCTGATATGTGGTGTACTGTATATTTTCCTCAAAAATATTATCAATAAAAAGCAACATTTTACTTTTCATGTCATATATTGTTTAGGAATAAAATATACGTTTTTTGTGTGTGTGCTGCAAATTATCTGTTAGATTTTGGTAGTGAACAACACATATAGCCAAGAACTGCTCAGTGCAATACATTTAAACTACCCTTAATGTAGATTAATGGTATTTAATTTGGACTACCTCAATTATAATCTCCAATGTAAAAAATATATAAATTGTAAAAATAGTATACTAATAACAGTCTATGCCAGGGGTCTGCAACCTTCACTATCAAAAGAGCCCAGAAAAGCCATTTGTGGTCCCTCTCCCATTACAGGGAAGCTACTGCAGAGGGGTGGAGCTGCGGGTTTCCGAATCCTGGTTTACACTAATGTAACTGCAAACAACATAACAAACTCAGAAATAACAGAAAGATGCTATAAAAATGTATAGCATATGTAGCTGAAAAATGTAAAACACGTTATGACTAATAAAAGTAGGACTAGTAATAGCTTTGAGAGTACCTTTGCTCAGGTGAGAATATAGCTTTGAATCCAATGCTACCCCTTACCCACAATCCACCGCCTGATGGGCATGTAATCAAAACCAATAAAGTAAAAACCATTTAAAAAGATCACATTCAATCTTAAAGGCACATTACAGTTATTTTAACAGAGTACAAAAGAAGACCATTAAAGCTGGATATTATTTACAATTTAATATTTACAACTCTGATAGCTCAACACTCATGACCAATAGAACACAGTTTTTGAAAACCATAAGCTGAAGTAAACAGCATTGTATATAGAAGGATTAAATGCTTGCTTCCGTTGCTTGCTGATGTTAATTAGTAAACATCTGGAGCAGTTCAGATGACTTATCTAATAGATCACTTGTGGTCAGTAAATCTCTTTGCTACTGTTCTTTTTCATATGATCTGAAACTTCTGCAATCAAAAAGACAGTACAATTAGCAACATCCAGTCAAATTAATTATACTGCTTTAGCATTCCCAGGAGTCAATGGCATTATGTAACCAGATGTAGACTAACATCATTCAATACTTCAACCAATTTTTGGAAACATTTGATCTTGGGGGTTGGCATCGGAAAACTTTGTAAGATTTGTATTCTGCAGAGTGTTTTTAAGACCTACGTTGTTTTGTTTTATAAATGTAGACTACATCATATGTATTTCAGCAGAGTTTGGGGAAGAAAAAGACATTAGACAAACAGAAAACATGGCTTTTACCAAACATTTATAACTGGCTGGTTATACTCAAAAGCTACACTTTACATCAGACAACGTCTTCACTCAACACAAATGGCTATTTTGTAATTGGCAGTATAAAGACTGTACATTGTGATCAAATCCTCTGACAGATTCAAGTATTACAAATGAACAAAATCATCCAGGTAAACTGCTCCGTCACAATCTGTGCTGCCTTCAGAGAGAGAGCCGATTACGCTTGGCTGTCCTTCTGTACGTTTGTCCTTGTTTGGTCTTTGTACACTAACAAAGCAACAGCACCGTGGAAACAAATGAAACATGACCTTACATTCAGTCGTTAAGAGGTCCTCCACTGACTGGTGCCTTTAGAGCCAGGGGAAACACATACATGCGTTTATACCACACTCTGGTGTACTTAGAGCAGAAGGCAAACTTTAATTTCCCACAATTCTGTGTTTACTACCACTAGGCTTGCTCTTTGCAAGACCCTCAAGTTTTTACTTCGAGACTGGTGGATGTTAAGCTCAGTAGTGCCTCCTGTTGAAAATAAAGAAAACTGTCCTTAACAAAGTTCTAGAGTAGCAGCAACAGGAAGTTGGTGGGGGCCAGGAGGGAGAGGCAGGTGACTTCTTTCACCGCAGCTTAGTGCTGCTGTACGTGTTGCGGCGCACAGAAGCCAGCTTCTCCATGCAGGACACGCGGGTTTCGTGCAGTGAGCTGCGCCACAGCGCGTCGGCCGGCCGCACGTCCTCGCTGCGACACGCCGCATACGGCACCGTGTCCGTCCGGCTCTGAATGTAGGTGCTACGCAGTAGGGCCCGGCAGTAGCGGCTCAGCCTCTCCACTCTCCTCATAATTAGGTGTGCTTTCCTGGAGGAGGGGAGAACAAAGGAGAACAATGATTTGCCATGCACAGCTGGCTCTTTTAACCTGTTGTGCAGCTTCTCATTTTAATCCACTGAGCAGCTGCCTTTGTAACACTTGCTTTGGAGCTTGGAAGAGACTCCTACCAAGAAATGACAAATCATCAAAAAAATAAGTACATAATTTATGATTTTTAAATGTTACTTTTATTCATTAATTAATAAATATAAAAACTATGGAATAAAAAAACTATGGAAAATCTAGTAGATATGTGACCTATTCATCAGCTGTTGTTTAAATGTAATGTATTAGCCAGGAGAAACCGTTTCAGTTAATTTGTTCAATTCCTGCTATGACATTTTTTTAAGTGGGCCACAAAGGATAAGCATTTAAATAAAAAATATAATGTATCAATTTTTGTTAGTGCACATTTCTCTGCATTAAATTGCTCAGTTTTGCTTTATGTTGACTTTTGAATTTAGTTTTCAGTTAAATAGAAACAACTACGAGAAACTAATATAACAAGTTAAACGTTTCTATTTATATGGGTAGATTTTTAACTACAGCACTAACGTTTTAAATGAACTGTGGCCGATAATGCAAAGCACGTAAGAACCTGCAGTCGTTTTCCTTGACTTTCTGACCTCTTGATACTCAGCATACAGAAAAAATTTTCCCACACAATAACAAATGCGCCCGCATGTTCATCTATTTGCAAACAAAATACATTATTTATTCATTTATTTTTGGACACAGACTACCAAAAGGCAGAACAAAAAAAGTGGAAATTTTGACATTTCTAAACCAATAAGTGATGTATTCAGGTGTGGCTTTATATATTTTCCAATGAAATGACATGAAAAGTGAATGTAACCCCTAAGCTCATCAAGATCTCCTTAGTGGCCCTGCTCAAGGCAAGTTTACTTTACAGACAAGATCTCACTCACACTCTGTACACTGGAAAACAGAGCATTAGCAGCGTGGCGCTTTTTATTACTGTGCTGCCCTGTAAGCAAATGGGACACACAATCCCAATTCTCCCAGAGCAAGGCCACAATACAGAAGCGCAGGTCTAAAAAATAAAGTCACTAAAAAACGATGGCCCTGTTGATGCCATTTACAGGTCATGTGTTTGTGCAGTTGAATGAGGAAGAGTATGAGAGATTAACAGCTGACCTTGATGGGTGAGTAACGTTAAAATTTAACAGAGGGCTGTTTGTTTACAGTGTTACGCTCCTGAGCAGGCGTTGCTCTCTTATTTGATGACTGGTAAACATAGAGCAGCAGCCGACAACCACAGCCCCTGCACAGTGAGAACTAAGGTACAGCAGGCAACTTAGATCCACTGCAGTTCAAACTAACCTCTCCGCGTCAGGTGGCAGCTGTGATGGACATGACACATGCTGCCCCTCCCCCAGCTGTCGCCAGTGGCTGATCATTAGCATGTAAAGAGAAGAGCCAACCTGGATGGCATGTTTTATGCAAGCAGGTCTTGAATAGTTTGTGAATGGCAAAATCTGTCACTAGACCAAAAATAGGAAAAATGGACTGTAAGAAATGCTGTAAAGTCTGTGTGTGTGTGTGTGAGAGAGAGAGAGGGGATTAGTGGAAAAGAGAAGGAGGGAGAAATTCCTTCTCAGGCTTGAACTGGCAACTTGTATACTCCTGGAAAACAGGGAGGGAGTGAGGTGGGCTGTGTGAGGCCACTTCAGGGAAGCACTGGGTACTGCTCTGCTCACAAACACACAAACAAAACCCTACAGACCAAAGCAGCACTGTCACACAGGAGACAGTCACTGAGGTAACCTGTCCTCTGTGATCACGCTCGCTGATGGTCACTGAGGTAACCTGTCCTCTGTGATCACACTCGCTGACGGTCACTGAGGTAACCTGTCCTCTGTGATCACACTCGCTGACGGTCACTGAGGTACCCTATCCTCTGTGATCACACTCGCTGATGGTCACTGAGGTAACCTGTCCTCTGTGATCACACTCGCTGACGGTCACTGAGGTACCCTATCCTCTGTGATCACACT
>JABJVR010000095.1:2097439-2110838 GCA_025773905.1 Chitala chitala | reverse complement strand
TGGAGCTAGGGTTAGGGTTAGGGCCAGGAGAGGGGCTGGAGCTAGGGTTAGGGTTAGGGCAAGGAGAGGGGCTGGAGTTAGGGTTAAGTTTAGAGCCAGGAAAGGGTCTGGAGCTAGGGTTAGGGTTAGGGCCAGGAGAGAGGCTGGAGCTAGGGTTAGGTTTAGAGCCAGGAAGGGGCTGGACCTAGGGTTAGGGTTAGGGTTAGGGCCAGGAGAGGGGCTGATGCTAGGGTTAGAGTTAGGACCAGGAAAGGAGCTGGAGCTAGGGTTAGGGTTAGGGCCAGGAGAGGGGCTGGAGCCAGGGTTAGGGTTAGGACCAGGAGAGGGGCTGGAGCTAGGGTTAGGGTTTGGCCAAGGAGAGGGGCAGAAGTTAGCGTTAGGGTTAGGACCAGGAGAGGGGCTGGAGCTAGGGTTAGGGCCAGGAGATCGGCTGAAGGTAGGGTTAGGGTTAGGCCAAGGAGAGCGGCAGGAGTTAGGGTTAGGGTTAGGGTTAGGGCCAGGAGAGGGGCTGGAGCTAGGGTTAGGGTTAGGGTCAGGAGAGGGGCTGGAGCTAGGGTTAGGGTTAGGACCAGGAGAGGGGCTGGAGCTAGGGTTAGGATTATGGCAAGTAGAGGGGCTGGAGCTAGGGTTAGGGTTAGGGCCAGGATAGGGGCTGGAGCTAGGGTTAGGGCAAGGAGAGGGGCTGGACCTAGGGTTAGGGTTAGGGCCAAGAGAGGGGCTGGAGCTAGGGTTAGGGTTAGGACCAGGAGAGGGGCTGGAGCTAGGGTTAGGGTTAGAGTCAGAACCAGGAGATGGGCTGCAGTTACAGTTAGGGTTTTGGGATTGGGCCAGGATGGAGCTGGTGCTAGGGTAGTGTTAGGTACAAAGATCACCAAAACGCAACAACGTATTTTACAAAATATTTCATATAGTTTTGTATTTTGAAGCAATTAGACGTTTTAATGTTCTACAATAAGTAACTGCATTTCTCATGTTCATTAAAATCAAATAAATAACCATTCAGATAGTAGATTTATTACAAGTATTTTCCTGTATTGTCATTTGAAATAAGCCTTTAAAAAACATTTTTATTTTTTATATAAAAAAAAACACTCCATATGAATGTCTAATTAAATAAGCTATGAAAACGTATTTAAACACTAAAATTTTCAGAAGACGAACATTTCTATTTCAGTTCGTCTTTCGGTTACACTTTCATATAATCAAAATGTTATTCGGAGCACAGGCACCTGCTAAATTTTAATGGCAGGAGAATAATGGTATATAATTTAATATTATACTTTGCTATCTTAGGTTTGTTTTTTTCGATTACCAAGAGAAAAAATGTTAAACCCCTTTCCATGAAGGTAGAACTACATTAATTATTTAATGAAGTAAACACCCATTTATTCCGGGTGTATGGTGACATCTTGCGACAAAGCAAAAACAAAACTACTCAAACCTTTAAATGAAAATGATCATTACAGCTACGCTTATATCACTACATATAAAATAAAAACAACAGCATGTAGAAACATTCCCTAAAAGCGTATTCTTTGTCATGTTAACAGCAAACTGATATAAAAAAAAAAATCGAAGTTGATACCTATAGGACTACATTTCCTATAAAAGTTGCAAACAGTCCTGTTTGCGATTGATTGCACCACCTTAAACTGATGGACATTCGTACCAACCATCTTAAAGAACAAGTGAATGACGTGTGTTTGCGCCAATGAATATAAAGCGAAGGTGGGACTATATTCTCGGCAGTATTACATCACAGCCTAAACCGCAGTCCTCCTTAGCAGCGACGAAACTGAAACGCGTCTTTGCCTCTTGCAAGATCTGACATTGAAGCAAGGTAAGAATGCTTATAAATAAGAAGCACATAACAGCAGTAATTCTGTTTTTGCGTATTAAAATGAGCGCATTCAGCTTTTATGTATTATCGGAATTAAACGTTTTTATCTCGCATGGTTGCAGGAATTGCTTTTATTTGAAGAAGGCCTCCTGACTCACATATTTCGCCGTGCAGCGTTTCTGCAGCGGTTTCGGTACCTTTGCCATGAATGCAATATCTGAAATATTTTCAGTTTGAAAAGGCTCGCATTTAAATATCGTTCGGTTCTTGTTTTAATTTTGGTTGCGTTCTGAATATATTCTGTACCCCTAATAAGAAACCCCCCCCCCACGTCCAAGAAAGTATTTTTTAATTTAACACAATTTACGGCTAGAAGTCTTGTTTTTTCAGCTTTACAGTTGGCCAGATATGGTAAACATTTAAAACCATTTGTTTAAATGTGTAACCCGAAATATGGTCCAGGGGCGTCATGCCCAGGATTTTTTAAGGGGACACGGTGTATGAATTCCCTTCGTACTGAATGTAGAAAGGAAACAACCGATCGGGGTGGGGGGACTAAGGGCACATGTGGGTTTGGACAGGGAGGATGCTCTTAATAACCACTTCAGCAAGTCACGTGCTCTCAATAGGCTACAATAAACCTTGGATGACAATACTAGTTCCTAATGAACAGCCAAAACTGTTCTGCACGGTACTGCTACCACCTCATCCTGTGACTGTGCTTTGCAGGTGCCAGGTGCGGTACGGGCTGGCAGCATTATGGCCACCGCGGCGACCCTGGACCCAGATTTTGTGCGCGAGGTGCTGGAGTGCCCCATCTGCCTGGAGACGTACAACCAGGACCATTTGCGGCCGAAGTTGCTGCAATGCGGCCACACCGTGTGCCGGCAGTGCCTGGAGAAGCTCCTGGCCAGCACCATCAACGGCGTGCGCTGCCCGTTCTGCAGTAAGGTGTCCCGCATGAGTAGCATCTCGCAGCTGGCAGACAACCTCACCGTGCTGAAGATCATCGACTGCGCTGGTTCGGGCACGGCCGCCGCACTCATGTGCAAGTCGTGCCGGAGCCGGTTGCCGCGGCGCTACTGCCGGGACTGCGGAGTGGTGCTGTGCGACACCTGCGCAGGTGACGGGCACCAGCAGCAAGGCCACGACGTGCAGCCCATCCGGGCTGCTGCGGAACAGCGCCGCCGTGACCTGGGAGCTAAATTGGTGGCGCTGCGGGAGGCGATGGGCAACATCCAGCGCAAGAAGGCAGCAATCGACAGCATCTCTAAGTCGCTGCGGCTCAAATACAAGGCAGTGCAGCAGGAGTACGCGAGGGCGGAGCTGCGGATCCAGGAGGAGCTGGGCCGCTCCCGTCGGGCATTCTCAGCCTCCATGGCCGAGGTGGAGAAGCTGAACGCACAGATCCTGGAGGAGCAGACGTATCTGCTGAACATCGCCGAGGTGCAGGTGGTGTCCCGTTGCGACTACCTAACCATGAGGATCAAGCAGGCTGACATCGCCTTGCTGGAGGACACGGGCAGCAATGACGAGGAGGAGCTGGACCTCAAGGGCCAGCTGCCAACGGTCCTGAAGCTGCAGGACCCGGAGCTGGTCAAGGTTGAGTACCCCAAGGCGCTCGAGGTGGGTCAGCTGACTACGAAGGCGTGCACTGTCAACACGGATGAGGAGGACGGGCAGGAGATGGTGGCCGCCTCCGGTGCTGCTGCCCCGCTGGATCTGTACCGCGACATCGACATGATCGCAGCAACAGAGGACAACATGTGCTCCTCACCCAGCAGCTTCAAGTCCAAGTCGGTGGACGGGGGCGGGGCACCGGCACGGACAGCCGGATCCAGCTCAGGCTCGCAGCTCTGCCAGTTTGTGAAAAAGATGGGGTGTAAAGGCAACCTGCCGGGTATGTTCAACTTGCCCGTCAGCATCTGTGCCACGCCGCAGGGCGAGGTGCTGGTGGCTGACCGTGGCAACTACCGCATCCAGATCTTCAACCGCAAGGGCTTCCAGAGGGAGATCCGGCGCAACCCCAGTAGCATTGACAACTTCGTCCTGAGCTTCCTGGGCGCAGACCTGCCCAACCTGATCCCGCTCTCGATCGCCATAACTCCGCAAGGTCTCATCGGTGTCACGGACAACTACGACAACTCTGTGAAAGTGTACACCACGGATGGGCATTGTGTGGCCTGCCATAAGAACCAGCTGATCAAGCCCTGGGGCATCGCCGCCATGCCCTCTGGCCAGTTTGTCGTGTCGGACGTGGAAGGCGGCAAGCTGTGGTGCCTGGCGGTGGACCGCAACGTGGGCGTGGTGAACTACAATCGCCTCTGCTCAGCGGTGCGGCCTAAATTCGTGACCTGCGACCCCTCGGGTACTGTGTACTTCACACAAGGCCTGGGGCTGAACATCGAGAACCGGCAGAACGAGCACCACCTGGAGGGGGGCTTCTCCATCGGCTCCGTGGGCACCGACGGCCAGCTGGGCAAACAGCTCAGCCACTTCTTCTCAGAGACGGAGGACTTCCGCTGCATCACGGGCATGTGCGTGGACGCCAATGGCGACCTGCTGGTCACCGACAGCGGCCGCAGAGAGATCCTGCAGTTCCCCAAAGAGGGGGGCTTCAACATCCTGATCCAGGAGGGTCTGACGTGCCCTGTGGGTGTGGCCGTAACCCAGAAGGGCCAGCTGCTGGTGCTGGACTGTTGGGACCACTGTGTCAAGGTGTACTCTTACATGCAGAGGCGGCGCTCTTCTACCTGTTAGAGGTGCAGCTTTAACTCCCCACTGATCCTGAGACAGGACTCCCTCGCCCTCCCCTCTTCCTGCTCTCTGTGTGTTTTGTGTGAGCTGCTCACTCACTGATCTGGGATCAGTGGGGCCTGTAGTGAGGGAGCAGCTAGAACCTGGCCTCTCTACTCTTTGGGTTGTGTCTCTGCATTTGTGTCCTGATTGCTGTGAAGCAGAGACCCGTATGTGGAGTGCTGTCGTGTTGGGGGGTGAAAGAGTGTACATAGGTTTGTCAACCAGTGTCTTGCGCTGGTGTTTTATAAATATTGCACACTGCTAATAAAGCTAATAAATAATATTATAGTAAAATAAAGAACAAAATTTAAATTTGATATGAGATTTTCAGGAAATGGTTCTATTTACAACCAAACTTATTTTAATTTTATGGGCACTAATTTTAAATGTATTGTTGCTCCTTCTCAACTGGTATGAGTGTGTGTGTGTGTGTGTGTGTTTTCTTAATTTTTTGATGTGTCACAGTTCTCCCTCCCCAGCATTTCGTGCATATCAAGGCCACATACATCTGGAATCCTTACTGGAATTATTCCGTTAACTTGTGGAAAAGTCTTGTGCCGTTTTTCCCCCCACCTATTCGTCACACTTTGGTCAGTGTGACCACCGGGAGCAAATAAGGACATGTCACTGCATTTCATCAAGCGAAGACAATGACACGCAATGCAAATAATGACCACCGATGTACATCGTTTGCTGATGAAGCACTATGTGGACAAAGGTTTGTCAGTTACCATTTGCTGTGGTTGTGTTTCCAAATTTTGTTTTAAATGTTAATGTTTGTGCAGAGTATTTATTTATTTATTTATGGACTACACTTTGCTTAGTCACCAAAGAATGACTTTTCAGTAATAGGTGACCAGCATGCTTCCTGTTGTCCCACCATCTCCCATCCCTTCTTACCAACGTAAGTGTCCTTGTCAAACGTGAAAACCATATGACTGTTTTTCTCAGCATCTGAAACCTGACGTATTGTTTACGTAGTAATAAGGATATGTATTTAACGCATATATAAAGCAATCGAGTCTTTTTGTATATGGTTTTGAAACTTTAGGAATACTCATCAATCCTTGTAGCTAACAAAGGTGTTTTTTTTTTTTTTTTTTTTTTTTGGCACATGGAGAAAATGGTTTTGCAGAGTATTACCACAAAACATCATTATTGTATATGTAATGTGAGTCTGAATAACCTGTTTGACAATGTTGACTTTGTTAATTGTAATAAACGTGATATTAAAGAGTTCAAAGAAAGTAGCAACAAGTTAAAAATGTTTTAAAGCTTGTCATGGTTGAGAAGTGTTGGGGATTTGGATAAAAATTGTTCTGTTGCAGAACTGGCCTTGGGGGTGTCATACCAGACCGGTCTGTAAACCGGAAACAGATCCGTTGTCTGTTCGCACAAAGCCGGTTGCTTTAGGATGCGTCGTGACCTTGTAAAATCTCAAGGACTGCACCTGGGTCCCGCTGTCCCTGTGTGGGCGTTCTCTGAGCACAATGTAAGGACAGTCTTGTCAACCACAAGCGTCCCGTAAACAGGGACCGATTAACCAAAAGTATCGTCCCCAACAAACACCTCTGTGTCAAACAGCAGATGAGGAAACGGGCTCCAAATCTGCTGTTTGTCCATGTCAGAGCCCTCTGTGCAGGCTTGGACATGCACAGTGCTGTGGGTTGTTCACTGAGAGAAGCTCACCTTGCTGCCTGGGAGAACCCTCCCACAAGGTACACGCTCTCTCCGACTTCACTTGCATGAATGTGTTTGTGTGCTGAAGCAGGAATCATGTAAATGGAAAGTCGAAAAAGAAAAAAGCCTCTATTTTTGAACATGGTGATTGGTGGCAGCGGTGGGGTGGGGGGTACCAACTGTGCGTGGGACTGCATGAGCCTGTCAAGCTCCTGTGTTGTCTATCACATGTCAAACCAGTAAGGCGAGGAACGGGATCAGCATGCAGCGGGTCCTTCTCTGACGCCTCGGGACACAACATCATCACTCAGCAAGCCTGCAGTTTCACGCACCTACTCAACCAGGTTCAAGTCTGCTTTTCATTACTGGTTTTAAACAAATCACAAATGATAGTGGCATGTTTTTCACATCCACAGATAATCTCTACAAGTTACAAGCAAATTTCTTTTTTATTAATGGTTAACTTTAGCTCTTCTATGTTCGTCTTTAGTTTGAATTTGTTTTGTAGTATCACAACTCATTTTGTACTACAAAATTTTACAAATGGAAAAAAAATAATGTACTGTATGGCTGAGCTGACATGTAAACTATGCTGTAATGCATTGTAAAGGGCCCCATATGCATGCTCTGATGTGCAGGTTTACACTGTGCTGTTAGTTGTACCCTGAAATCCCAGGTATCTTGTTGGCACATGCATTCACGCTCTGCTGTGAGATTTATGAGAACAGCCAAAGGGAAAAACCTGTAGAAATGGGGAGAAAAACTGGCTCCAGGTGTGCTCAGCATGAGCTGCCCCCCCCCCCCAAAAAAAGTGCTGCACTGGGAGGGGTACAGAATGTACAAAACAGCAACGGCATGTGTAGGTGGACAAACACTGCTCCGTGTGACTTTATTAACTGAGTCCCTGCTTTTAAAAGATCACTTTTGGAGGGCAGTAGTTCCTACACACCCTCTACCCTCTGGTTCCTCCTCAGCTGCAGAGAGAATCTCCACAGCGCCTCTCAGCTGCCCTGGACCTGAGCACACCCTCACAGGGCAAAGCTGTCACTCAGTTAAAGAAACGGTGCGTTCGAACACGTGCCTGACATGTCCAGAACATGCTGAACGTTATCAGGTGGTCCACACTGTTCAGTAAGACCACACACTGCGTACCAGTGCTGTACTGCAGCACTGAAAGCATGCATGGAGGTCATACCTGATGTGACTCACTGTTCCAGCACCAGTTTAACTTTTGCTCTGTGTTGTGGTAAAAGATGCCAGGTCTGATATGAAGTCCCTTGGTCACCAAGGTTGAGTACCACGCAGTAGTGTGTCTGTCCTGAAGAGCTGTGCTGAGCAGTCCTACGCCACACTTGTCATTCCCATCTTCAGCAGCGTCCTTGGTGTCGTGAGCCCTTACCTTTCTGGTACTGCAGCCAAAGCTGCTGCTGGGCCTTCTTGCTGGGGAAGTAGACGGTGCAGGTGAGCTCGGAGCCGTAGAGGGCCTCGGACACGTAATGGCTGCCGTACTGCTGGATGAAGGACAGCATCTCGTCTCGTGTGCTGTCGGAGTTCAGCGTCTTCAGCACCTTGGAGAAACCTGTGGGCCAAAAACGCTGTTCCTGCAGACATGAACGCACCAGCATCTCGGTACGAGAGATGCATAAAAAGCCAGACGACAAACCGGCATAAATATTGCCAAAGAATAAACTGCACGTTTCAATTAACGAGTTTTGGTTAAAATCAACAGCGTGCTCTGGACAGCACAACTTGCGCTACATTTCCTAAAGAGTCACAGCTCTGTGCAGCTGTATGTTTACTGAAGCAGATCAGTGTCAGCACCTTACTTAAAAGGTACCACAGCAGTACCTTTCTATAAAGTTGTATTTGCCTTGTTCTTGCCGTCACCTACTTCACCATGTTCTCTGCTGAGGCTGTGTAACTGAATAGTGTTGCTGAGAAAATTGTGTTTGTGCAAGCCGTGATGCAAGGTCCTCGTACCTGTGGACAGGGTGATGGCACTTAACTTCACCTTGTACAGGTTGCTGCGTACCCTCCACTGCTGTACCATAGGGTACCCCACAGCCTCGTTATACTGGGCATCACCTGCCACACAGGTAAAAGATGTTCATCCATCCGTCCATCCATCCATCCATCCATGTGATGTGTAATGACTTTTCAAAAAGAATTGCACAGTAAAAATAATACTAAATTCTCCAAAAATTTAAGCAATTTCTAAACAAGACTGATGTGTATGATTGTATTGGAGGTACATCAGCATCAGTATCATCCATCCATCCATCCATCTCTATACCGTTTATCCAATGCAGGGTTGTGGGAGCATCAGTACCAGTATCCGTTTATTTGTCCCTTGCATAATACAGTGTACACGGAAGGGAGATATCATTACTTCCAACATGTAAAGATGCCAAACTTTTTCCACGTGCCCATATTTTACCTCCACGGGTTTCTCATGATGTGGTAAAATCTGTATAAAATGTGCCAGCGTCACTCATTCACTTTTCACGTTTTTCTGTCCAAATGAAAAGACGTCATCATACCATCTAAGCACAATCAGAACGAAACTGATGAAGCGATGAGCTACAAAGCCTTCAGTTTTCTTTTACTGGAATCTGGCACCCATAAAACGGTCGGTCTTTAACGACTCCCTTCTATTAATACCTAAACATCTAATTATGAAAATCTTGGAACGTTGGTGATGAGTCAAAGAAGCTGTGGAGCTTATCAGGTGACTCCCAGAAGCCACCTTGATGAAAAATCAGTGGCAGTGTCCAGCAGAGAGCTGATCAGTGTGGAGCCGGCACTGTGAAATGCCACGGCCAATTTTGCTGATAGTAGCATTAAGCCGGCCTCCTGTGGCACGGGCTGTCAGCGCGCCTCGCTCCCAAGGCACACAAGAAAGTGTTTGGGTCAGATATCAGGAGAGAGATGATCCGTAATCGCGTGGCTGTGGAGGCACAGGCCACCGCGGAGAAAACAGCCATGTGTAGATACTGGCTTTGCTGGCCTCCTTGTCCTGCTACAGACCGCGGTCCGGCAACATTATTTCATGATTTCCCCATTTTCACTTGCTTGTGGACAGCGATCAATTTAGCAAGAATGTAATATTTTATTTCTTCTACAAAAAAACAAAAATAATAAAATAGACAACTGAACATAGGAGAATAAACTAGCAAAACATTTGCTAAAGAGTGGTCAATATTGTGAAAAAAGTGAGAAAAATATGGAAAACTACTCTCTGCTCTGAAATTAGAAGACGGTGTCAGAAAATATTAAATATTCAGTCATGGTTTTACTTCCATCCAGCCTTTATCCAACTGCTTATCTATTGCAGGGTTGCAGGTGGCCTGGAGCCTATACCAGGAGGCCTAGGGTGGAAGTCAGGGCACACCCTGCATGGTGCATCAACCCATAGCAGGGCTGCAGGAACTGATACAGTTTGAATCTTATCACTCGTGGTTTTTACTTATTTACTTACATATGGCTAAACACCTTGACAAAAAGACAACAGCACAAACTGGGAGCAAGTATGCCGTTCTCTAAACATTTATGGCCCCAGTAAACATACACGGATATGTGCATTTGAACACGTGTGCTTGAAAACAAGAAAGCACATGTACAAACATTAAAAGGAAACGAACATATATACAGTGTCACTCACCGGTAAGTAGCTCCACATTGGGCATGGGCTCAGACAGAACACCTCGACACTGTTCCTCCACCGGTAGCGGGATGACCATGAGTCCGTCGGCCAGCTGGGGAAAGTCCTTGATGAAGTTGTTGTCCCTACAAGAGCCCCAGTGGGAGGCTGGTGAGCAGGTCAGGTGGTAGCCATGTATACCCCTGAGCACAGTGCTGTGAAACACGCAGGCGAGACCACATGGGGAGCTGCAGTCATTTCATCATTAACGTCTCTATTGTGGTGATGTTCGTTAGATTTAAGGAAGGCTGGCTCTGCACACTTTTTCTCCCTGTTCCTGAGCAACATACACTGATCCTCCTTAAGGCCCAGTCAAGAGAACTAATAAGGGAAGGGAATCAGGTTTATGGCCAAGTATGTTTGTCACATACAAGGAATTTGTTGTCTGCATTTAACCCCTCCCCCTGGGGGGAGCACATGGGACCCAGGGAGCTAGTGTTTTTCTTGGGTGTCTTGGTCAAAGACACACCTGGCACCTGGGATGGGATTTGAACCAGGACACTTCCGTATCCCAGCCTGATGTTCTACTCATTTGAACCAGGAGACTTCTACATCCCATCCAGAGTGTGTGTGTGTGTGTGTGTGTGTGTGTGTGTGTGTGTGTGTGTGTGTGTTGGGGGAGGAGAGAGGGGGTGACAGACAGTTGGTGACAGTCTATGAAATATTTCCACGTTTACTTTCACAGCAGTTATAATCAGTTACACATACAGAGATGATCTTTCAATATCTTAAAAGGAAACTGACATGTGGCAGCTTGATTTTTGCAGAACCGAATAATGCTAACAAGTCACTTCAGGTTGTGACCTGAGTTAGGTTGTGCCCTGTGTGGGTAATGGCCCCACCTGGGGGAGAGGGGGGCAAAAATTTATGAAGGCAAAGGAGAAATGCACGCCACTGTCCAGTCATGGCCTCACTGCAAGAAAAGCAAGGAGTTAAGAGGCAGGCCAGTATGTTACAGATGAAATGACCAAAGTCAACCCCCCAAAACCCAGCCTATGCAGTGTACTTTAAAGGCAATGGCTCTCACGTGTACCAAATGAGCTGTGAGGAAACACAAGGGCAGAGGGGAGGCAGTGAGGAAAGACTACTTAGCCATGTTGAAGAAGTCATATTGATTGGAGAATTAAATCAGTGGAACAGGCCACGGAAGTATGGAAGCGGCCGAACTGCGGATATGAACCTTTATGGATTTTTAGACCTGGTCACTGTTTGTCCTTGTCACATTTATGCAGACGTCTTTTCACTTGTTAATTTATGTTTCAGCCTCTGCTAGGTCCTGGTTACTTGGTGTGCTACCTATAGACTTACTGTGGTGCTCTACATGGAGCAGACAGGGGCTCTAACCAGAATGGACAGCAGCAGTGCAAATGTGCTTCTGCTGAAGTCCCAGCTGTCCAGCATTATATATTGCTTATATGGAGACACCTAATTATGCTAAGTAGGAGAGCATGGATTACATTTCGTTGAAGTAAGATTCCAGCTGTTTGTATTACTTATGCAGTGACCACCTAAAACCTCCAGTCCAGAGTATGTATGTAAAACTTTAATAACTGATTACACACACACACACACACACACACACACACACACACACACACACATACATACACGCACACACAAACACTGTTTTGTACACAATAGAGTCAACCTCACCTGGCACAATAACCATCTAAGAAGTATATTACAGACCGTGGTAGACAATAAGCCTCGAGGAAAACATGAGGCCACTGCTTGAGGTATAATTTATCAAAAAAAAAAAAAAAGCTTTTTAATAACCTTTAGCTCAGGAAAGAGAAAACTTCTACTGCACCTGCTTGTATACTGACTTCCTGAATCCCAGCCTGTTCTACTTCCAAGCTCAGAGCTGTTCTCGTTTCCCCCAGGTCAGCCTAGCTATGCTGTGCTGTTTCTTCACTCATGAGTCAACTGTTCTATCGCTGTGTAGATACGCCGCACAGCAAGACGCTCGGCCCTCTCAACTCCACAAACAGCTGATCAAGATTCATGAAGACCACGTTCACTCCATCTTGCCGACGTCCCTAAGTATGCAATTAGCCACTTCAATTAAATCTTTTTAGTGGTTTCTCTAAATGAAAAGGGATCTGTAAACCTGAGGGGTTTTACAGCTGTCAGATAAATTTGGGGATGAATCTGCTATTTCTGTCCACACAGGAAAAATAACAGGGCAGGCCAGCAATAGGCACCTTACTGACTGCCTCTCTGGACTGTCCTCTCTCTGAGGCTGTAAACCAGTTATTCTGCTGCTCATGCCCTCTAGCTAGTTCCACAATCATACTCATACAACAGCAAAGCCAGGAGCAATCCTGCTTATTTATCGAAGGAACAGGGGCCACAGATCACACAGGATTCTTATTTGAACCCAAACCCTTAGACACCACAGGGAAGTCATTGACTCTGATGCTGAATCCATGAGTCCACTCTCAAGGTTTGATAATGGGAGAACTGGAACGACAGAAGGTGGAGATCCCTTCGATGTGGAGCTGTAGGAAGGATTTGGTGTCTGTCTATAGCCACTCCAGGATCTCAGCTTGCCCCCACTGTAGACAAGTTAACAGCTGCCTTTAGGATATATGTGTGCTAGGATGAAGACACAGCTCTGACACACACACACACACACACACACACACACACACACACACACACACACACACACACACACACACACACATGCTTCTCAGTCTGTTTCAAGACACAAATTTCATGTGTAAAATGTGGTTCCTGTATTTCTCATCCAAAAATACATACATAGATTAAAAAAAACTGAAGGAAAAAGGGAGTGAAGGAGAACTATAATTTTAAACAAAGGTTATGGAAACCTTGTCCATACATACACACGCACGCACTCAGGCACGCACACGCACACACACATACACACACACACACACACACACACACACACACACACACACACACACGCGCATTAAGATGGACTAAATGACTTTCAGGTGTTGTTTCTTCAAACTTTTAGCAACATATTGTATATAAATAAGACTATCTTGGTACTGATATGAGGTGTGTGGCAATATACTGCCATAATAATACAAAAATATAAGCTGGTTATGAGAAGAGGATTGGTGTCTAGTGGGAGAAAAAAGTGTGGGCTGAAATTCACAGCTGGGAAAGGACTGAGACACGACAGCTGCTGTTGTACAGCTGTGAAACTACTGAGACATGGCAGCTGCTGTTGTACAGCTGTGAAACTACTGAGATGAGGCAACTGCTGTTGTACAGCTGTGAAACTACTGAGACTCGACAGCTGCTGTTGTACAGCTGTGAAACTACTGAGACACGGCAGCTGCTGTTGTACAGCTGTGAAACTACTGAGACACGGCAGCTGCTGTTGTACAGCTGTGAAACTA
>JABJVR010000095.1:2062342-2097339 GCA_025773905.1 Chitala chitala | reverse complement strand
CCCCCCCCCCCCCCCCCCCCCCCCCCCCCCCCCCCCCCCCCCCCCCCCCCCCCCCCCCCCCCCCCCCCCCGGCCGCGGGGGTGGTAATACAGGTGCCTGTGATGCATACTTGTTTTTACATTCTAACATCGAACGCAGCAGGCCGGAGCAGGTCAGCCGGGTGACCACACGTCATGCTCTTTGAGCACGCTCCGCTTTGATACCGAGTGCTGACTGGTCCAACCCTAACCTTTACTGCCTCACGGTCCATCACAGGGAAATACGTCTGCTATGACCGGGGGGGGGTCGCGCCTGACTCCCCCTACGCTTTTGTGGCCCGAAGTAATTAGGCTGCCAATCTGGTCACGATGGCTCACGATGCTTTATGGTTTTAAGGGCTCGTCGTAGGGGCGCGGGAAAAAAAGATACATGTTCCCTCACTTCAATTATACAGCTTAATTAATTCAGCTAATTAGTGGTTATTTATAACAAAATATACGCAGTCCCATTAACTACATGCCAAAGTGTGCTATTTTTACACACACACACACACACACACACACACACACACACACACAGTCTTTTTTCCCAGATATACTTTTTGAAATGGATAAAAGTTAGTATTGTCTAAATTGGTGAAAACTAGCAAAAATCTATGTATAAGTACATACACCAAATGCCAGAGTACATGTTGGCAGTCCAGGTGTTTACTCAAGATCAGGTGACTTAATGCAGCCACCTTCATAGGATAATGACACCGATAAATAAAATAGATGTGTCCACACTGAAGAACACAGCTGCTGCGGACTTCAGTTCTATCACAGTACCACGCAGTTCCACACCGAAAAGGGCTTGGAAACACAGGATTTGTGGAAACATCTCAAACCATTTCTGCAAGGTGTAAAGTACCCCATGAACCACTGTCTGCTGTCATTTCTGGGGGAGGAGAATGTAGGTCACTCCAGGTCGCAGGGGGTGGGACAGCAGCTGTTTGCGATGTTGCTAGGGAATCGCAGAAACTTGCCCTGTTTTTTCCACCTTTGCTTACTTCCTCTCTCACATTCAGGTAGTGGGGTGCGCAGCCTTCAAAATCTTTCCTCACACCTTAAATTTTCTGTCTCTCCCAGCTGGAAAGAGGACAAACACAGAGGATGATAAATTTGTATTTCTGGCACTGGCTAGAGTCGATGACCCTGAGAGTCAGGGGTGGTGTGTTTATTAATTACAGAACTATTCCACAACAGTAGGAAAATATGCAAGCTGCATATTTTCCATGTCTGTGTGGTAGAGCTAATATAAAAAAAAATTTACAGACATCTCCTGCTCACCAGCAATTTTACCTGTGGTGTATTTATTTGTTTTTTCGGACTGAGCCATGTAACCATATATAAATGTTACAGACATTTTAAATGTAGCTAAGATGTAAAGGTATAATTTAGCTGCGTCAAACAAATGTGAGGCCTTGAAAGATTCGTCAAGAATTCGTCTGCGGTGCCTTGAGTCTGCGTGTGTCTGCGTGTGTTCTCTGACAAGAGCATTAGTCACAGTAGCTGCGTGTTTTGGTGTCAAAATAGCCTGTTTTCCATCTTCTCCATGATTCCCCCCCCCTTCCACCCCCTTTTTTTCGCAGAACGGGTCTGACTGAGCTCAAAGGCTAGCGGGCGGGCGTCTCGGAATTGCCCGGTCCTCCCTGAGTGCACGCGTGGAGGAGGAGGGGGCGAGTGGACGAGATAAGGCTCAGCAGCTTGTCGGCCGCATGCGTTCGAGCAGCCGTGCCGCTGCCCCCGTCGCGCTCCCCGCACGGGTCCTCCTGGAGAGATAATGACACATTCGGAAGCTATTTTACACAGTTGCCAGAGCGTGCTGCAAAGAGCTGCGCCCCGATTTATTGCAATTCCATTGGGGGGGTGAATACGCATAGACAAAGGCAAACATGTACCTCAGGGGGCCACTCCCATTCCGGAGGCCAGTGTGTGCCCAGACACTTTGAAGATAGCAGGGGGGCGGCTGCCTGGCCATCAACATTTCCTACATCTAGTCAGCCTGTGTCTGTCTGCGGACCCTCACGGCAGGGTCCTCTCCAAAGACCCCACCTACACTTTGCCCAAGGGTTTCTTGTGGTGCTGCACTTGCTATGAATTGCAATTTCACCACCTGAGGAAAGAGCCGTCCTGCTTCCAGGGGCACTCAGAAGACAGCGAGAAGGACACTTCCAAAAGAAAGGGAAGACTTCAGGCACCCAGCAAGGGTTCTGCCGGGGGTTCCATGACAGCCAACCAGGGCACTGTCATCATGTTTGTGCTGTCAGGTCTTTCCACTAACTTTCATTCCGCTTTCGTTGCCGTAGGAATGCAGGCGCAAGCGGGTCAGCTTCAATTCCACACTAGTGCAGTAACTCTATGGCCAGACATGTTTAGCCTCTAAGACGGCGCTGCCCCAAACACCGAGAGCTAACGAAGGTCGAGGAGCTCCCTCCTCAAGATGAGTCTTGACCGATGATGCCTGATGTCTTTTACTCACACCACGAAGGTTCACGATCTGCAGCTGCGCTGTGTACTGCTCCATTTATCCAGAGGCAGATCAGATCTCTCCAGAACAGACCACTCACTACAAGCCTACGGTGAAGAACCGGTTCATTAAAAAAAATCATGCATATGTTTGAAAATGCTCTCATAAACAAAGAGGAACCGGAGTGTGCTGCTTTACTTACAATGCCTTAAGTGTAAAGAGTCCTCTTATAACACACTTATCTCATGGAAATAACACCTTCAGCGTGTGCAGACTGTGAGGGACTGATTATGAGTACTGCCATGAATAAATTAAGTCTTTCTCTTCCCTGACACCTTGCTTTGTAAACTTCTAAATATGGAATAAAACGGGCACCTTCTAAGTTTTGCCAAGTTTAAATTAGGCTCGTGTTTTTCAAATGTAATATATGATGTGAAAGGTTGAGGGAAAAATATGTTTATCGTATCTTTGGATCTCTCAAGTGTTTCTTTCTTTGTTTTTATGGATCCTGAAAGGCTGCGATGCTGCACTTGTGTCAGTCTGCACAGTTGGATGTTCGACTGAAGCAATTTGCAATAAATACCTTTTTACTGCTCTCTGACTCCTGGGATTTAAACCAGCAGGCAGTCTGGTTCCTCAACCCATAAAACCTTGTTGTGCTCAGAAAACAGAGCTGCTTACTAGGGGTTTACCCATAAGGCACCCCGACATCCTGTGCACCATCACGTCGAAATGGTTGTGTTTCCAAATCACTGCTCCACGTGAATTTTTTTTTTTTTTTTTTACACCACACCAAAAACACAGCTAGCTGAAATTAACATCGCCACTGAAAAGAAATCACACACTCCCACTAGAGCTGGTACATTTACTGTAAAAACAGAGAACATAACAAAACAGCACAATGGTCTTTGTATTATCAGATGGCATGACCCAACCCAGAAGGTCATGTTTACCTTTCATTTTCACACCAACATAATGCAGGACACCGACGCGAGAACGGACCAGATAAATGGCGGGAGAAGTGCAAACGCCAATCGTTGGAGGCGGGAAGTTAAACTTTACGATGCATAATTTACGTTGACACGAGTAGCACTTAAAGTGAAATGTTGCTGTGAACCAGAAGTCCTAAATTATTAAAGGCAAAGCTTCTGAAGTCTGCAATTTGAGCCTGACATTTCGCTTGTGATGCCGGTGAAATACGGCCACTCTGAGCGTGCGAGAGAAACAGGGAGTGGGTAACCAGCATCACTCCATTGCGAGAAACATATTATCTGTCAAAGGAACCATATAATAATTCACCGAAATAACTACCTCCAGCTATAACTTTCATTATCGAAATTTTTCATGCCAGTTTACCTGAACTCAGGTATGATTTTCATACCAATTTGCCATCAAATTTGTGTACAGCTTTTCCCACACAACCACTTGCTCTTGACAGTATCATTCTGTCTTAGGGCCCCATTAGAGGAATGGACATGAATATTCCTGATTGTGTGTACCAGACCAGCCGTCTTCGAGAGAGATCAAATCCGGTTTGATGACCGCCTTCTTGCAAAGACGGAACAAATGATGACTGACCTATAGCGACAGAACCGGTCCAATTTGAACCAGCTGTGAGAAATCGATGTCTTTATTAAATGTCAGCCATCACTCTTTCACACTCTGCATACACTGAGTACCATTAATTTTTGGGAAAAAAATCTACGTGGCGTGATAGTATTGACCGGCCTTTATCTGAAATACAGGCTTCTTCTGTCAAAGGCGGCAACATCTCTACGATAAAATTTATCAGTATTTGCAGCCTGGACCAGAACAGTAAGCAAGGAATATAACACCGCTCAACACAAGCCTGAGACACAGTGAACAACCATGTCAGCCAATCTACTTTGTGACTAAATAAATTCTGGCATTTCACTACGTCTCTTGAACACTGCTTTTGATAAGCAATTTCAGCATTGCTTACATACAAACATTTTTCAAATGCTTATCCTTTGACAGGGCCTAGGGAGGCCTGGAGCCTGCTCCAGGCAGCTCAGGGCACACAGTGGAGTACAATGTCAATAGGGCATCAACCCAACACAGAGCACAGACACTATGGAATGCCAAGAGTCCTTCCTCCTACTTGTGCAAGGAAGCCCATTCATGAATTGTGACAAGTTGCAAACTGAACACACACAGGACTAGAAGCCTGTGCCATACCTACGACCATGTGGGCGTGAGCCAACACGCTCCCCTGCTTAACAATTCCTATACCAAGTCACCCAAGACACACACCAACCCCGGGTCTACCTATAGGCCTGCGGTGGGGAAGGGTGGACGCAGATGGGCCTAAGCTCACCTCTCTTGTCTGCGCTGAACTGGTGGGGCTCATGGACCTCTCCCAGACCATCCATGGAGTGGGCAGGCCGGGGCCCGAAGTCCTCATCCGCCTTGCAGTCGGACAGGCGGTCCAGGTGCTGGCCCAGGCCGTCGTCGTCTTCACCATCGCAGTCATCCAGGATGGGCGTCTCACGGATGGGCATGCCAATGACAGAGCCATGCGCAGGCAGGCGGGCCTGCGGGCCGAGCAGAACCGACGGGATGTAGTGGATCTCGTGCGTGGCCTCTGTGCTGGCGCTTTTCTGCGGAGCCCGGCGACGCCGGCACCAGCGGTGCCGTGTGTACAGAACCAGCGTGAAGAGCAGGATGACCAGCAGCAGTGCGATCAGTCCCCCCTGGGGTGGGACACAGACACATGGTAAAGGAATATGTACCAGTACATGCAAACAAACGCACACGTGCTGTATGCACCGTACACTCATGTACGCCCATAGGTGATTTAGCAATACTGAAAGCCCCGAAGTCACTGCAGTAACAGACATTTACAGACTGATAAGTGTTCATGCTGTGATAATGGCTCCACTGGCTGCCATTCTAGCTGCACACAGAATACAGAGCTTGTCTGCAAACAAAGAGATGTGCAATCGCCATAGGTCTTTCTGCATACAGCGGTGCGTCACCCAGTGTCTGCACTAGAGGAGCTGGAGACCAGAACCACTTCCCTGTTCCTCAGACCCTTGTTTTCAGGGCTGGCTCAGGGCAAGGTGTTAGTGAGGTAAACAGAGACGTGAGTTCTCATGTCCTTCGTACGTGTCCTTGACATTTAACGGCGTGTTGCTGCAAGTCCCTTGCAAAGACTCTCCCAGCAACATTATGTCTAGGTGTCATCTAGGTTTTTTTACTACATGTATGTTTGGAGTAATTTAAATTCTCATGGTAGAGGAGAGGTGACATGGTCACAGATGACCTGCAGATTATGAATCATAATCTGTTTCTAGTAGTCTAAAGATGCTAAAGAAACACCTTCCACTTTATCTTCATGGACAAGGGCCACCAATGGGAAAAAATATATGTAATAATCAGGGACATCACTAGAAATTCTGAGCTCCCTGACAATGTGTTCCTTTGGGACCCTGACAACCTACATTGTGCAACCCCCCCAACCCCCAACAGGTATAAAAAAACCAGTCTATGCTACAGTTCTGTAATACATGTAGTCTTACTACTTGCATTCCGGGGGGGGAGAGGGGGAGTCCATTGTTAGTCACTTCATAATCATGGGTCATTGTTTCTACATTGTGAAATGTGAAACGTTGAATTGTACTACTTTATCATTTCATATATTTAATCATTGTTACATGTTAAAGGGCCTCTGTGAAGTTCTGGACCCTCTGATTCAGTCAGGGTCATCATAATTATGTACTTATGTAGTACTTCCTCAAAGTGGAAAAAGTAAAATTTTTCTATATCTTTTTCTTAAAAGCTTATTTTAAATCCTTTCTTGCATACTGTACCTTGTAAGAAAATTAAACAATGTTTGTTTTTAAAAAAAACAAATAAAATAAAACCTAAGACAAAACTTATTTTTTTTGAAAGATGAAGCAAAACAAAGATGGAAACTTGTGTTCTTAGGTTCGTAACGTGGAGTTTCCTTTTACACACAGAAGGTTTTCATTTTAAACTTCAGAATGAACACTTAAAAATCCAATTATTTTCACATTTTCATATCACAAAGACAAAATCTGCTTTAAGACCATTCCGCCATCTGACTGTGGTATATACGCACGAACCAGGCAGTATGTCTTTTGGAGAACTTATATTTTGGTTAATTTGGCACTATGAGCTTCACAAATACATCATCATCATCATCAGTGTTTTATTAGTAGCACAATACTGTACAGAGGGCCTGCAGATAAACTGTGGGATAAAAACAACCAAACAGAGGCAGCCCATTCCGCACCTGCCTGCTTTTGTTCTCGCCATCTGGGTGCTCAGGGAAACGGGCTCCTGGTTGGCAGCGCTTCTGAGCAATTAAAAGCTGAGGCTCGTTCATTTTCCAGTGAATTAATTAGAGGCGCATCAACCCGACGCACTAATGCATCGGCTCCGGGACAGACCGTCCGGCGCGTCGCTCGGCTCCTTGGGCGCGCCTGGATTCGCGTGGCGGAAACGGGGGCGGGTGCTACGGCGTGAGTTGGACGGCCCCTTCTGCCCGCTCATGCCTGCTCCCAGCATGCTCTTAAAGCGCCATGTGTCTGGGCAGCTGCCTCTGATCCTCCCCAACTCATGGAAAATTACAAACCCTTAAACCCAGGCTGCGTTATTTACCATATTTCACTCCCTCCCCTGCTCCCAGCTCCCTTCCATATTGTTCCAAGCATGCAATAGACATAAAGCCATGTGTCACATCCTGTTTCCTAGAAGCGCCATCCCATCATAACACTATCGTGATTATTATTAGTCGGCCAACCCGTTTATCCACAGTGACCTACAGTTTGACCTATTTACATAACGGGACTAACACAGTTTATGCACTACTTGTAAGGGAACGAGGCACTGAGCCATTAACAAAATTAAACAGCACGCAAGGGCATCCACATATGCAGTTTAAGAGCATAAGACATGCAGATAATTCGTATTAATGATTACAGCATTATTAAAAATCAGGAGGGAGTGCTGCCGAAGAGAGTTATCTCATCAGTTCTGTCCTGGCTTGAATGGTAATTTCTGACATACTGGGCTCCACATGTTTAAACCTAAAAATAACATTTCAGGACCAACTAATGCAGTAATGCGGATTTCACCTTAGATACTGTCAGCCTCGCACACATAAGACAGGCACGGACATTCATGATTATCTGGTTAGCAGGAAGCACACAACACAGAAAATGTAATACTGCTTTCCGTGTGCCAACAGAGAATAATAACGACCGGTTTTTGTTTGCCATTTGTTGTGCTTGCGAGAACTCTGGGTCAGAGAAACAAACGAGTGACTCAGAAATTCCCTCCTCGTTAGCGTACAGAACGCGTTTAGTGAGCCACAGACAAAAATCCGTGCATAAAAAAAGACAAAATCAAGAAGATGGGTTTCAGAAATTAGCACTGCAACTTTGAAGGGTCATAAAAATAGCCTTCAATATCAGTAACAATTTCTTCAATTTAATTCAATTTACAACCTATTCACTGACAATCATTTGGAGAATGTGTGCATGTTCCTGTGTAATTGCCTACTTTAGAGAACATTTTCACATACAGTGCAGACAGGAGAGTCGTCTTACCTGAACACAACCTCTCCAAACGAAGCTGTGTTTCACACAAGGCTGGATCAGTTTAGCTGTTTACATCTTGTGTTCAGAACAAACATACATCTTTGTTGAATGGGATCATACATGTTCTTCCATCCATCCATCCATTATCTTAACCGCTTATTCCTGGTGAGGGTCGCGGAGAAACCTGGAGCCCATCCCAGAGCACATAGGGCGCAGGGCAGGGGACACCCAGGGCGGGGCGCCAACCCACCGCAGGGCTCATACATGTTCTTAAAAAGTGTTAACATTAATACCTTAAGTGTTCCATTTACAGTCCTGATATTACTGGGTATACTGTGGAGTATCTTAACACAAAGTTATGCAATAAATTAAATAAAGGCCTGGGGTTGAAGTCCCGCCTTCGGTCTGTGTGCATGGAGTTTGCATGCTCTCCCTGTGCTTGGTGCATGTTCTCCAGTTTCCTCCCACAGTCCAAAGATAGACAGGTTAGGTTGATTGATGTGTGTGTGTGTGCCCTGTGGTGGGTTGGTGCCCTACCCTGGGTGTCCCCTGCCCTGTGCCCTATGTATTCTGGGATGGGTTTCCCCACAACCCTTAACATGAATTAAGCGGTATAGAAGATGACTGACCGACTAGTTCCTTAAATACAAATATGAACATTTTATCTGCACCAATCCAGCTGGTACAACCGTCGTATTAGGTAACTGTTTGCTTGCTAATTAATGTTTATGATATACCGAATTGCTTAATTAAGAATTATTATTATGGTATATGATGACTTTCATAAGACATTATCTTGATTTCATTTGCTTAACTGATTTTGCGAATTAATTGTTATATGGCACTTATAAAGGTAATTAAATGGTTATGTAGAATTTTAAAGGGTAAATAAATAGTTATATAGCACTTATAAAGATATGGCGCACAGCTGATATGAGTCGGGATCCTTTCTAAACAAGTCATACATGTTTACAGGGGGTTAAATTCTGAATTTGTTATGCTACATTTTCAGAATAATCTGTCCATTATGCTGTTCAAACTCCACAGATTAAAAAAATTCCAACAAATTAAGATTTTTAAATTTTTAATCAGAGGGGGTGCATGCCTCCCTCATTTCAGTGGGCAGTATTGACTAAGTAACATTACAGACATCTCTTACATGCTAATGTTTGAAAATTTTCCTGTATATCATCCTAAACAATTCAGTGCTGCCTGCAGCCTTTCATTTTTGGTTTTAGGCTCTGAACTTTACACAATCAGCAGGTACTGTAATTAACCATTAAAATACTTACACACATTCACCCACGTTGAAACAATTAAGGTGTTATTGAAATGCAGGTCTGTTTCACAGTTACACGTTACGTTACATGCATGTGCTTGCTAAACCAGTCGCAGACAGGGCAGTAATGCTACAATTGATATCAAACATTCCGATATTCTGCTTAAAAAAAAAAAACAAAGCCACACGATCTGTTTACCAAACGTTCAACATCAGCTCATGTGGGGTTAAACACAGCTTGTACAACTGATTTTATCTAATGCACCCTTTCCAAAATGTTTACTTCTAAATCACCCAACCATGCTGCCATCAATGTCACAACAGAATGAATCGGAATGTCAGACTAACACTTAAGAGTAGTTAACGTTAAAATAATGGACGACATATGGTGAAACTGTGCACTGGCCTCTACTTGCCTTGTGTGTAACATGTTTTTACCTCAGTGGAAAGTGCAAGCAACCTCTGGGGGGAACGCGCATCTCAAGGTGGGAATGGAAATGAGCCCTAGGGGGGCACTTCACTGCCAACCTCTGCCACCTCTGTGCCAACCTGCTGCCAGGCATCTTGGTGTTACTCATTAGCAACATGATGTATCCCAGTCAGCATGTTAGAACTAGATTAGATGACAGGCAGAGAAGCCACTGTGAGATCGTAATGTTACCCACTTAGCCAGACATGGCTGGCGTAGCGAGCGTGCAAAGGTGACCGCGGCGTTACTATAACGTCAGCGGGGGATGGATCAATATTCCACATAAAAGAATAAGCGGTTCTGCTGCCATCACAGCTGGCCAGCCTGGGATTCTGCAAGTGAAATTGCATATTAGTGACTTCACCTGCTTAGCCTAATGATTTCAATTACGTGTTACACAAGTAGCAAAATAAACGCCATATTAGAACTATAATGTTTTAAATCTTGGTTGAATGAAAACACATAAATAACTTAATGATTTGCTAAAAGCGGAACGGTTTTATAGGTTGGACTAAACCTAAAAACCAGTCTTAATAGTTATTTTTCCTTTAAATAAAACGTTGCCCAGGGAATATTAGCAATTTTCTGCCTACGAACCTCCTACAAACCTGTTAGTCTCCTCCAAACAGCCTCCTCATCGTTAAAAGTTCTTAAAACTCTGAAAAGTCAATTCTCCAAGCACCTTAAAGTGACACAACTCATACATGCGCCTTACTGAGGCAGATAAATCCGCACCCATCCGAGACCCAGACTTCTTAGCCGTGACCAGAAGCCATGCAAAAGCACTAAGTTAAACTGCACGTGCACCGCGTGTATGTTACATAAAATCCGGTAACAGCTGCAGGATCATCCGCCCAGCACACGTTGGAGATGGTCAGCCTAATTCATTGCAAATACAAATGTTGTCATCTGAACGAGCCTTCCCGTTTAAGTGTTTAATATATTACGCAAGAAACAGCGGGATTCCTGAAGCAAAGTGACCCGAACAGTTCATAATTATAATAACAATTTTGCTAACACAGGCCACAATGCTGGCTGCCGTTTGTGCTACGTTCTGTATTGTTATGGAGCTTCGGTGTATATATTTTTTTCTTTCTGTTTAATTAAGTCCCACGATAGTTGCTGTTTGCATAGCAACCAAACATAATTCCCTAATAACTATGCATCATTGCACTCTCATTGCAGTGCCCGTTTCAGGCCTGGCGAGTTACGTTGCCATGCTTTTTCTCAGGCTAGTGTCAGCTGATTATCACATAATTGCTGTATGTTAGTGATGAGAAGATGCCCTTTCCCGTGGCATTTTGGCAATCCTAGTGATTAAGAAAACCAGAGGGCGCGGTCTAGTTGGTTTAATGCAGGGGGCTGGCACTTTCTGTTTAATTATTTATGGAGCCATGCAAACAGATGGTGGATAAAGTGTGAGGTGTGTTTTTTTAGGTTGTGGTGGGTAAAATGTGTGTTAAACTTGATAGCTTTGAAATTTAGAGAGTATGAGCAAACACAAATACAGAGGATGCTGTGACTCACCGGGCAGTATTATGACCTCCAGGGCTGAGGGTTTGATTCACACTGTGCGTGTGTGGTTCTGTGCCAGTGTAATCCTCCCTATGTGTATTTAGGTTGGTCCTGATCCTGCTTAGATATAAAATTTTATATACAGAGTATACAAACTGACTGCATGCATAATTCTGGTCTGAATTGTTGTGATTTTACTGAGGCAGAACAAGAACACACATGATGCATTTCCTGACAGCTGAATACAGAGAGCACAACAGCTAACTTCAACACGAACTGCACCTCATCCATCACGCTGACCACAAACTTCTGTGATCACAGCATGTGCTTTGGATAAACTGACAAATGAAATTCATCTGGAAGCCATGTTAGCCGATTTGCTGGCACTGTGCTCCTGTGTCAGGGTAAAAGTCTGTCCACAAAAAAAAGCGCAGTCTGACCCTGTGCCCGAGGGGTGGACTGAACTTCTCACAGCCTGGTGACCTACGACTGTACTTCTTTTTCAGTGGTAAAAATGAAATAAATGTTACTGTAAGAAGCATTCTGTGAAATACTGCAGAATGTGCTCTGAGAAAGGAACATGTTTTGTAAAAGCTTTTGCAAGAGACGCGATGAGGAAATCTCCCGCAGGCCAGCTGCGTTGTTATGTTTGACCTTTGAACAATCTTTGTTTCACTTTTCTTTCACTTTTCACCTTCTTTCTATTCAATGATCTTTAATGTTAAACTGCAGCAGTGCCACAGTGGCGCAACTGGCAGCAGCATCTCTGTGCCCCCCCAGGACTGCGAGCTTGAATCTGGCTCTTCACTGTGTGTGTGTGTGTGTGTGTGGAGTTCGTGTGTCCGCACTCATGCAGCTTTGGAAGACTGGGAACTGTAGGTGAGCTTTAGCGTCTGTGTGTGAGCTGGCACCCTGTCCTGGATGTGCACTCCATTGTGCTCTGTGCTTCCTGGGGTAGGCACCTACCCCTCCCTCCTCCATCCAATCTCCATGTCTCCTACAGAAAAGCTGCAGGAAATTAAATACAATGTGTTGCCTATTTAGTTTTCAAATATAAAACAAATCCCAAATGTTTACACCTTAATTCATGTTTGGGCAAAGCAGTTTGCACTTTAAGGGTAAACTGAAACCCACAAGTGCATATAGATGAAATAGAAAAGGTAATTAAAATTGGCAAATAGCTTAAGTGATGGCTGCTGGTCAACAGCACGTCTGCGCAGCCTGCATTTCAGGCATGCAGAGATAAGTACAGTTCACCGTCTGTATCTTTGTCACAGATAAAGCAGAACTGATCAAAGGTGAGGATTTGTGCAAAATGCACGTGATGTGAAGTGTACAAGACACTGACGTTTCGCCTAGGTTACATGCAAGCGTAAGCATGCATATAACAGGTCCTCCACAATTTCATCTGAAAACACAAAATTACTAATTTTGCAGTATGCTCCATATGCTTGGAAGACTACCACCAATCTCGGAGTTAACATCAAACATCTTGGTTTAATTATATAACTTTCTTTTTGACACAGGTCAAATTCTTTGCTGAATTCTCCCTATTTGAAGTCCCACTCAGTGGTCACTATTGACCTGAATGCACTGCCAAAACCCTCCCTGGTACCCATCGCCCACAAAAACTTTATTATTCATGCAAATGTAAAATGAAAATATAACTATGGCTAAGGAATTAATGTGAACAGGGAGCTTATTCCATCTTCCATATGGTTAGCAATTACAGCATGCAAACTTGATGTGAACTGAGGTTAAAAACTAACTTGTTTTAAACTGTAAAATTGTTAAAATCATTTAAGATATTTAAAAGCTAGTTGTGTGTCCATAATATCTAGCTTTTATACCTCTGAGAGAATGTCATGACTCGGTGTAATGAATTTGTAATACAGTATCATACAGTATCAATATCACAGATTTAAACATTTATTGTATCTCGATAACCAAAATTGACACAAATAGGCATATGCAAATCTATGTACTGAACGGTGTATATTTGTGTGTGCGTGTCCACACCAAAGCAAAACAAAAGAAATGCTTGTGGAAAGTACAGCTAGGGGCTGTGAATAAATGTGTGTTATCTGGGAAGTCAAACCCCTTCTCTGGCCGTCGGAGCTGCTTCACCGACAACGCACGGCTGCGTTATCACGAGGTCCGACATTGTAGCGTGCACTGCACAGTGCAGTCACCTCTGAACGACGCCAACACGCAAGGAGGAAAGGCGAGTGTGTGATCGTGTTTCCTTCTCAACACCATTTGGTGCCGCCCAGGTCTGCTCAGCAGTGAGACTCTGCTAGAAGCTGAAATCGCCAAGAGGCGGAGGCTACCTGCTGGGGGTCCGTGCCAGTGTATTGCGCTAGTTAGTAGGTGCTTACATTTAGACTGACCTGTTTATATTACAGCTCTAGCCGTTTATGCAGGATATGACACAGCTGCTTATTTGTTCAGTGACCCTGAACACCCATTGCTTTAACACAATAACCTTGGCAGTCAATTGCATAAATTCACAAATCCAGTGTCTTTGTATAGCGCATTCTACTACATAACTTAATCATTGTAACAACACAATAAATACCAGAAGAATGATGATAACTTTTGTCACACGCAAAGCACGTCTTTGAGCACACTGTGTTCTGCTGGTGATGAAGGACGAGGATTTTTCCTCAACAAACCACAGATTTGTAAACCGAACGCGGGTTTATGGCATTCCGCTTTAGAGATCCCAGCGTTTGAATACAGTGAATTAACATGCAAGGATGTCACTCGGCAGAAAGATGATTTATGTGCACGGAGTTATCTGATAGATCAATGCTGGCTCTACCCGGAATGCTGAATGAGAGACAGGTCTTGTACACGCGTTTGTGCGCAGGATTATTCCACATTCAACACTTGGGGTGCGCGTCTCCCGTCCTACTCCAGCCATCATTGAGAAAAATGACAATATTACCGCACGGTGAAATGTGTGGAATGAAGCATGACTTCTGCATTTCTACTTGGATATCGGCTGCGCCGCGATGACAATGGTCGTGTGTCACACTGGGAAAAAAAAAGCAATTTGCCGAACGTGAGAGTGGATATCGGCCCTCAGCTGCGCTTCGTGAGCGCACTCGTTAATTAATGCCTTTCCCACGTGGGTCTGAGATTTGACAGCGCGTTGTTGACAAAAACGCTGGGGTTTTCGCCCTCACTTTAAATAATTCAATTCAATTTATTTTTATATAGCGCCTTTCGCAACAGCATGCCTCAAAGCGCTTTACAGAGAAAGTTGAAGAAATAACAAAATTATCAAACCAGAAGTGCAAGATTTCCAACTCAAATAGGCTATTTAATAGTTACTTACATTCACGTACAAGTTGTGTGTTTTTCCCTGATTAATCATATTAGTCAAACTGTTTCACCTTCACGACAAGAGAAAGTGTCTGCTGCTTTTTGTGAAAATACCTCTAAGGAAAATAGCTGGAAACGCATTTTCATAGGTTTGTGTGTTGCATTAATAACTTTAATGCGAATGACTTTATACTTGTAAAAATGACCACAAACAGTTCAAGAATCCCAGTGTCAATTCATCTGAATTTTAATAATTGTTTTAATGAGGGTTCGGCTGGAACCGCACATTCAGTACTACTATGAGCATTTTGCAATAGAATTTAGAGAGAAACTACTCGGTATGCCACAGTTTGGTGTTACAATACTAAGTATTAAGAATAATAAGAATAAATCAATTTGTGGGAGAACATAGAGCTTCTTTCGTAGCATATGTCTCGTAAACATAAACGCAAATCTTCCAGGTAAAAGTACTACAGTATTTTGTAATGCTGCATTTCAATGCTGCTCAGAAAAAAACCCCAGCAGATTTCTCAAAACAGGCGCACATTTCATTAGCGCCGTGAACGATCGTTGGTAAACATACATGGTGTTGATGGCTGCACCGCTCCTGAACATTAGCGTGTCAATCTGCTGCTCTGTGTGTAAACTGTAGCCGCGCGTTCGCGCCGATCTCCCCGCTCTATAATTTCCCCCTCTCCGTTAATGCACGCTTGTGTGCAACACTCTTAACAGGACCGGAAAATAAAAGATGTACAGCATTATGCAAGGGGGCAGCGCGCAATTTCGCAGAAGCTCGGTAAGAATTAGTGCACACAAACAGACGGCCAAAAATCAATAACTTCTCCCACACCTCTGTAGCTAACAGAACTGGGATGTAAGAGTTGCTCATTTGCTTCCCTAAATATTACCTGCAAAACATATAAGAATATTTCATGGATAAACTTTCGTAATTACGTAAGCTAATTAAGCCTTTATTCAGCTAGACCTGAGTAAACCTTAATTCAGGTAGACCTGAAGTGCGGTGTTTGGAGGTGGGCAGTGTGTGTGTGTGTGTGTGTGTGTGTGTGTGTGTGTGTGTGCGCGCGCGCATCCTGTACCTCTGAGGTTGGGGCTTGAATTCCACCTGCCAGGGCTGTCCGGATAAAATGGGAGGGGTGTGTCAGGATGGGCATCCGGCATAAAAACCAGTGCCAAGTCGGTGTGCGGATTGTTAACCGGATGCCAGTTGATCTGCTATAGTGACACCCTCACAGGGAGCAGCTGAAAGGTGATTGACAGATAGGCCTGAATAAAGTCTAAATACAGTATATAATTACAGGCAATGATCAAAGCTGGATAATACCTGCAGCAAATACCTGACTGCTATGCAGGCTCTCAAACATTTTGCACGGTTGCAGCTCAATTAATAGACTAACACAAGGGCAGAGTACATGTCAGTGGTTTTCCCCCATAAAAAATCCGCCAAGCCAAATACCAAAAATTCTGGTTTTTTTGCATCCACTTAGAAAAGAAACACATTAACGGTTCCCAGTTCACTGATTATGCCATCGTTGGTCCAGTTTAATTCTTTGCTTCCTGCCAAGTAACACTGAGAAAACGTCCCGCATTCACACTCAAACTGAAACACCTGTACAATAGTCTGACCTTGTAAGATCACTGCTGTATTATCCATTACATACTTATAGGAAAGTCATTTTCCAGAGTGTAAAGGCCAAGAGCTGAAACGTATACGCTCATACCCCACGGTTCTTGGTGTTCAAATCTCTGTGTATGAAGAAAAATGTGTCCCTTACACACAGAACTTTGATGTGAATACACATGTACAATTAAAGATCTTGCGGATTCACTTGACCTAGATCGCCCTAATGAAGTGAGTATTAAACATATTTCATAGTTTTCATGGCTGAAAGTGTTTCTTAACCTTAAAAAGTTGTTTTTTAATGTAAACTGCACCATGAAAATGGAACTCAAAAACATTGACCATAAAGAGAAAGAGCATTAAAAAGTAACAATACTAACAGGCGACACCCTCAGTCCAAAACAAAAGTGTGTGACATGCCCCAGGAGTGAGGTCAGCACCTCAGGTTCACATTTTCCCACTCAGCAGGAGTGTCTTATTCTCCAGGCTGCTTCCTGTACACAACAGGCAAACGATGCAATCTTTTAAATGCATAATGACCACGTTTATTTATTAAATCCTTGTTAAGTAAAACGTACTTTATATTGAAAGGTAAACATCTGTTGCTCAAATGTGATCCCCAGAACCACCTGTTAAACATAGTGCTGGGCTGCTCTGTCTTTGGTAATGCTGGTTCTGTGTCACTTTTGCTTTGGTCTGGATCCTACACTAATGAGAAGATAGTTTCACCAGTAGAAGCTGAGCAGCTGCAAAAATGAATGCTCGTTTCTTCAGATGACTTCGGACCTCAGCGAGACTATTGTGTAGTCACTGACGGTGTTGATCATTGCAAGCAGCATAAACATCTTGTGTCTTTCCCAGAGTTTGGCTGAAAGACAATCATTATGAACTGCTTTACTAGAACAGAACTGCCAGTAGCCTGGTCTTTGTTTTAAAGAGTGTTTGAATATTAGATGTTAGACTAATAAGGGGAAGAAAGCAAATAATACAATCGTTAGAAAAACAAGCTGAACCAGGTGCTCCATTTCCTGTCCTTACAAGTATCTCTTCTGGAACATCAGATTGATTACTTCACTTATTACTAAATACTTCTAACTGTTAGCCCAGCAACCACTGAATCACCTCTCCCCTACCAAATCCCCTCCCCACACACACACCCACCACCACCAATTGCCATTTGCACCAGCCATGATTTTGTGTTCCACCAGTTCCCGGTCTCCAGCGGTAACAGTTTCCTAGGTAACGGAACAGATGGAGTGACGGTGAGTGGCGAGTGAGAAGAGGACGCAGAGGGGCCAAGACTGGATCAGAGCAGAGGAAGCTCTCCAGATACCGGAACAATGACACTGAGCAATGACACCCTTTCATTCTGTTCATTGCAGTTCTTTCACATTTTATGGCTTATGGAAAATAATGTGTGCAAAGAAAGAAAAATTATAACAAACAACAGCATATTGCTTATACCTAACTTGACTGCTAGTTCCACCCTACGTGTGTGATGTATTTTTCTTCTTTAGAGCACAGCGTTTGCTTATGGCTCTCAAATCCTGAGACAAGGTTTTATCGGACACAGGCAACAAGAAGGACAGTTCAAACGCAGCGGTGGGCACAGCGCGGGCACCACTCCTGACCACCCGTCTGGGCCTCAGTGAAATAATGTTGAGCATGGCAAGATGCAACGTGCATTTAAATAACAATTTGCAACACATTCCAGTGTGTTACCTGGCGGGCATGAATTTTAGTGTGAAAGCCACTCTAAGCCACGTGTTTTTGCATACAAATTGCAAAATGGATTTAACCTGCGAGGACGAATTATAATTCTGCGGCAGTTTGCACCTTCGCACGACGCCAACTGACAACGTTTTTCTTTGATTTTCAGCATAAAAATGCCAAAATAATTTTTTGTCGCCATCCTGCTGTTTGCTAAATTGTCTGAATTGTCTGTGGCTTTTTGCCGTGGCCTGCTACTGCTCATGCGGGGGTGGACATGTGCGTTCTCCCTCACATGTGCAAAGACTGTGGAAGGCACGAGCTGTATGTTCACACAGGAAACTTAAAGGTGTGTTTGTGTTCCCTCAAGCATCTGGCTACAGAGACATCAAATGGTCAGAACAGTAATATAACAGGAAGCCCAACTGAAGCACACACGTCACCTGGAGGAATGTCTCAGTGAGTAAATGTACTGCGGGAGGGTAGCTTGAAGGAACACAAAATTAAAAGTAAACAAATTTACAGACATGAAAAGCATCTTTGCCTTGAACTAACGAACTAATAAATAAATGTTTTCAGATTCACATCTCGGAAAATGTGGGTGGAACAAAAAAGCTATACAACGATGACCTTGTCTGAGAATAACACAGGTTGACAAATATTCCAACTTGTGCTTTACACAGCATTACCAAAATGGCCCCATTACACAGCTATAAATGGTAAAGACATATTGTCCTTATTGGAATGCATGTGAAAACTGTTTACATCATCACTTCAAGCAGAAGTTAAAACACAGTCTCGCTTATTTGTAAAACAATGACAACTCAGCTAAACTGACAACACTGGACAGAACACATTAACCTCCTAAGTTCAAATAACAAATGTTCCTGCACAAAAACGGGTTAAGATGTTTTATTCGGGCTGAACCTTCGTGTGGGCATCTCTGAATCTTTCAAATTTGCCTCGGAATGAATCCTTACGTTTTGAACAAAAGGCAGATGATATCGATCTGCATTTACAATGCTGACATATTGGATCACGTGTGAGTTAGGCTGCTGTAAATGTCACACCTTCACAGGTGAGACAGGATCACTCCTAACATTATAAATACCTGTCTGAAACCCTCCACTAATAGGGCCACCTGCTTGATTTTTTAATCTGTTCAGACAGAGACAAAGGCGCCCAATCTCTTATACCAAAACACATGTACCTTGTAACACTGCCCTATAGCATAATACTAACTAGCACACACTGTAAGGATGTGCGTTAACATGGGACAGAAAAACAACAAAAAGGTCTAAAACGCTGTTCAGTGTGAGTCCACTGCGGCTTAAACTGACAGGTTCATCAGCTTGTCACTAAGTCATGAAAACTGATAACGATAATCTTTAAAAGAAGGGATAATGCAAAAAAATTATTCATGCAAAAGACTCAAAATAATCAGTTTCACTATGAATAAAACATCAAGGAGCTTATCTATTGCTCATTCGGCCGCAGATGCGTGCCACAGAAGAAGCCAGGGCTATCTTCTGGTCCAACTGCCATCCCCTGTGACTTTATCAGCTGTTCAAAACATCTCTCCTTTAAGGGTCTAATGTGCATTTGCCCACTTTGGTCTCCAGAAGATTCAGTATCTGAGTTGTTTGGGTGCAGAAGCTTTGTGCCAGCATGCTCATTAAAGAGATATACAACGTCAGATCTCCATCTGTAACCTTCCTGTGGAAAATGTTCCCCAAACATTGAAGTTTAAGTGACGTAACAGTTTGGCTAAGGGGATAGCACAGTTAGGGTGAGATACAAGACAGTGTCCGTAGGTAGCAAATGTCCAGTAGGCTTGGTTTGGACAGAATAATACCATATTAATGCTAAATTAAACCAAAACATATCCCAACTAAGCAACAACTGTAAACAAACAACATGAGTGTTTTCTTCAGCCTGCCATTTGTCCTCCAGAATAATTTACAACCTGCTTTCTTTGTGTCTTCTGAAATATCAGGGGCTAAGTGTTTTGCATCGGCACTGCAGCATTGTGGGTAATGGTTGTAAAAGTGTGGTGAATGTTGCAACTATTCCTTCTCCCGTGCCACCTTGTCCATCACCAGCCCATGGGAATTACTCACCTCATTTGTGTGCGAGTTGACGAGGGTGAGATCCTGCAGCACAAATGTACAAAGCTCTCCCGGGGGAGCTCAGGGACACCTGCCTCTTTTCAGCTGGAAAAGAGGCAGGAGCTGAGGTGCAGTGCTGACCATCGCACAACGCCAAGTCCTTCTGTAGGTTCTCCAACTGCCACAGGCAGCAAACGACCCCCCCCCCACTCTTCCAACTTTGTTCCACATATTGAGACACATGTACAGAAATGATGACTACAAGCATTTCCTCATGCAGCGCCTGCATCTTTACATTAAAAACACATTCTCTTCTCCAAAGGTGCAAACCTAATTAGTTAAAATACTGCTGCCCCACTCTACTAGTAAAAAAAAAATGTACACGTAGGCTAAACAAACAAACAAATGCGAAACACTAAAGTTGTCATGAGTACCAGCAACAACAATGTTAAAGAAAAACCTAAGGCATGGCTGAGAAGCAAAGTCAGTACGATACACCATGAAAGGATACCCTTTCCCACAAAGACACGCTACGCAGAGAGCAGGATTGGATTGATGTCAGCATGAAATAAATTTCAGGCCAGAAACTAACTCTTGGAATAAGGTACACCGGTGCCTCATGGGTACTTCTGGATGAAGAAAAAAAAAACTGCCAAGACTTTACTGTAGGCGTGTGACACAGACCACCAAGCCTGGGTGGCAAGCGTAGCCAAGTGTGACATAATGAGATCAGAGACAAAATGATAGCTTAGGCAAGCCGGTGCTAATGGCTGACTTCACAGCACCTAAATGACCAATAATTGCTTCTGAATCCCGAGCCTAAAGTAATGATTACTACATAACACTGTCTATGCAGCCTCCTAGCATGTGAGACCCAGTTATCAACATGGTAATCAGTGTGGAGGACCTTAACGAGACATACAATTATGGTACACTGTGAGAGCAACGAGATGTGTTATATACATAGCTAACAAACTAAAGGAGAAATATATGCTGAAGTGTGCTTCAACGCAAAGCTCCAAAAGATGGACTGGTACATTCCCAAAATATGTCAGAGGGAAAGAATTAATTTCAATATCTCATAAGTATAGTGGCTCAATGGGTAGAGCATCAGGCTGGGATGCAGAAGTATCCTAGTTCAAATCCCAGCCAGCAAAAAAAAAAAAAAAAAAAAAGTCAACGCTAGCTGCCCAGGTGCCATGTGTGGTTACCCACTGCTCTCCCCAGGGGGATGGGCTGAACACAGAGAACAAATTTCGTTGTGATGTGTATGTGTAACACATGTATATATACACAGTGACAATACAAATTGATTATTCTAAATCCTTTTAGATCTAGCAAAAATATTCAGGTACAAATGAAAAACGCTCTTGTAAAACCTCACGGAAAAGCATGCATTAATGAAAGAGGTCTAAGCAACTAACTGTTTCAATTAACTACTTACTGATAAAAGTTACTAGCCAAAAGGAAAAGCCGACAGGATACTAGACGATAAATGTTTATTTTGTCCTGGAGATTTTTACAATGGTCAGGTGAAAATGCCTTACGGCCTTCAAAGCTCCCACTTTGGCAGTGTCTTATATCAGTTCATCTGACTGTATCATACTAAAAGATTTGGCTAGTCTTAAAAAACAAACATCTGCGTATACAGACAATGTTTTCCCAATTCAATTTGATATGAGGCAAAGTTATTCTCGGGTGTCAGGGCTGTTATTTCAAAAAGCGTTCCAAATGGAAATCTTTCCTAACGGCTCTGGAAAACGTTATGCAAATATATAAAGACTGGAATCCAACCTACAACAGTCAGCATTAGTCTGCTTCGTTTAAACGTGGTGTTACAGACGCCCTGATTAAGGCCAAAACGACCAAGCACCAATAACATCTCAGGGGTTATTCAGCATGGACTTCAGAACAACACATCCTTCTTACCAATTTCTTTGGGAATGAAGCCAGTAGACGCCAACAGTATAACAGAATGATTATCACACACTATATTTAGGCCTGCAAAGGCATCTGATACAGCTCCCACTAACAGACTTGTCCCAAACTAAAAAATGTTGTACCATACTTGTGAACCTGTCACTGGAAGCATGTGGTTTTACGAAACCAGTTCTCACTGGCTCAGTGCAATACCGCTGGGTTCTGAGCTCGGCTGCAGACTGAGAACAACACGAGTCCAGTTTAAATAAGCCTCAAGCACAAAAGATGAAAAGGGAGATAAATAACAGGAGAAGAGTCAACAGAAGCGTGGATTCTTCAATCTGCATTCCAGTAACCTGAAAAACTAGGATATTAAACAGCCCAACGACCAAGACTAGGTGAACAATCATCTGCAACTGTTATAAAGTTATGCTATATTCAGATGTTCTAAACATGGTCAAGAATAAATTTTAAAATAGGCTAAACTGTTGGAAATACAAAAACACACAAAATTAAGTAGAAGACAGCTTTTATTACTGAAGTCTACCTGGAAAGAATCATAAACAATGTTATGACACAACTTCAATTATCCATTGTAAAAGTAAAACAATTAGAAATAACTAATTCCACGGTAAAAACATAGGCCTACATTTGGGTCTGGGGGGCTGTTAAAACAGACAGGTTCACCAAGCGTGCGATTCAGAGTTTCAAAACCAACATCTACTTCAGCAGTTCTCTGACAGTAAATGACATTTACAGGTTAACATTAATCTTTACGGTTTTAGAGAGAAGGCTCTGCAGAACTCAGATCCAGAGGAGCATCTGAGCCGACCCCAATTCCTCCTTCTCTTTCGTCCTCGCGGAGTTGCGCAACAGAGTTAGCATCCGTCCTTTTGAAGATGCCAGTGTGGAAGTGCTGTCCTTCCTGTCCACCGAGCTGCTTGTTTCCTTGACAGCTTCTTCACCTGTTTCAATTCTTCACTGTAACTAAATTCCTTTATCTGAAGCTGACATTTAAAAGGCAAGATAGCCCTGAATCTTTGCAGGCGTAAATCACAGATAAGTAAGCCTCCTTCTAAACTGCTGCTGTCTTGGTCCGAACTGCCGCCACACTATCATGATAATTAGATCAACAGAACAAGACTGTCTTTTCGCAGTGAGTCACCGTTTGTGGTCCTGAGTATAAAGAGGCTAACTAGCACTTTTAGCTAAATGCTTTGTACCTTTTCAGTGTAATTAGTCAATAAACAGAAATGGTAAAACAGTAAGTAAGGAACACAGAGAGGGCAGGGTGCTGAACAATAACTTCAGACGTTCTTTCTGATTATAGACAGGCGTCTGGAGCAAATATGGTCTCAGGAACCAGCAAGACACTGTGAAAAACTGAAAACGTTCATTTGTTAAGTGAGGGCAGCCCGTCTGTGTTGCAGATCTGTCAGTCACAAGAGCCATTTAAGGTACTTGGACTTACAGATACAGTCGTTGACTTGAAATTCCCAAATTCCACCTCCCCCCTCGAAAAATAAAAAATGTAGCACTTAACTGATTTGCTGATCGAGCAATGTTTTCTTTTTGAATCTGTTTACTTAAGGAAAAAATATATGAATTGTGTCTTCGAGGAGGAATGCAAAAGACAACCTTTTTTCCATCAAACCCTTAATTCAAAGAGAGCTCTGAATGTGTGTTATTGTGTGTGGAAAAAACATACAAGCCACTGTCTGAAATAAACCCTTCTAGTAATTATTCATCTGGACAGTTCAATGCTTCAATTTTGCCCAAATAAAAATTGTAACTCAAAACACATGTAACTAGGTCTCTCTGAGCTTGTTTAAACTTGTAGCCAAAAACAATCCCAAGGTTTCGGTCTATTTTGGCCAAGACAGTTAAGAATTGAGCCAGGAGTTTATCAGTCAGATATAAATGAATGCCATCACTGCGCCTTAAAACGCCTGTGTTTACAGAATTATTAGAAGGGCTAAGTTAGAAGTTATTACTCTTATTTAAGACAAAATGTTAATTTTCCTCCTAACCTTAGGATGCTTCGCATTTATACGTGATTCTTTGACTTATGACACTGCAAGGCACATGTTCAATTTTATGGATGAAAATCATTGTCTCACACGTTACTGCATCTTACTTAGAACCAGTACAAACTGTATGAATCCTCTATACCAGTTTGAGTGTTTATGTCTGCATTCAAAATCTGTGATTTTATGTGGATCTGACAACTTAAATCAAAAGAAAGGGTTATGCTGTGGAGAGAGAGGCAATAATGCCCACAGTAAAACAGTTGGCCATGACCAAATTAACTACCAATAACCGTATTGCATGAAAAGGCTTGATGTTGTAACGCTCTGAAGGGTGTTTACCCCACTAAAGTAACAGAAGCAGGAGCAGTGCACCAGTCCAAGACAGCCCGCTTATGTCTAATTTCAACAGGTGCAGATCTGGCGAAATGACCTGTCTGTCAAAGAATGAATGTTGCAAACAGCCTGACCTGAAAGATGCAAGTAACCTACGGAGGGTAGAGCACATTACTACGGTAAGACTACAACTGCTTATACTGTTTCTATCACTAGCAATACAAATAAATACCAATCAAACAGAACAAATGGGCAGGAAAAAACAAAACTTTACTCACAAAATAACTGTAAGCATTGTGGTGTAATGGGCAACTAGTGTCAGAGCATGATGTATCACAAATGCTGATTTTAAGAAGCACACCCATTGGGTAACCATAATCCCCACCACCATCACCGCCCTCATCATAATGGCCAACAGCTGATATCAGGTGCCTCCTGCATGTTGTTACTGCAAACCAAAATTCTTTAAAAAGATATTTTTACAAAGCATTTCACTATCTTACTAAAATTCCGTAAGATAATAAAGTTTTCCCCATTATAAAACAGCAAGATACAGCTGCTCCCCTATCATGATGCTGAAAACAGATTTTATTTTAGATTCCATAAATGGGCTGAAGAGAGCATAACTCAGTGAGAGCTAAATCTAACAGCCCAATGCGTTCATGGCCAGGAGCCGTTCTGTTATGTCACCCCATGTCAGTGCTGCTAAATGAAATTCGTGGCCCTCGGAGCCGGCGGGTGCACCGCCACAGGCGAACCTGGGCCCATGGGTTTTCCCGCCTCCCAGCGACCCGCTGAGCCCAGAACATAAATCAGCACCGGCTGTTTAATTTTCAGCTAATCGTACAGACCCGGTGCACTAGGGGGTAGGCTCGGCTGCCGTTAGGTTGCTGAAAGTTGAGAGCATTACTGTAAAAGCAAATTCCTTTGATTTACTCAGTATGTTGTCACAGAGATGAGATTAAAAGAACACACTTTGCACTTTACACTGAAACTCAACTTTCTTGTTTCATCTGATAGACTTTCAAATCCCCGAAAGTCAATTAATAAAATTACACGTCCATCACAGTGCAGACAGGCTGCGTTTAAAGACTGTTAATCTGAAATAAGTGTAAAGCACTATGGATGAATTCTAGGAATAAAAAAACCAAGCCAGTAACACATTAGTGTGTGGGAACTGTTATTAAAAGACACATTAATTACAGCCACACTGGTTGTGACTCCTAGGAGGGGATTATGACCCTCAGAAAACCTGGATGTGGTAACTTTTATTGATTCGTCCACTTTACAATACACGGCCCCTTATGTAAACTCACAGACAAGTAATCGCTTTGCAAGTCTATTCACCGTGCCACGGCCACTGACAGTAAATCATCCTGTCCTTGCCCTGAAAGCTCATAAACGTGGTCGTTCCGTAATTCTCTTTTCTAACAAAACAACTGTAATGTCACCCTTTCCGACTCAACTGTGAGCTGGGAGATTTGTTCGGCGTGTACAGATTGTTCCACATTTCACTCTGATGGGGAAATTGCTTGTGTTTAATACGGGGCCACCGTGTATCTGTGAGCCTGGATCAAAGACACCGCGCCTCCTTTGTTGCAGCTAAGCGGTTGGCAATAGACACTAATAACTCCACGGACCGCGCTCTCAGCTCGGAGCCAAAGAGTGTAAAGCGATCTGTCAGAAACGCCTTAATTGCTATTGATTCCTTTTTAATTTAATGTGTGCATGAATTGCTTCAGTCGAGGTGAGAGATCATAGCTTTTCTCTGAGAGCACGCCTCGCTTTTCAAATCCTCACAGGGTCCATTGTAGCAGGGGTCTACCATGCGATCAAAGTACCCGCACAGTAGAATTCCCACCACTTTAACTGTAATTAAAGGTTTAATAATGAATACATGAACGATTCAGAATGAACAGATTATTAATCTCAAACGGTAATGAAGTCCAACACTCGCAGTTTTTCTTTTTCTCTCAGATGAAGAATTATTAAGTGGTAAATGGAGTCACTTATTTACTATGACGTCCACCAAAACTTTCAGTCACCTCCAAACTTGAAAAAATAATGTGAGGTCATGTAAAAAGAAAGAAAGAAAGACAGACAGAAAGAAAGAAAAACAGAGCATTAGAAGCAGAAAAGACAAGAATGAAAGAGTGCTAATTATTTTTTTCCTCACTCCGGTTACAATGTTTTATTTTGCACGGTTTTCAATGCCCAAGGTGACATGTATGATTTGTAAATACAGTGCGCTCTATAGATCTTGCCAAAGAACACCCTTTTAATTTGAATTCGTATTTGGGGAGAAGAGGGTGAAATGAAGTCAGAGACTGCCTGCAGTCGGCAGCTTGATGGGAGGATTTTGATTGGCTGAGGACGTGAGCTAAATCGCTGGCCGCAGGGGACTCGTCCGAAGCAAACAAAGCATTGAGTATTCCGAAGGCACATCCACCGTAAATAATTATGCAAATGGAAACAAGCACCCAGGGCGGCTCAAAGCGCTGCGCGGCCGGACAGATCTGACCTGCCTGAATAAACAGGTGTGCGCAGAGATTAGGGGATCGCGGAGCTGTTCTTTCAGGGCGAGAACTAGAAAGCGAAAGACACAAAAAATTACTTTCAACATCACAAACAGTGGCCGATAAATACACATTCATTCTCTATTTTTTTTTTTTTTTTGACGTTCGGAAAATGGCAGCACTTATATAATTTACTATATTTTGTCACCCGAAAAACAAAGCCAATTATCTGAATCCCTTGCTTCATATTAGCAGGCAGGCCACGGCATAGCAGGACTATAAATTTAAAGACGTTTGCAGATTACATCATAGTGTGTAGAGGTCATGCACTCATTTCTCCTCAGGCACCTTAACCAATACTAAAAAATACTGACAGTGAACTGAATCCATGACAGCAAGCAACGCAAATGCGGGAAATATGCCACTGCAGGCAGTATCGGATTTCACTGCTGCTCCTAAATTACTGCTCTGAAGGAGGAAAATGTTTCCATCCCTAGAGATATAACTGTAGGCATTTTATGAGATTATGAGATTAAACTTTTTTGTCTGGCCGACCCTGTATGCCACAATGAAGCTACACGGCTGTGAATATAGAAAACGAAGAACTGCAAGCCAAGTAATTATTTTTTCTGTTATGTACTATTACATCACAGTTTTTTGTAACTTGTTAGGGTACATACTACTAACCATTTCTGACTGATGTGTCAGTATACAAGGAAGTGCAGAATGGTTTTTAATTATATTTACATTTACATTTATTTATTTAGCAGACGCCTTTGTCCAAAGCAACTTACAATAAATAATAGTATACGGGCATGTCACAAATGAGGTCAATAAGTTATATTTAAACTTTTTTTTTTTGTTCTTTATTTAAGTGTGAAATATAAATGTCCAGTTTGCATTTGTATATTTTTTTCCAATGTAATAACGATAACTGAATGACATGACCGCATAGTCAGGTTACCAAAGACTTGTTCATTTAGTGTCAGTATATTTAAATAATATAAAATATATTGCTAACTCTAATATGAAACACAATTTATTTGTGATCTATTTGCATATATTTTATATACTTTTTTACATTCAAAATATGTGGTTCATTACTGCAGCAATAGTTCACAACAGCACTGAGAGTCCGTTAAACCCACAAAACACAGAAAACATTTTTTTTTTACTCATAATCCTCGTAGTACTGATGATTTAAGTTCATTGTTGGAATGTTTGTTGACAAGCATCATAACATGACACTCAGACACTAAAAACTCTAAAATTCTGGATATAACCCAAAATAGTCCTGTGTCAACACTTCCATTTACGCTAATTGCCATTTGTCCAAATAAAGTACCGCAAAGGCCTGGAACCTATCCAGAGTAAAACAGGATACATGGCAAAGCACATCCCGGGTGGGACAGCACCCTAAACAGACGATCTTCACACACAGGTGCAGATTTGGGGGGGCTGCTGAGACACTGTCCTCACACCTTAATTAGCGTCCACTTTAAACCAATCTTACACAAAGCTGTTAATACCAATTTGACACAGGACACAAACAGATCCAAAACACACATCCTGCATTTTAAAAGGCTTCAGAAGTCAAACATTTTTATTACCAACGCTTTTGATATCACACGCCACCATCGGTCCTGTTTTTAATATTCCATGCTCCAAATCCTGAGCTATTTTTAAAGTTCTAATCTTGCACTTTTATCAATTAAATTTCTTTGGTGAAAATTTCAATAGCAGTCTGAACTGTGGGCGGAAATATGTCAAGACTCGTTATAATAAAATAATTAGCGCTCATATTGATTTCGTCGAAGCGACGGCGCTGTTGGTTTTACGGGTTGGCGTGAAGTATGGAAAACGGGTAGAAAAACGCAAACGAGACACGCGAAAAGACCCGTGCGGGATGTGTCACGGAACTGACAGAATTACATTTAATGATGTTTCGCTTGACGAATCAAACCGCGCCTCAGGCCATGTAACGAGATATACCTTGTATCAGTGATCTGAAAATTTTTATAACTCAGCCCCACTCCCCATTTCAGCATTCATAGATAGAACCGCCGTACACATTTTTGTGTGTCACTTGCAACAGCCTGCGATACATTTATTAGCTGTAAGATGAAGCCTATAACTCAGAATGACTGGAAAAGCATTGACATGCATGTAAATAGCCAGAAATGCACTTTTTAAATTGCATATTTATGCGAAATCATCCAGAGGTACGTTCAGATCAGGGTTTGGTTCTAACACCTAGTGCCTGAAATTTGTTTTCGCTCACTTTAGAAGACATGACAGAGAAAGCCAAGGCATAGCACGGCACAGTGAACGGGTGAACGGCTGCTTTATTTACTGTAAGCTCCAAGTTAAGCATCTGGAAAGAGCTGAGTGTATGGATGCTTTTGGCCAAGATACACGGCAAGAGGGTTTGCAAAATAACTAATAAAATCACTGATGTCGTGATAACGTGATTTATTTATTTATTTTTGTGTGTGTTCTAGAGGGTCTCATCTAGTGGGTTCCAAAAATGCTTCTCTTCTCTTTATGGGGTACATGATCTTAAAACGTTTGAGAACCCTTTACACGGAGTGCTCTTCTGACATTTACCTCAGTTAAAAAAAAGAAAAGAAAATGAATTGTCATGTGTTAAAAGCAGAAGGAATTATTGTGTAAAAATTTAGATAGCTAAGACATGTGTGTGAGAAATTTAAATCGGATGTACTAAAATCTGGATTTCTCTTTTTTTTTATAACAACAAAAAAGTACTTCATATGAGCCTGGGGTCACACTGTTGTGGATTTGTCTATTAATTTGACTTATCTCAGAAGATTTTCTATAAAAGAGGAATAAGACGGCAGAAGTCAATTACATCCACGAGGCTGGGAGCTGGACTGCTTCATATCAACCAGAGATCAGACGATAGATTGATTTCTGTATTGACTCAGTTTATCTCTTAGAGGGGACACTCTGTGATAAAACAAGGCAGATACACTTTTTTCCCCCACCACCACTGGGGGCTGAAATTTGTATTTACCAGTTCCCTGTGGGATAAAAATGGACATCTCCATATAACTTTGACATGAAATGACTGATCAATCCAACTACTGATTTAGTTTGATCTCAGTGTTAAGAAGATAGCACTATTTTTCCTTGTTTGAACATGCAAAGCCCACACCAGAGCCCTCCCCCAACACCCTTCTCCCAGCACACTTGGCGAATTGGGCGGGGTTGGCTCACCATGACGGAGACGTGTAGCAGGTGCATGTGTTCGTGCAGAACTTGGGCGGGCTCACGAGCGGGTGCCTCCGTGGCCTGGTGCAGCTGCTCAGCGCTGCTCATGGAGACGTGGAAGTAGAGCGTCCCGTTCTCCAACCACTGCTGCTTCCAGTGCACCTGGGAGAGCTCCGGCCCCAGGCCAGACATCTCTGGGAAAGAAAGGTGGGAAAAGGAGGGAGAGAGAGAAAGGGAGAGAGAGCCAGAGAGAGAGAGGGAGAGAGAGCCAGAGAGAGGAGGGGGGCAGGAGAGAGACAGAGAGGAGGGGAAGGAGAAGGACAGAGAGAGGGGTGAAGGAGAGGGAGAGAGAGAAGATGTGAGAACGAGAGGGAGGGAGATAGGCGGAAAGAGATAGAGAGGAGAGAGAACAACAGACAGAGAGAGGGAGTGAGGAGAGAGTTAGAGAGAGGGGGAAGAGAGAAAAACAAGGAGAGTGAGACAAGTGGGGAGAACACAGAAAATAAGAGAGGAGAAATATGGAGGGAGGGAGAGAGAGAGAGCGAGGGAGGAGAGGGAGAGAGAGAAAGGGGCGGAGGTAGAGGGGGGGGGGGAGAAACAGAGTTGAGACTACATCATTGCTTAATGCGATTTGGGCCAGGAAATGGCACTTGACCCAAACACCTGATGGGCTGACAGACTGGCATGTTTTTCATGGTCTTGTCACTTGTGATACAGGCCATTTTTAGCCACCGGCACCATTTGTGTGGTTATTACAAGCCTCTGACAACTAGTTATGAGACACCCAGCAGGTACACCTAACCAGAAGGTAGGGTCCGCATACCCAGGTGTTTAAAGTGAATTGATAAGTGTACAACTGTAATCCACACATTTTGTGGTGGATTAAAGGCATCTGCTAAGAAAACATGTTATATTTTAATTAAATCCTTCACAGATGCTTGTATCCAAAGAAATACACCCAACTTATACGTTATGCTGTTGCACACAAGCACTCCTGGTTAAGTACCTTTTTCAGGGATATTAAAGCACAGCTTATCCTGGGACTGGAAAAGGGCCACGTCTCTATTGCCTTGCCTGTCCTGCACTTGAGCTTGTTTAGCTTATTTTACATTATTCAAAATATCCAGGTTAACGCCCTTAAAATGCAAGGAATTAAAAAAATAATAATAATAAAAAAAATGAGATGTTGTAGTTGTGGTTTGAACATGTGATGTGTACAGGATGCTGTTAACTTCTTGTTGAGTGAGGTGTAACGGATGTGAAAGTGTTACCACGGGAACCCCCCAGGTAGACAGGATAAAAATATAACTAGTCCCCCACGTGATGGACTCGACTAATCATCTTGTCTGGTAACTCTATGCTAGTTGTGAGGTCGTGGGTTCGAGGCCCGGTCACCCCCTGTGACAGAGACAAAAAAACTGCCACTAATTATCCTCAAGGTGGCATGGTGTCTATCCACAGCTAGATACTACTCACCCAGTTATGACCATGCCTTCTGAGGAGCAGAAAGAAAAGGATAATCATTTAGAGAAAAAAAGGAGAACGACAGAAAAAGATGGTGACAAATTAAATAAAAATATACACAATATCCCCAGTGGCTGTACTGGAAGTCAGGTCCAATAAAGAGACTGAACAGCTTTCATCAAATCTGGCAAAAAACAATCGCCTCTCTGTGATTGGTCATATCATTCAACACAAAGACCATTAGCAAGCAAACACACTGAATCGTGGAAAACAAGATTTGTGTCATGGGCTGTTTTAGGCTGGATTACCTTCTTCTACTGATAGCGATTATGCAAGACAGAATAAATCAGAGCACCAGACAAATGAACAGAAGCTCAGCTATGTTTGGACATCAATATAAAAAAGGGGTTAAAAAGCTAATTCGGCCAGTTCTTGGCTTTTATAAAAAAAAAACAAAACCATCAACTGTCCAACGAGCTCAAGAATATTACTGTAACATTTCTTTAAGGAGACGTTTCCTTTAACTTCAGCTATTAGGGATAAAATGCTAACATTTGAAGTGTATCAGTTTCTGTACAGGAACCTAAATCAAATCAAACCATAAACGCTACGGGAACCGAACAGGACTGCAGTGCCGCATAGCTGTGCATGGCTGCTGACATCACGGCACTATGACAGAATGCGGGTGATTCGACCCATTAGGTTTTCAATACGGGGCCGTTTTCAGGAACATTCTCCAGTCTCTGGCCTCTCTGGGACGGGACGTTTCATCACTCGGCTTCAGTACGCTTCCTTGGCAGTATTACCAAAAGCATGTCATAAAACATGCCGGTCCTGAAAGGAGGAGTTCTCTGAGGAACCGCCGACAACTTCACCGGCTCAGCGCCACGGTGCAAAGCGGCTGCCGGGTCAAGCAGAAGACTGTGATTATTTCTCTTGCGCTTTGGCGCTCATCCTGAGATGCCATCCGGGCTCGAGCCTCCCATTTTGTGCATTTTTCATAAGCGGGTGAAACGCAATTTCATGAGCTCTGGTTGGGGGCCTGCTCGCTGAAGCACTCACATACTGCAAGTAAGGAGGGGCGCCACGTTTTAACCCCAATCGGAAATCTGACAAAAATCAGCACCGGTTAAATCCCAGGAGCCATAATGAATCCCTTCTTTGCACATATTAAACAACAATAATAATAACAACAAGATGGCCGTAAAGCACAGGGAGTATTTGCTGGTGACAACCTATTCACACCTGGTACACCTTCCAGCATACTGAAGAGAGACTTCCTAAATACTCCCACTTCCTTTCTCGAGGAGATGCCCTCAAGTTAGATGATTTGACAGGGTGCCCTCAGCAAGCTGCCAAACACGCCAAACTCATTTAGAATAGCACCAAATCAGATTCCCTTCCAGGTAAAGCATCTTCACTGTTGCCGTGATGGCACAAAAATATGGAACAGAGCATTATGCAGTTATTCAGTACAGAAAAGCTCCTGCTATACATCACATAACCGCCACGTGATTTTGGTGGAAGCTTCAGCGGTTTAACTGCTTGATGAAATAGTCAATAGTGAGACGATAAGGTCTGCTGAGAGTTGGACGTTATCAAGCAGGCATCCGGTGTCAATTAACACTAGTGCTTTTGTCACCGTGGATACGCAGCACCTCGGTTGGAACACACCGATTGTGTTAAGTCATATCACTGCAATTGTGCATTTCTCTCACTGAAGCAGAAACCAGACAGACACAGAACACAGGACTACTCGTGCTCAGTAACCATCCCAGCACACACATAAGGCTGGTGCACAATAGAATCCCTTTCAAAAGCTTGGTTTCTTTTTAAACTCTATTCTTTTTCAATCGATTGTTTCTGCTCCTTCTCAGCTGCGGCCAGGAGTTCTTCCTTATCTCCCCCTGCAGCGCCACATCCGAGCACCCGGGTAGCTCTGACGGCACGTCGGACCAAGCCACCGACGTTCTCTGCCAGAGAGCCCTTGCCCCCCGCTGCACCAACTAGAACAACGGCCCACACACGGGTTACCTGGCGTTGTCGCACAGCACTGTGGCTGTGTAAAGACGATTACGGCCCACGCTAGCACGCACATGCCTGGACGGCCACGAGGATGTGCGCGCTGAACGACCTTGCTGCAGTCCAGTACGCACAGAAGGGGAAACTCTACAAAGACCCACATTTAGAGGTGGAGAACGCCCCCCCCCCCCCTTTATTTTTGGCTCGCTCTTCAGTGGAAACTCTCACCACACTCTGTCCAAAAGATAGATTTCTCTGAATTCCCTCAGTCAGCAAAACTGCTAATACTTTCAAAATAGCTCTGTGCTACAGCCTCGCCTCTCCCTGTAAGCAATCTCTGTCTGTCTTTGGCAAAGTCACAGAAATAACATCCTGTGCGAACAACAACGTTCAGCTTAATTTCACCAACCTCACGTTGCCCATTATAGACTCATTTCAGTGCACACCAATTACTTATTTGGGAAGTACATTAAGTGCGGCGTATAAAATATTTATTAACACTATATAGAAGACTGCTTCTAAAAGACTGAATAAAAGGCTGCAGCGATTGTTAGCGTGTTTCACGCTCCACATTTCGGTGCCTTTATGTCTGATTATATGCAATGTCATAAATATTTCCAAGGAATTTGATCAAATGGATACTTTGTACATATGGCATATATTAGCATACATCAAATTACATGTGCATGGCCTATGACAGCACTATAATTGCTGCAATGCCTTCTAAACCTTTTTCTCCGCCTCACTATGGAAACAGTAACTAAAACAACCATGCTAACTCACCATGGTAACACTTCTCCATTTACAGTGGAGTCGGAGTAAATTGATTCAATGGCTTTGCAATCTTAAATCTGACCCTTGATACCAATTAGTAATACGTGAGGCTTTTCAAGGACCAGCTGGATGGGTGCTTAGTCTTTCCCACTGTCTTCCTGTAGACGATCGTTAAGTGACCACACTGGCTTTTCATCGTGCACAAATACAGAGACCATTTCATTGGGTACAAGTTCAGCCTGGCTGTCATCAACTCATATGTTGTTACTCGGACATCGAGATTACGGTGACAGGGAAGGTGACAGACTCTACCAGTGGTAGTATAGTGGTAGTATTTTTGTTAGGAAGAATACACTGTATTATAAGAGAAACTGATTCTTAATTTCCAGTATATAAACAGAGAACATAAAATTACAAGTTCCCTGTCTCTCTCTCTCACACACACACACACACACACACACACACACACTTTTGCACATAGAGATGCTCCGAAGCTCACAGAGATACATTTCTGCAGGGCTGTCATTTTTGTACATTGAGGTCATTTTCATCAGTTTCAAGGTGATAGGAGCAGCAAAGACT
>JABJVR010000095.1:2036511-2052933 GCA_025773905.1 Chitala chitala | reverse complement strand
ACCAAGCACAGGGAGAACATGCAAACTCCATGCACACAGACCCAAGGCGGGAATCGAACCCCAGGCCTGGAGGTGCGAGGAAAACGTGCCAACCAGCACGCCATCTTTACGTCACCATGGAGACTATTTAAGACTTGTAATGGTCTAAATATAGCATTTCACAGAAATGAAAGCTTTTGTCATACACTGATTTCATGTGCGGACAGCACTGTTACTTCACATCACACACTGCTTCACTCACACACCCCCCGGTCAACTTCTACTGAAGATGCGCACCAACAACATGAAAACAGCGCGCCACGTTCACGAACAGCAAACCCAGGCGTCGCTTGCTGACGTTATTCCAGAAAGAGGCGTCCCCAGAAAACAGGTCGGCTTCCTGTCCTAGGGCTAATTCCAGTCATAGATCATTTTGTCAGAGTCTGACTTTTCTTACTGCTCACATTAACGGAAGAACACTGATCTTGTTAAATTCATTAAAACTCCTGTCTGATTTGATATCCCTTTATGAAATGTCAGAATGGTGATGGAGCACACAGACACGTAGACGACATGCCCTTCCTTGATGAGAAATCCCAAATAATTAAAATGGGAATGCTTTTCTGGAGATGAAGATCCCCAGTTTCAGATTTCATTTTTATATTACTTAAAATTTGATAGGGCTCCAGATTTTGCAGTCTTGTCCTGGTTTTAATGGTTGTAAGAAAAGACTTAGAAAATATTGAGTGCTACTTTGGATGTGTGCACACATATTTGTTTCTCAGGCTGCAGAATGCAATTCTCCTTACCTCAAAACTGTAAAATGCATGTTGTTTACGCTTGATTTTGAGTACTGGCATTTTTCTGGAGTAAATTCAGCTGTTTCAGTGCTTAGGAGGCAGATAAATTAATGATCTTTGGTTTTGGTACTGAATATTTCAGCACAACTGGCATCTATACCAGTTCACACACACAATGTAGATCAGCACAGAAAGTGAGTTGTACACTGCATTCAGTGTCATATTGTACAAAGAGTGGTGAGAATGCAAAAAAAAAAAAACCATACACACTTGCCCGAGAAGAACCAGGCTGATTAAATTCATGTTATGCACAATATGAACAACTTGACTTGGAGCTGATAAAAAAAGATGTTAGAGATTCAGATGGCAACATGCCAGTAAAAAATCAGCATGATTACCATAATCTCTACAAACTTAATGTTGGAAATTAGGCATTTAACAGAAAATCACACAAAGTTGTATACCTGGCAGAGTTTTGATGCAAAGGTGCTTAAATCCCTCACCTGGGTAGAAATCCTAAATGCCAAAATGCACTTTCCATCTGTTTGCCTCATCTATATACCTCAGGACAAGGAACAATACAGTCCACAGAGCACGCCACAAAAAGTGAAGAGATAAGGATATTTTAATAACCAGTTACCTGTAGCCAAAATATACTGGAAATATACTGAGTGGGGAGAAAAGCAGGAGTGGGTAAAATCAAAAAATAAACCACAGAACATATAGGGAAGCCCACTTCTAGATTGGACTCTACTGACACGCAGACGGCAGGGATTTGTCTCTGAGATCTATGCGTACACACCACCGTTTGGTACACACTAACACGCTGTGTCACCCCCCCCACTCCAGGACCTCCATAATGCAATTTACACTGAGCCAGGGAGATTGCTGGTCACAGAATGCAATTGCTCCATTTCCCCTCCCCCACCCTGGAATCACTTATCTCTGCCGCATCTTGTCTAAATGGCCAGATTAGCAATCTGTTTGAGCCCCGGCATTGATTATTTAAAAAGGTCAGAGGCCTTTATCCGTGCATCTGTGGTGATATTCCACCAGAGGGAGAAAGAGGAGGAAAAACAACAACAAAGTCCTTGAAAGTTCACCGAACATATGCGAGTGGGAGTCTGTGCTCCGTGAGTCTGGATGAGATCTGTCTGCATGGACACGCTGCTAATACAATTTGAGACAATGAGCGAGACTATCAGATATCCAGTGCAATTTAAGACGGGGTAATTTTGCAAAACGGATATTAGCAGTCCACTGACAATAGGACGTGAATTTTCAATAGTTTAAAATTAAACAGTTCACCACCTCTTTTTCTGCAGAGTGGAACAAAGCACTAGTCTGGAACTTCAAAGGCATTTGTTAATTTAAAAAATATAAAAAAAAATAAACATATATATATATATTTTTTAAAACAATTAGATAAATTACAATTACAAACATACATTATGTTTTGAGTGCATGGTGTCATTCAACAACTTTACAGGGGGATGTGCAAAGACGTACTTATTACCTTTGGCTTTACAAAAAGTGCTTGACCAGACACATTCCAATATACTTCCATCTTAACAAAATGGACATGAAACAGCAAATTATGGTAGATAAACTAGCATGCTAACCAGTAAACACTGAACAATAAAAATGCAACCAAATATGAAATATTAAATATTATGCAACTATTGTTTTGTGATATTTTGACACATTTTTACATTTAAAGACAATGTGCATAGAGAAATGACAAATGGGAAAATTATAAGTCACTCATTCAGTACATTACACTGTACAACCGCACACGCCTCCCCTTTTATCGGAGTTGTTTAGTGTTAGTGTGGTCAGGGAAGCCAAGCAGCCAGCCTGCCTTGAGAACCCCACAGTTCTCCCCTCCTACCGACTAGGAGTGTGTGTAGGAGTGTGTGTAGGAGTGTGTGGTTCCTCTCCACCATCACTGCCTGCTTTTGTTTTCATGTTTTATTCAGTACACATATTCAACTTTAATAATGTATGTTACTGTATTCTTTTTAACTGCCTTGAGGCAGCTGTGCTGTGAAAGGCGCTATATACACATAAAGTGATCTTAACTGAATTGAATTGAACAATGCAAGTTAATCTGAGACAAAGATGCTAATACTGGGGGTCTCAAAACTCACACTGGATATGGTGGTCAAACAGGTGTTTGCTGGGGCACAAGCTGGTGTGTTCTCCAGCGTGCACTACACGGTCCAATGAATTTTCAGCACTTCCCCCTCCTTCCCACCCACAACCCTCAGCTTTCCAGGAAGATGTCAGCTGGTGAGCGATTGAGATGTTAAGATGCATAGAGCATCGCACCACTAGACAGGAGAGACACGTGCTGCGTGAGGTCGGCTGAATCCCCATCACTTCGCCCTCCACCCTCACAACTTCAAGGTGCTGAAGCACCTGGCTGAAGGGAGTCTTGAGAAAAGCAGATATGATACGGCTATTAAAGTGGCGCACAAAGGTGTCAAAAAGAGAAAAAAAAGAAACAGAAGACTGTTCTGCCATGGAAATCACATAGAAATCATTTCCTGTTCTCTGTTAATGCATTTCCATTCATATATAAAAATTACACACACACACACACACACACACACACACACACACACACACACACACACACACACACAGAGATTCAAATGTGTCAAACATTGAGTCTAGATGTGGTGGTTAAGGGGTCAGGCTTTTCTTTCCTCTCAGAGATTTTACATTCAGAACTCTAGCAGGTCAGGGTTATATTCTGTAGCTGGCAGGTGAGTTTAATCTGGAGTACGCTGACCTTTGAAATATGTTCAATAAAGCTGGTTAAGCGAAAAGCAGGTGGTGAGAAAAAAAATGAAGACAGCAGCAAACTGTAACTTAGCCGAAGTCTGTAATGTAGGTTTGGCTCTGGCAGGAACATTTTTAGACCAGACCAAGGAGGGGAGAGGAAATGAAATCCAGCGAATTGTGAAAACATAAGCAGTCCCAGGATCCTGTTTGCTCTTCCATCAGCTTTTCGCAGGGTCTTTTCATTTGCTTTCCTGCAGTGGTGCATTCTGCTGCGCCTGGCCCCCTGGTCATTGATGCCCTGGAATCACATCTGTGCTCTTGCACTCCGCGTTTACCTCCTCTTGTTGTCAGGATGTCGAGGTCCTTCGACACGTCTTGCCTGCAAACCTGTCAAGCACAACCCTTCTCGTTTCAGGAAATTTCACGGCGCTTAATTTGGCAGCACACTTTCCTCTGCTCCAACGTGCTCCATTTCTTCCATGTCGCGAACTGCTCTGCAGCCCCACCCCTCCCCCCGACCTCACACCTGCTCCGTGGACCAAACTTCATGCTTACTGTTCATACCCATTCCACCTCTGCTCCTCCTGATTTATGGTTTTATAAAGCTCACCACCACTATCACTCTTTTCCTCAGGAGCCTTTTAAAAGAGGAACTCGCCTGAGCCGCCATGAAACCGTAACACCCAGCTGCCTTTACACACAGCACCTGCTCTATGACATCTCACAATGTCTTTTCCATCAAGTAATGTATGGCTGCCACTGAAGTAGCCATACTCATATGAACCCCTCAATTAAGTAGCACGATCATTTCCTCTGCTTTGCTGCCTCTACGTTTCTCAGGGTTACAATTTGCTCTCAATAGTTTCTGTTACTGCTCTCCTTGGAGCCCATTGGCCGACACAAGCCGACGGTTCCTTTTTGAAGAGATTCGCTTTTCAGACTCCTCTCCCACACAACACGCAGCCGGGGACTCCCTGCAGAACAGACATCTTTGCTTTCTCTAAAGTCATGAGTGTGTGAGTCTTGCATCCACCTCCACAGCCTCCCAGTGGCTTCTTAAACAAGATCATCTTTCTCTGGTCCTACTGACATGCACACCACACACGCACTGCACTTATTTGCACTTGGTGTTTTGCTACATTTCCACTTACTCTTGCTCACCAGGCCCGATTTGCTCAGCTTTTTTGCCAGTCAAACCTGGCTCCACACACTTGGCCAGTTTTGCCACCCGTACACCCGCTTCCTGTCTGACGTTAATGCCTCTGTTTGAGCAAACGTGTACAAGTGCAGCTTCCCTCACTTGCACTAGCACCATGCCATGGTCCCAGGTGCAGACCACAGCCTAATCTGATTTGCAGGCTCATTTGAGCACACCACCTCATTAACCAATCATCATGCCACCACACACCAAAGGGCTTTGCTGTACCTCATACTATCATACAGTAACCACAGACATCACGTCATCATGCCAACAAGAGGTCAAAGAATCGTTTAGACTTACTCTATGTAAAGCTGTTTCTTCCCATTTCTCCAACACCATCTGCAAACTTTCAGAAACCTCTGGGCAAATTCTTCAGACTTTGAGGTAACAGAGCCCCAAATCCCGCCTTTTGCATAAGGTCCATTGGTGAATTGGAGCAACTTGACCCACAGGCAGGACCTTATGGACAGACATGCCAAACCAATCCTCCGCAGGCAGTGCCTCTGCATTAGCTAAACCCTCTACAACAGACAGCTGAGCTGATTTGTAACAAGCTACTTCCACCACCAGCAGATACAGAACTGTGCACAGATGTGCACTGTGGACAGATGTGCAGCGCCCCTCATCCACAGCCAGAACATTCACAAAAATGAAACGTCTGACAGATCAGGCTGGTCTGTCAATTACCTTTACTGTTCACCAGGCCTACAGACGGACAGAGAAACCCCAGCTATTCTGCATTCATTAGCTGGCTCTCCTAACAGTGCCTCCAAGACGGACATATTGTTTTCTGTTTATATATACAACGTTTCTGCTAGACAAACAGTTCCTTAGGTGAGTGCCAACCCTCCGGCAGATATCAAATTAAATCTGCCACAGCACAGGTAACCATCTCCTTAATTAACACACACACCTGATATCTTTCTGTCACACACACAGCACCACGCTGTAAAAGCTCTTCCACTTTTTACACCATCCCCAAAGCAACGAAACAAATCTAGTTAAACTTGTTTATCATACCAACAAGAGTGCCTCAGAGATGCTCCTGGTCTTGCGTCAGCTGTTTACAGCACCCCCTGCCCCCCCACACACCCCTTCTCCATCTCTTTTTCCAGTCAGTATTATCCTGGGAGGGGGGCAGACTAACAGTCTCAGGCTGGCAGTAGGATGGCAGTGCCTCAGGCCAACTCCAAGCTATGGGTGATGAGTATGCACTTGTACCAGGCAGCGGCCAGTGCAACAAGTGTGCCAGCTCCTCATTCCAGCTAACCCTCACTGGCTGCTGGTACAGCCATGCCCAACTGACAAGGAGTCCGTGTAACGCGGCATGAAAATGATGCAAGTTTTTGTCAACACGTGCTCGTTATTTTGTATCAAAATAGGGCAGAAACCAAAACATTAAATTTAATATAAAATCTAATATTGATGTATATTAATAATACAGAAAAACATGTAAGGTTTCTGAATTAACAGTAGTTTTGGCTTGTGAAACCTTTACGCTATGAAGTGAAGACTGGCAGTGCAGTGAGTCCGTCGCTTGTTCTGGGAGAAAGTCCTTCATGTGCAATCGTTTTAGAACACAAGTTCAATTCCCTGAGGTGAAAATTTGATAACTGTCTTTCAACTGGGCCATAGAATGATTTTCATCAGAAATACATGGAGACTTTAAAACTCAGATCTGGCTTCCAAATGAAAACCGTTCATGAAATACAATTAATTGATTAACTAACTTTTACTGAATACAAGTACTTAACACCCAGGATGGTTTGTTGTAAAATTGCAGCTGAAAATCAGACTATTTTTTCCTGATATGTTTGCGCATCTGAAGAATTTTTGTATGCTAACACCTGTTATAAGCTGTTTTGTTGTTCATATTGTCCACACTATGTGTGGACAGGAGAATAATACCAGGATATAATGCAGTCCTACTATTTAGTCATTTCTTAGATTCCAAGTGTTTTTCTGTGAAAGACCTGTTAAGGAAAGCTCCACATTGCACATCCCATATACCATACATGAAAATGCTTCATGAAGGTAGTACAAACTGTAACTATAGTAAATAGCGTCAGAGCAAGCCCACGTAAATTAATCAAGTGATCATGATTTTCAAAGTATCAGGTGAACGGACTGAATGTAATACAACGTCAGTGTGTAAGCTTTCTGAGCGGTGTTACAGCCAAGAATCAAGTTTGGCCGATCGGTTGAGGTGTTGTGAGGTACAGTATGTTGGAAACACTGTCTTCTGTTTCTGAAAGGCTTGCTAACGAGGAACAGCGGTCCGGGAAAACTGCATTATACACATTTTTCCCAAAGCGAGAAAACGAAGCGCTGCCGTTTTGCGTGAACATTGACAGCTTTGAAAATATAAGAACTGCAGATCGTGACAGCATGCGTGTCATCACCTTGAAAGCGAAAGAAAACGTGTTGCTAATTACCACGCTGGTTCAATGCTGATCCTCACAGCAAAACTGCAAGCGATGCATTTTCCCTGGCTTAATAATATGCCTACGCGATAATTAAATTATTCAAACCATCGTATTCGCGAAAGTGCAAGGAAAACAAAGAGCTGTGCGTGTATTTCTCATGACGTTATAATCCACTTTAAGATGTGTGTAACTTCATCGGGTCATAACTGTGTATGAACGAAATGAACTCCGTTGAGACATATTACTGATGAATTAAGTCAAAGCCTCCTTTTGTTGATCTTGCATTTCAATACACGCACAATGTGCGTTTCGTTTCCACATGCTTAGTGATGTAAGAAGTGGAGACTGACTGCTTTAGTATTCTCCGTTAAGGCTACCTGACATCAGTATTTGTGACTCAGACTGTTTCACGTCGCTTTAGGAGCGCATCTTTGTTACTGCGCAGTGGTTCCACGTGAAGATCTCACAACTGCAAAAAAGGTGCTCCATCTCATCCTCGAAACATTGTCAACCGCACCACAAAAAGTACAGGCGCACTGATGCGCCCAATACGCAACGCACTGCACATCGCGCACACAAAGAAAAGGACACCCCGAAGGTAAACTGCAGACAACAGAAGGTGAGTGAGTTCTTGTTGCAGTCTCTATACGAGCTTCCATCTCCCCGTGGCCACACGCTCGACGTGTGCACACTGCCGTTTCTCGCAGAAACAATACTTCGTTAAGGTCACATTATTGCATGCAGCCTGTGGGATGTATCTGACACCCACACATACAATAATGCAAGGTATAGCACATCCCTTCGTACCTGCTCCGGTGCTGAACACGCACAGAATGTACACGTTAGTCATGGGGATTTGACATGGGACAGTGGACGGCGTCATCCGGTTGTTATAACCGCAAGTAAACCTTACCCAGTGTGAAGTAGGGGAGAGCGGTATTGTCGAGATCATCCAGGACTGAGATTCTTCCAGGTAGGTCTGTTCTGACGAATAGCAGAAGCCGGGACTCCCCCCCTCCTCCTCCGGCCACGCTCCCCGAGCCACCCCCGGTAAAGCTGAACTCGTTCTCCCGGAGTACGGGAAGCGTAGAGACGGTAACGGTTTTAACTTCACAAGGGCTCTCCGCATCGCTCCCCTTATTCCTCTCCTCATCAGGCATCCCTCCTCTTCCGTTCGCCGCCGCCGCTGCTGCTCCGGTCCCTGGAAGCAGGAGTCCGAGCATCAGCAGAAGCGCACTGAATCTCCGCACGCTCCTTGCCATCACGTTGACTGCGCGCAGTTCTGCCGCTTTAAGTGAGACTCGTGAAGTGGTTGTGCGCTTATACCACAGCCTCTACCCTGGAGACGTGGGATGGGATGTCTGTCCAGGAGGCGGCAGCACAGGTGAATTGTCCCCCCCCCCCCTTCAATAATTCACCCACTCCTAATAGGAGAAAAACAGACTGCAGTCAAAAGCAGGTCGGATCGTGTTTTCTGGGAAACGATTGCACGCTGTACGTGCAAGAAAACAAAAGCAACAAAACATGGAAATAATACGAAGGGAAGAAAATAAAAATAAACTAAAGACTCTTTGCGGCTGCATATGTACATTATAAGCCTTACGTAGATATACGATATTCTTCAGTTTGTAGATAAATTAAAACTTAGTACATTAATATGAAAAAAAATGAAATACGCTCATTACTTCTACAGCTACTAAGAGTGAAATTTATTTCTCTTTTTCTGATTAACTTAATTGTGTCACTTTTGGATGAAGTCTTTTTTGTATGCTAATGCAGTTACTTAAGTTACTTTTTCCACATAAATGAACTTCGCTCACTTACAATTAAACATTTTCGTCGAGGAAAGAATATTCGGTGATATATTATGGTCATATGTACACTACTTGCACGTGTAAGCTTTCCTTTAACAGCTACACATTTTCTTAAACAAACAACACACCGGTGTAGGTAAACGTTACTTATTGTGAGGCCTTTGTCGAGAGAGCTGTACGTTTTCCCGTTCTCAGTTTGCAGATGATCCACATGATGGGACTTAATCCTGCTACACCAGGACTCACTTTAATTGAAATCACGTTTTTCCCAGTTGCAGGAAGAGGCACAGATTTGCAGTTTAAGCATTCACATCGCTTCACGTGCCCTCTTACTCAAAGCACACTCAGCTTGCAAATTTCACGCAATTTACAGGTTAAAATACGCACCCTCTAATGCTTGACATTATAATTTGCCCATCAGGCAGCCGCTCCGCCGGCTCTTGTGCTTAACCGCCCTAAACAAAGGGCTCGCGCCCAACGTGGCGCCACCGCGCGTGAACTTATGTTATTTAGACGAATTGTTGAACTAAAAGGGTAACGCTGGTGCTGCGACGATCCACCTCGTTTGTAATAAAGAAACCCGCGAACAAAACCAATGCCGTGCAAATAAAGCCACGTGATGTTAACTCCTCCTCCAGAATGCATTCACATTCTCGCTTGTCTAGTTAATATAACAAATCATCTTGTGCAAACACTATACAACAATTATGGGATGGCGGTGTGTGTTATAACAAGGTTTTCCCATACTAGAACGTATTTGTACACTTACTTAAATGTAAAATAAATAAATAAATAAACAGTACAATATGCATGTTTATTATATTTAAAACCGTAACTGTTCATTAGCCATACGTACCTTGGCTGTGTGCTACACTTACCCCCTGGTGCTGTTCCCCCATCTTCATCTTAGCAACGGGAAAGAGCCATCAAGCTGTTTTTTCTTTTGCTGTATATATTGCATTGTTAAACAATGTAGTATACATTTCTGAGCTGAAGATTAAGGTTTAAAATCTCTGCTTCAGATATTAACAATAAAATTGCTATATATAAATACAACAAACGACCAGGTTTTGCATATTGACCTGTAGATGTCAGAGCTGAAATAGCACAGTTGGCTGCACCTCTTGATTAAACTCAACAATAAAAACAATCGTCTTTTTGAAATGGTTGCACTTTAGAAGAATCCAGCAAGCCACAGTATGGATGTGGTTCTGTAAGACGTGGTCCCAACGTGCTTGTCTTTCTGAGGCTCACTGAAGGATTAGTGCTGCTCTTTATGAAGACCACATATGGATATCTGAGCCACAAAGAATGTGATGCTGGAACTGGAAAAGTGCCTTACATGAAGAGGTGAAGGTTTGCACATCATCACGTTGCCAAAGGAATCTTATTTTATTTTATTTTTAGTTTTTCACCTCGCTCAAGACAGCTAATTCTGAACAACTGACTACTGTCTATTCAACACATATTTTGAAACACTTGGTATAGCAGTTTTATGTACTTATTGTCAGTTTGCATTATGTAATGAACGTTGGGCTTCATAGTTATATTTAAGAAATCCAAAGTATTCCAATGCCCACTTGCCGGTTGTTACCATGTCCTGTATTCTCATTGTATTCTCAGTGCCGCATTTACAAAGAAACGTCATGCCATCAATTTCATGCATTTATGATGATACCAACCTGGCTGTTAAATTTAGACAATAATCTGGTTATCTGAAAAGATTAAAACGGTGCATCAGCTCACAATAAATGTATTATTGTTTCAACAGTGTTAGAGACGCATTTCACAAATTCATGTTAAAAGGAAACTACATTTCATGTCAGGGAAGGATGGTGACTCACTGGGTGTTGTAATTGTCTTACACTTATATTTGTGCATGGATTCAGTTCTCACTGACTCTGTATGTCTGAAATCTGCACGTTTTCTCTCGTTTCCTTTGGATGATCTCGTTTCCTCTTGTAAATGGCGATATGCAGATCAGATGGATTTGTGTCTCATACTGTCTCTCTGTATGTGTGTGCGTGTGTGAGTGTGCATGCAAGTGTGCATGTACACTCTGCAATAGATGGGTGTCTATGATAAGCTTTAGCTTGGATAAGTGTTTCTGCAAAATTAATCACCATATTTCTTTTTGCAGCTAAAACACCACACATAAAGATTAAAGAAGCATCCTTCTTAAAGGCCTTTTCTGTAAAAACATGCCAGTTGTGTGGCGGTGGATTTTGGTTGGCTGTTAAGGCTGTCAGGTTAGATTTAAGACCTAATGGATGTTGGCATCAAGCAATCCAGCCCTCTTAGTTGTAGTTTTAAAGTTAATGAAACAGCCTTGACTTTAAAACTGATGCATCCCTGGCTCAAAGCTGACTTTGACAGATGACAAGCGGTCACCATTTTAGCAGGGCTTCCTTGGAAAAGCATTTCCCTATCTCACTTGTCAAGTTCTAACATTATACAACTGTGTCTGCCTTACAGCAAAAAAAAAAAAAAAAATTGTTCCTTACCTTTTTACTTATGGCTATCATACCTTGGCTCTCCTGCAAAATTGAGTGAAACCCATTAAAAACGATCACAGACTAACTGTTATTCACACCTGTAATTGCAGTGAAATCTTTGTAGAGGAAGTCGACAGTGAGCTTAAAGTCTGAATTTGTGCTGTATTCTGAAGTGACACAGCAGGGGAAAGATGACAACCCCAAATAAGTAATAATAATGTCGATGGTGCATTTGTATGTCCATTATAAAAAATTATAATAATTTGTTTTTGAACAAACTAAAGACCGAAAAAACACTTTTAATTCTTTAAACACACCAACTAAACCTGACAAAGAGTGAGCAGCAGCTGAAGTTATCTCCGCATGCCTGAGGTACATCCTACCCACTCTTTGCTTTGATGTCTTCACTGCTCTTCACTGGTCACAATTGCGGAAGTCGGTTTGGTAGGTGATGCTGTTTTACAGAGCCAGAGGGGTTCTCACAGGGGGGGTCTCATTGACAGCAGTAATTCATCCATCACATCATTTCAGTGGCTTTCAACTGCAAAAGGAATCAGCTGTTGCACTGATAACATTTTTTCATTATACATAAGACATAATGTTTAATACACATGTATGTATGTATATATATGAAATCACTATGTATAAAATATATACATATATACAATGTTCCCAGTATCTACAGGATACAAAAGTGAGTGTGTAAGTGTGGGTAAGGTGTGCATGGTGTTAAAGTCAGTGTCACTGGCCTGGTGGCTCAAAGGGTAGAACATCAGGCTGGGATGCAGAAGTCTCCCAGTTTGACTTCCAGCACAGCCAGGTGTGTCCTTGAGCAAGACACTCAGCACTAGCCTCCCTGGGCACCACATGTGACTGGTAATCCACTGTACCCCTCAGGGGGATGGGTTAAATGCACAGAACAAATTTCTTTGTTGTGAGGCTAATAATAAATTATTATTTTTTTTAAGTGAAACTAAAGGAGCTTGGTGACCAAGTGGCAGAATTGAGCATGTGGTACATGTCACAGGTTAACATCTAATGAAGGGCAGATGTATGAAACGTGTCTGGCTGTGTGAGTCGATGGCATCCCACAGACGCAGTAAGTTGGGCTCCCATATGTGCAGCTTAAACAGTTCTCCCATGACCCCTATAGTATATGGCATCCACTGTACAGGCTGTGTCTCTGCAGCAGAAGGAGCATGCAGCGTCACGCTTTCAGACTGCACTTCTGCTGAGCAGGAACGCTCCTTCGGTTCTGCTGGATGGAGGTAGGCCTTTATATTACACATTCAGGTCCTGCTGGTTGGAGGTGGACCTTTATAGTACACGTTCAATTCCTGCTCAATGGAGGTGGGCCCTGGATAGCATGCAGTCAACAGCACCAGACCATCTGGACATTGTGATTCAGCACCACGGACAGCACCTTCAGGCAGGGCAGCATGCGTTACACACAATCAGTACCATGGACAGCTTCTTATAGGAATAAGAGATGACATGTAGTACTGTGGGCTCTCCGAATGCATAGCCCACGTTCAGCACCATGGACAGTTATATCCAACATCGGTAGCCCACATTCAGGACTATGGACAGCTCTGTGTACAGCCCACACGATAGCCCTGGGGCTCAGACATTTTCAGAGTCAGGAATGATGGCCAGTCCTGTGCTCCACATTCTGTGCTGCTTCAAAACAACTGGGTGAATCTGAGCAGCATCAGGTCTAACTTAAGGCTGCCAGGGGGCCGGAAGTTAGAGATACCCACAAACCTTTTCTTTAATGTGTGCCCCAGACTGCAGCTTCTCTGAAGAACCATTCAGCTGGAAATGGGCCATCTGAACTGAGCCAGGCCACAAAAGCCCATGTCCTGCTCTGAAAAGGGGCAAATCACACACACACACACACACACACACACACACACACAGAACGGCACAGTTTTACATAAATGCATATGGCATGTGGGTAAAATCCCTACAGAAAAGGTAGGCGGGGAGATTTCTGTTTTGTGTCCCATGATTCCCTGGGATTGGTTCCATGTCTCCACTACACTAAGGGCTTCCTGGAAATGGAAGATCTACTTTAAATTTTTTATACACATCTTCCAGCAGACAGTGCAAGAAAAATTTCTGATTCTGTGCTTTTTTGAAATACTAGAAATCCTGTACAAACGGTTACTGTAGGACAATGAGTAGCATACCTTGTATGTAAATGTCGGCAAGAGCTCACGTAGGAGAGCTCTGCTGGGATTTTAACACATCTGACCTGAATATCATACACACTCCTTTCTCATCGTACACAATTTTCCATGCTTGTGTATGATCTTAAGAAATTAATAATGCACTGCACATAATTTTTGAATAAGTGTTGGGTCACAATTTTGCATTCTTATTGGATCCACACATGAAAAATATAGAAAAAAAAAACCCTGCATAGAAGGGAAACATTATTTGGTCAATCAAAGAATGGAGTTTTCCTTTCCTAAATGCTAACATTATGTTGTCTAGGTTCTGGGCTCTGTCTTTTATGTCAGTTTCCCATATTTTGTGCTTGAATGGTAATGAACAACCACTGGGCCAATACTTGACCGTGAAATATAAGGAGGAGATGTTGGAAAGTATAAAGTTATTGTAATCAGTTGGTGGATTTGGTTATGCTGTCACATAGACAGATGGTGTCTATTTTATATACCATCTATCTGTCTGAAATATGACAACTGTTTGATTGTTTTGCACAAAAGAATCAAGCAGACAGTTTTACATAAGAAGGCCATAAATCAACGTTAGTTTGGCCCATGGCTCAGTGAGCAATAATCTGGAGTCGTGTGGGAGCCGGGATGCTGGCAGTGATGAAAGTTAGTTCAAGTCCACTTCGGGAGATCGATTGAAGCCACTGGGGGGAATGAGGGGGGGTTAGAGAAGAGAACGCACACGCCTGCTCATAGATCCAGATGGTGCTTTCAGATGTGTGTTTAATGTATGAATACACAATAACAGCAAAAAATAAATATATAAATTTGCCATCCAAAAAGGAAATGTCACACCTTGCCCTGTGTAAAATGTACACCACTTCATTTCATTTTCTCAAACCAGCCATCCAGTTCAGAGACGGTGGAGACCCATTGGTAAAATATTTATTTTGGCTTCGCCGCATTTTTCTCAAATTAAAAACTATGACTTGTATGTTGCGCCATTCATCATTTAGGTCCTCGGGAACTTTCCCAGTGGAAAGCAGCTGCTGTTACTGTGGATAATATAATTTTACCAATGGAAGATTGTAGAGGATTGTACTCCTGAGTTTGTTTAATAATGCAGGGAGGGCCGCTCGAATAAATAAGCAGGGTGGTTTTTATTTACAAGCCACAGTGCGTGTGACAGAAACAAGATATGGCAGAGCTTGAAGGAATTACATCAAGGTTTTAGCGTAGCTCTTTTAGTTTACGTGTCCGGTCTTAGTTTGAAGTGAAAGATTAAGGGGTATTTTTTGTTTGTAGCTAACCTGGATGAAATGGGAACAAATGACACCTGCAGTGGGGCTGATTGAATCTGAGGGCTGTTCCGGGTGTCCCGTTTCGTCCATCTGTTTGGCAAATTGCCCCACAATTAGTGGTAAATGACAGACACAGTGGCAGAAGGGAATGGACACCCTTATCAGGGGCTGCTGGGAAAGGTCGTTCCTCAGCAAAATTAGCAGAACAGATGGAGCAATAAGATTCATCAGTGGAAACTCTGCTGCTCCTCTCTCCAGGTTTTAACTCTGAAGTGCACAGAGCAGAGTGGCCAGAATGCACAGAGCTTTAAAAAGTAGTGCTTTTTTAAAAAAAGTACTGCTGCTTTAAATGTCTTACTTCTTTGCATTGCATTTTGTGACTGTGTGACCTGCCAGTTGTAACATTTGTGCCAAGCAGGCAAGAGGTCGAAAAAGTACAAAAGGGAGGCTTTAATGTGGGGGAAAACAAGGTACAAACATAGGTAATAAGAGTAACAAGGCTAAATTACAAACAATAGGGAGAACCAAACCAAACTACAGGTAACAGGGAAACAATCAAAGCTTGATACTAACAGCAGGATTCTACAAATACACTAAGATCAGCACAACATTGAAATGCACACCTACATTAAGTTTACATCTACAACAACTGGCCAGCACACTATAGAAGCACAGGGTTTAAATGAGCACAATACAAGTAGACAGGGCTGGGGAACAATAACAAGGAAACAATGAGTCAGCACAAAGGAGACAGGAGGAAGGGTGACATCTAGTGGATATGAGGATTATGACAGACAGGGTTGTTACACCAGTCATGAATGTTTTCTTTTCATGTCGTGTTGTTCCTTAAAATCTGTGAATTTGTGCATTTAGTTTCCTGAAAGGGCTTGACAATGTTTCAACATTTTTCAAGTTTAACATCTGATGCTGGATAATAATAATAATAATAATAATAATAATAATAATAATATAGCTTGTTTAACCCATGTAGAATAAGATGTCAGGATAATCATAATGTTTGCATATAAATTGAAATATATATATAGTCATTATGGAAGTTAACTCTTTGTTAAAAAGAGTTAAATCCAACTAAGTAATAAGTTAAACAATTTTTGGAGGATATAAGAGGAATTAAAAAACATGAAATGAAAACTTGGAATTGCATCATCTCTCTTTTCACAAAACTGTTTTCTTCTCACCTCACCTTGTTCTACGTTTGCCAATATTGACTTTCCGTTTCTGTTTGGCTCATTATTATTTGGAGACAGGCTGTTAACTGCTCAGCCCACGGTATTTTAGCGACACTTGCAGCATGCAATGTAAAACAAACAAGGTGTCTGCATCAACAGGGGTCCCCCAACAGACAGGCTGCACATCCAGACGTATAGAGCCAGGCTGGGCTACAGACAGGCTGCACATCCAGACGTATAGAGCCA
>JABJVR010000095.1:1992544-2018812 GCA_025773905.1 Chitala chitala | reverse complement strand
GTATACTACAAATATGTGAAAGAGCACAGCCCATTCCATGAGCAGTGAACTTCAGGAAAAACAGACACGTTAATACAGTTCTTTACACCAAGTTTCCGAAAGAATGGAGAACAGATTCCCATTTTGATGCTCCGAATGCGTCTTCTGTCTATATATTACTTTTTCAGATTCTTTTTCAGTGTCCTTCGAAACCTAAGAGAAGTAGCGCTTGTCTAAAGGAGCAGTGGGCGTGATCAGCGCCCGCTGTCATCTCCGGCATCGCTGTAAGGTGTTTTTAAGGAATATAACGGCATTGACGCGGATGCTGATGCTGTCTGGGTGAGAATATAAAACCAGCGCGTGCGTAACGTCCCGAAAGACCTGCCGTGCACACACGGATGCTATAGTAATTAACTGATGCGGCAAGATCAATATTACGGTGGGCTTTCGCACCGATCAATCCACGTTGTCTGACGGACCGGAACACAAGGGTAATCCAAATTTATGTTCTGGGTGCACGCTCGATGTCAGCGAAGTTGCGCAAGGGCGCCGCGTTTTTACGCGCTGTTCTGCTGTTAATCTGATGCACGACTAATTTGTCCGGCGCGATGGACAGACGCAGAAACAGGACCGGAGAGGCGAGTCGTGACGGCCAGGAGATGGCGCTGTTAGCCACGGGTCTGCGCTTCAAGGCGTTTGGGCGAGGTTTGGAGAAGGAGACAACAGCAGCTATTGCGGGACTGTGACTCCGAGGACTAGTCTTATCGCCGCAATCCAAGCCTTGTTCGAATTAATTTAATTAAATTAGCATACCCATCTTACGGATGAGAGATGCCGTGATGGATAAATGGGCGTGAGATTGAATTACATCAGCAGTATATCAGATTAAGCTTTCTAAACTGTAAGCATACTGATGATTAACTATTAAAGCCCACACCTCATAAAGCATACAAATAAATATTAAGGCTTAAATTTCAAAATGCTGTGCAGTTCTAAGTTTTGATCGAATATTCAAAGTCAGTGGCCACTTATAATTCATTGTTTATAGTTTACACCACTGTTGTTGAAAGTTTATTTTGTCAGTGACACCATAGTAAAGGACATAGTTGCTTATGCTGCGTGATTATCCCACTTATTGTTGCATTCACACTCTTTCGAGTGTGGGGCTGATCTGACATATTTATACTGTCATACAACCAGACGGCTGCTGACCGGGCAACATTCATATTGCCTAATAATCTCTGACAATTGTGGGAACAGAGGTGATCATGCCTGCCAAATATCCTACAATGGCCGCATTTCTTTAATGGGGCGCCGGGATTCTTTATCTCCAAGCTAAAACGGCTTCCAACAATTCTTTGATGAGGTTTGTCCATCCATTTAAAATGCCCGTTACCTGCTGTAGACGTGTATTGTCTCAAGGATGCATTACACACACACAACACAAACACGTTAAAAGACAACAGTGGACTTTGGCTCTGAAACAGCAGATCGCTTGCTGCATTACAATTACAATTATAATTAACTGCATGTTAATTTTAGTATTCCAAAAAGGTGCCCCCCAAGACATGGAAATCTCTGTTTAGTTGTGCTGTGCAGCACAGAATATTTTCACGGAAAATGAGTTGGAGGACCCTGCAAGTCTGATAGCAGGGCTTTGCTGGGCTGTGTTGGTTAAGCAGGTCACGTGAGGCACCCTCCCACCTCGGGCGTGCTCGGTGAGCTGCGTTCAGCCGCGCGCTTGGTCTGGGCAGTCCGCGAGCCCTGCTCATTTCCGCTCTGCTGGCTCACGGAATTGCCGGGGCATCAGAGCTCCTACTCTTCCGCAGAACTTGGTAGACCGTGCTTACTGCAGAACCCAACTCCACTCGGTTCACTCGGCTCTCATTTTCTCGGCTGTCCGCTCTTTACTATTCCACACTCCGCACTTTCTAACCCTTTTTTTGTGCTCCTGGTTACGGCTTGGCGGATAGCCCATGACAATTATACCATGAACGACTCCCCATGGCCCTTTAATGTTATTTATAGACACAGTAGGGTGTATTTACCGTTATATGTAATATTTGCAAAAATGCAATAACGTACTGCCTACTCCTGCACAATTTTAGCAGGTGCAGTGAAAAAAAAATGCCTTTGTCACTACTTATGATGGATTAATGTTCCTATAATGGTCTTTTCTAACCTATAGTAGAGGATTATAAAAGATTCAAAGAATGAAACATTAAACAGATTTTTTGGAATAAAAAGGTAATATGATGGGCTTGTCCTTTAACATCCCAAAACATATTTATTGCATTTTTCTTACAAAGTCCGATAATATCATAACAGCTCTAACAAAAGATAGTACCGAGCGTTTTCATGTTCTTGTCATAAACTATAAACAATAATCTCTGAATGTGATGAATATTGCACGGTAACAATGGTGCATTTTCAGGAAGTTCTAACATGTCATTTTCAACAGCATTTATTTAGCGTTTTGCAGATTTCAAATGCAGACAGTTGTTTATACTGAAACAATCACCTTTTTTCTTTATAGTACCATTTGATTGATTATTACAGTTATTCTGGGTGAGATGCAAGAACAGAATGAATGAACCCCCTGTGGTTTTGCTGGTAATAAACCAATATGTAAATTCTCTCTTTACGCTTAGGTCAACTGTCAACTTTCCCACAAATGCTGACTCTTTTTGCCTTTAGTGGATGACATTAAATAACTGCTCAGGTAAAATTCATTGCTTCCCTGTGGATAGTGTGGGCATTTGGATACTATTAATAATGCTGTCATATACAATTTTTTTCATCGCAAAAAATTTGCGCAGGCAAAGATTTAATGTGCGTTGCTCTGCTACCATGATGTACTTTAAAGTCTGCTCGGAAGATTCAGAATAGCTGTTTGTAACATGCAGCATCTTCTGGGAGGGAGGGTGTCATGGATTTTAGCTTTGACTCTGCCTGCAAGCCATAGTTTATCTTTGTTGTGTCAGCACCTGACTACACAAGACCGTGGTAAGGTTTAATTATATTGTAACGTGCACCCTTATTAGTGAGGTTCTGTAGCTGGCAGCAACATGCAAATGTGTTGACGATTAACCTGTCGAAGATGCTTCCTAGAAATTTACAGGTGGTTATGTGCTATACCTCCACAGTCCTCAGTTATGTGCTATACCTCCACAGTCCTCAGTTATGTGCTATACCTCCACAGTCCTCAGTTGTGTTATACCTCCACAGTCCTCACTGAATGCTTTCTCCAGAAGGGGCTTCTTAGAGACTGCAATATATTTGCAGCTCCCACGGGACTCTTTTATTGACTAAGTACTTTTCTGTAACAAAAACCAGGATATTACTTACAAGGAACTTCTTATTTCTCAAGTAAACATGGGTCAGGTCAGCCAAACTTTTGAAGAATTGTTTTTACTGATGCCAATAGTCCAGACACAGACACTTTTGGCTGCTGTTTTTCAAGTCTAGTCAGTGTGTCTGTGTGGTGAGGAGAGTGGTGCTGACTTGTATGGAGGGAGAATCATGGATCAGGGGCTATTAGTTACTTGATTTATAGACTTATTTCACCTGTTCTTTGCTTTACAGTTTTTAAAATATGTGCTCTCTGTTTGTTTTCTCTTTTGGGAGCTGTGATTACAATTGCTGCGCTCCAAAATAGTTTTGTGCTGCACAAATTCATAAACACAATTCATACAACTGAAGAAGCCTAATTCAAACGCTCAACTTTATTCGTCCCCTTTCATCTTTATGGCCATCAAGCTGCATTTTACTCGCTCATCTCTAGGTGTCTCTGAAATGGATTTTGTTCTCCCTTGCACGTCTAATTAAACAAATATTTACTGATTAAGTGTATCGGAGCAAAACATTTCTCTATTGACAATTTTTTTAAACCTGTGTCGCCAATGGTACAAGTACTCTAAATGTCAGTATTCACTTGAATTATGGCTAAAAAAATGTTTAATTAACTTTCCTCAGCATTTTATATTATTGGCCGCAAGTTGAATATTGCAATAAATTGACACAAAATCCCTGCAAAGACTGGAAGCTGAGGATAGGTAGGGCAGACACTTTAAAGGGAAAAAGAGAGTGAGCAGCAGGCTGATTTAATGTATGATTTAGATAGGACACTGATTTATTTTTAAAATATTCCTGGTGAAAGTAGATCACCCAGCATCACTCAGTTTTTTGCCAGTGAAGGATTGATAAAAAAAATGAGCGATTGCATCATCCAATTAAGCTGAAGGACCAGTGACCTGCATTTAAACCGAAGCTTGTCAAAACATCTGACAGCGTATCTGCTGCTAAAAATCCAAAGCTGTCGGTGTTCTTCCGCACTGTTTTTTTTGCTTTGTTTTCTTTTGTGTTTAGATTGCTTTAAGGGTGATCCTAGCAATTACTGTGCACCTCGTCAGTCTGATTACTCCTCAGTAAAACACTCACGTGTATTCAAAGAAGGATTTAACAATGTAATTCTGTTGATCTCAAGCGGTGAAAGCAACATCGAGGCATGTGACGATGTTGCTTTTCTCCTAAACATATTGCGTTTTACTCATAATTTTCAGATAGTGGAACAGACTAGTAGGATTTGCAAATGATTCTCCTGAAGTTAACAGGCTTGTTACCACCAATGAGAACGTTCTACCACATGTGACATTTCTCTTACCTTATATTTCCTTGCTTTTGCCAAAGCTTTACTTTTATAGTTAAGACAACAGTAAAATGTGTTTTTAAGTCTAAACATATTCTACAACATGCTGATTAGTTACCCAGTTCAACCAGTGAACAGAGATTTCATTGGCTACATTTGCATTTGTTCAGCTGAGCTCATTGTCCCAACAGAGTTGTTGTTCACTTAAGTGTAAAACATTATTGCTGCATCTATTACACATCAGTGGAGAAATGAAGCATACTGAAGAAAGAATGTAGCTTCTCATCATAACACAAGTAGCAAGACATTTGCGTATAAAACACATACTACAATTTACACAAAATGAAAATGACTAATTTCCATGGAACTTAATGTCAGTCCTGCCTGACATTGCTGTTTGAAGTTGGTTTGAAAGGCAGTTGAGGATTTCTTTTTTTATGTCAAAAGATTAATTATTTAATACTGATTTGATTTCAGTCACACAAAAGGCCAAAAACAAAAATTTTCAATCTGGAGTGTTATATCCCCTTCTTGCATTAGACAGCTGTTTTAGCCACGGTGCTACCTGAAGACAATGCAAAGATTACCTTCGCATAAAATGACTAGATTAGATATGCGCACCTCAGGTCAGTACTGTCCACTGCACTTCCACAAAATATAACAGAAAGGAAGGCACAGTGCTGCATGGTAAGGAGCTTTTTTCCTTTCTTTTTTTTTTTTTTTTTTACTGGTATCCAAGACAACCTACTGTGACTATTCCTTTATACAACCTTACAGTTCAAATTTCAGTTTGGGTTTGTTTATTAATTATTCAAGCAAAGAATTTGTTGAGGGAGACCAGGGGTGCAGATTCCCCATTACACAGTTGTGGGTTCAGGTTATGTTAAGGTTCAGTGTTCTCTCCTGAGTATGTACAGTTTACCCACCCCACATACACACAAACAGATTTTTTTTTTATATGCAGGCCTGTAGGTATATATATCTGTGAGTACTTGGCTATGAGATATTTTGGAATAGAATGGTACCTGTGTCTCGTTTGATGCCTACACAATTTGAGATTGAGAGGGTAGGCATCTAGAGAAGACTGAAGAATTGATGCATCTGCTGGTTTTGCAGTTATATGAAAATCCATGCCAACGTTAGCTGTGTTATTTTATGAAAGCCCGTCCTTTTATGTGCTGGTCACCTGTTCACCTGAAAGTGTGTACCAAGCGAAGGATTGTGTTTGCCACAAGTGTGTATCACCACATCTGAAGTTTTATTTCTTGTTTTAACCAAAGAAAGATTTGAAGCAAAACAAACTGTAATTATCAGATACAAATAACCAGAAACAAAAAATTTGCATGCCCTAACGGGCTTTCTGTATTAACCAATTAAACCTTTATTGTCCCTGTGGGTAAATTTGTCCTCCTTCACTAAGCACATTATGACAAAAACACAGAATTCATTAAAAAGACATTCCACAACAATCAAGGCCTTTAAACATTTTTGCAACTCCTTTGCGTGCAAAGACTTTGCTTCAAGAAAAAATTTTGCACAACAGATATGGTAAAGGTTGATTGATTGATTGAATCTGCAGATGCATTAGTAAACTTGCTTGGTATGCAAACTGCCACACATCTCTGTGAGTCACATCTCATGTTTTGGACTCACATCAAAGGACCCCTAACTGCATATGTAAAACGGTAATTTGCATATGCATCAAGAAAATCGTGTAACAAAACTTTCCCCATGCTAATCTCACCACGAAAGGTTTGAAGTCTCTCTTCCACTTGGTGAGTAAACATCCTTAGGCGTTTTTCAGTGCTCCGGGCTATTTCTGCAAGTGTGGAACACACAGGAATTACTGTGCCTCAGAATGTCCAATACTGGATAAAACGCTGTTTCAGGAACGAGACGTTTCCTGTTACGGTGCATCAAGAACGTTCTATAAACATTATACTGAATGTTGTTTTTGTTTTGGCACCACAAAGTCTATTGACCTGCCTATGAAGATATAAAAGATTTAGTTGTCTGGTTACATATTAGACTTTAATTTTTTACTTTTATATTTCATACAATAAGTACATAAGGCCTTCATATTTCAGTGAAATAAAAAAGTCCAAAAATAATAATACATAATAATTATTTAAAGCTGTACTTCTATTAACATACTTGCTGTCTCTGTAACTTGCTAATCATGCATATAACAGGACAGTTGGGCTTCTACACTGTATTGAGAGACAAGATGTCCACTCTTGGTGACCAAATCTGCCTCGCTTCTTACACCATACACCAATGCCTTTGGACCTTCACATGGCACAAAACAACAGCTTCACAGAGCATGGCTTATCTCCATCTGTAATGGGAAGCACACGTTCTACCTGTCTTCTCCTCTCAGTTCTCCTAGTCATTTTGGCTCCAGTTCACAAACAAAAGGTTGTGAGAGTCCATCTGACCTACTAGGCAAGAAAGTAGTTAGGGAGTTCCAGCACACTCTCAGTTTTAGTTCCTGGACATCCTAACTGGACTGCATCACCCAGCCCATTCCAGACAGCAGATGCTTCTACACAAGGTCTCATAGCAATACTTGACTTTCTGTCATCACAAGTGCCATGAGGAACAACCTCCCCTCCAAAACACCTGCCATTAACACCACATGCTTTACCGTTAATTTCCAGTTAACACTAAACTCAAATCTCTTCAGATTCAGTCACGTTGAATTCACTGCCTAAGTTTTAGGGTTTTTTTGGCTAACAGCATCTTGTGTTAATCCACAGTTTGCACTATCAGTTTTATAAATGTCTGCTGCTGATATGCTGAAAGCACTACTCTTTTTCTATTTTCTTCTTGTGTTATCTTTCGAGGATTATTATTACCATGATGGGTTGGGACCCCATCCGGATTGTTCCATGTCTGCTCCCTAGGCTGCCTGGGATAGGCTACAGGCCACCTATAGCTCTGTACAGTAGTTGGGGAAATGGATGGATGAATTATTATTTTAATTGTTGTTTGGTTATTTACAAAGTTTTTTTTTATTTCTGATATTGTAGTTTGAAAAGTGCAACTGTTTATTAAAAAATGTAATAAAACATTGTTCCACAACAATTTCCAGTTTGCTGTCTTCTGCTGAGCATCTCATTGCTGGAGTAGAATTTCACAATGCTGACTGATTACATCACCGCATCTCAGCCCTTCACTGTTAAAGGCTCGATACATGATTCCAAAGGAGAGCACGCTTCTGTGATTCCCTGTCTGTTCTGTTCATTTTCAACTTTCCCCCAGACAAAACATTTCTTCGGGTTATAAAACTTGTTTGTTCATTGTTCAAGTTTTAATTGGTTTTACTTAATTTCACAGGACCAATTTACAATTCATTATCTTCCAATTTGTGCACTATGCAGAAGGTACATTCTGGGTTAATTGTTGTTTAATGGAAACTCTACAAAATGTAGTTTGAGCATAATTTGTATTACTCATTAGGGAAAATGTGAAGTGTGGCTTTAAAGCTAATAATGTACCTGTGGATTTCCCTATTGGGAAATCAATAATGTAATGTTCTTGGGATTAAAATAAACAAAAAAAATATAACAAATTTTATTTCTTTACTGTACATAGGTTTTCACAGTGAAACTGTTTTATTTATAGGAAAATTTAAATGCCCAGAAGTTTCAGTCAGTTGTTTCCACTTCAACTACTGTGTAAAAAACATAATTCATAGCCCCTATTCACACCATTAATTAGAAAAATGGAAATGAAATGTTGCACTGGCCTGTACATGTGACAGCTCTGGAGCGAGCAGGCTGGCTCTTAAAAACCTGAGCATTTACCAAATTATCTGTAACTCAAGTGCCCCTCGGTTACTCCTTTGCTTGTGTTCCTGTGTAAAACAATAAACGGATTCTGTCCAGTTCAGGACTCCTCTTTCTTCCCACATCTTCAGTCCGCTCTCCGTGCCAGGGGTGTAAAGCACAAGCGACTAATGGCCCCTGCTTCTCAAACGTGACTTTGCGCTCGCTCTCCTCATTCTGCCTTAATGACCAATGAAAGGGCAGGCATGAGAAACGGTACATGCCTCCCTTTCTTCCTCCACAGTTCTGGCTACATGGTGCCACAAACCCCTGACCCCATCCCAGACTCCCCCTGGACAAACCAATTGCACGAGAAGCTCCCGCGCTTTTTTATTATGATGTACGCCTGTCCGCGCAGCAAGAACCCATAATCATTACTTAAATGAGAAGGGACAACAGTGCGGCCTCCCTCGGTGGCTTGGAAGCGTTGCACCTGAACACAATGTTACTTTCATTGCGTGATGCAACTTATCAACTTGGAAGGAAAAAAAAAAAAAGTTAATTTGCACTGCTGGTGAATAACTATTTTAAAATGTGCTACTTGTTAGCTTGAGCTGAAGTCAGCAGCCACTGGTGTATGAGAAAGAATGTCATTTTAAAGTGAAAAGGATTGAACCAAGCACTACGCTAACTTACTGAATGGACAATCTATTTCAGAAACGACTTGATACACTGGCATTGTGGGTCACTTGGCCTCAATACTTCGAAGCTCTGCTATGTCTTTTTTTAAAACTAGGAGAAGATTGCATTTGCAATAGTCGACCACCTTTTTAATCCTCGTATATTTAACGATGTATTTACATTAAGAAAGGCCGCTAAGAACCAGTGAGGTCACTTCAGAAATTAAATGTTTTTAAACTGAACATAGTTTAAGTAGGATTACACTTCTTTAGTTACAAAGAAAATCCTCGAAGGTACAAACCAGCAGAAAATAATTTTCAGCAGACCTCATATGGAACAGCCACGTGTGAGGCCAGTTTTATATACTGCAAACGTTGCCCCACTGGTAAATCCTGTACTGTACAGTATTAATACAGCACGCTGACAACTTTAAATTTATAATCATAAATCCATAAATCCGTATTACCTTGTTGACTTCGTGCACAACATACAATTTTTGTAGGCGCTTGTTCACACTCACCTGCACTTTTCATTTGAGAAAGTTTGATGAGAACATTAAAGGTGAGCGCCTGGCCATTCCGCTCTCATCACTCAAGCGCAAAACTTTTCACCCCCCTCTCAAGCGCCGCATCGCTTCACGATCTACATCTTTACAGAACATTTTTGTACTTTTAAGACATTAAACAAATCGTCAGTCTCCAGGCTTGTTATTAAGTTAATGTTACAGAGGGATTAGCATAACTCCCGCAGAGTTCACTCTGAACGCACCTTGTTCGGGCACAGCTCAAACCAGACATCCCCCAGATGCAGTCTGCTGACACTGTCTGGATTTCACCACGGCTTATAGATACTTCCTTTTGTATAGATTGCTCTGCTCAGCAACAGCGAGCCATTTAGGGGTTGCTGCTACCAGAATAGCCCTTTGAGAGATTGCTCCTACCGTTCCACATCGCTAGCACAGGTGGATCCACGTCCCAGCATCTGTCAGGACCGCAATGGCTTATCCTGTTCTGACGCAAGCTAACAAATCTCCTCTCCGGCCTCTTCTCCCAAATTAAGATGTTCTGCTCGACAGTTTCTGCACGCCAACATAATGTCTTAGGTAACACAAATAAATATTCGTGACATCCTTGTTGTTGATGCATCTAATATATTACTTGCAAATAAGGCCGTGTGCATTACTGTATAGTATACGGTACATGCATAAAACGTGAAACTGTAAATGTTTAACAGTATTTCTTTATATTGCATGTGAGACCCACACTGTGGCCTGCTTTCCCTTGAAATGTATGTTTCTTAACCCTGTTGTTTTCCTATTAAAAACTAACTGTTCTATTGCTTATTATAATTGTGATTGCCCAGGCATCCATCGCACGTACAGACACGCCGAACAACAACAAAAAAATGTAATTTTGCCCCCAGTCTGCCGACACCTACGCAAGTGGTTGTATCAAGCTGATTTTGGCATTGAGGTAAATAAGGGAACACGAACAAAGCATTTGTAATTAACGCATTTAATTATTTAAAAACATATCCATCAATATTTTAGTTAGTATGTTTATTTGTATACAACCATTGGAAATCTCAAGAAGGTTAACGGGAGAATTTTAAACATCAGTTGAGTTAAACAACTTAACTTATCAACACCCCCCCCCCACATCATATCTGTTCACGATGTTGCGATGGGGTCTCAACAGTCCCCAGGCTGATGCATTAGCTGTTAGGTGAATACAGATATCCATCAACTTGGTGTGTAAACAGCTACCATAATGACTGAATTATAAATAACTTCCTTAGATTTTTGTTGACTGTATTACTTGGCTTTCCTCTTCTTTTGACGTATATAAAATAAACTAAAAATAATGTTACAATAAAGTCACCAGTCTCCAAGAGGAATACTCCTTAAATCATAATCCTCATTAAGAACCTGAGGACTTACAGTATTAAGAGAATAAATCCAAATGCCATTTGATGTAATGTGTCATAGCTCCCAAATGAGATGTACATCTTACTCAACCTCATGCTTTTATTTTTTATTTTTATTTTATTAAAGGAGTGAAGATGCTGTAATTGTCTGCTGACCCGTGGCAGTTTTATGCGTTTACATTTGTTTTTTACAAACATGGCTCATGTTTTGTACAGTTTCAGGAGTCCAAAAGGACACACTCGCATTTTATGAAAGCCATAAATCCCCCGTTAAAACCAGTTTTCCCTTTACAGGAGTGGTTGGCTGTAATCCCATTTCTGTTTTTTCTCTTCATACTTGCCACAAAATAAAGGACCGAGCTTCACAATCTTTTCTTGTGTTCCCAGGATTTTGCTGGTCAAATAAAACTGAATTGTATGTTTAAGTTGGAGTAACAGAAACATTGTGGTGGTTGGATGAAGAGCCAACTGAGGAATGCTGGGAAATTTGCACGATAGCTTGTTCAGGCATGCACTTCTAAATTTTCTGATTCGCAGTGTTCAAAAGAGGATGGCTTTGAACATCTATTTGATGTCAGAAGAGATTTAGCTTCATAGAGCTTTAAATATCACCACATCTGAAGAATTTTAAAACTGCATTGAATGTACCTTTAAGATTATAGTTTTTTACTCTACAAGCAGACCTGTTTAGGTTTATCTATTGACATATGGAAAGCCCATAACATGCAATGTTAGGGAACAAAGATAAAGTCACCTCAAAAGCATTTTTGTATATAAAAGTATTCATGAATGACTTTGTAGCTACTTTTAACTGCATAGTGGCATCAGCAATATTGTCTTTAGACTTCAGAATAAGAGATATCAGTTTGTTTCAAAGACCGGTGAATTGATTTCCAAAAAGTGTATCCACAAGATTGTGCCATCAGGCAGAGAAATCGCGATTCCTTTGTAAGCATGCTGATCTGAACCCTTTTTCTCTTGCAGCACATTAAGGCTTTTTCAACACATCAAAACATGGAATAGAGGAGCCTAACTCTTCATACTGCTTACCGGCCGCACATCTCGAGTTCACAGCCTGGTCACCGTGTGATGTTCTACCTGTCCAGCCTTTCACAGACACACTGATTGCTATTCTCCATAAACGGAAAACTCGTCAAATTACTGCAGCCTCTCTGTTATTAGTAGAAATGTTCATACATGTTGTCAGGCATTTGGGTATTTCTGAGTAAATGTTTAAATGAGCACGCCCACTTGGGACATGAGGGCTGCATTTCATGGGGGGCTGAAGGCCCAGTTAAGGGACTGTAAGGGGCCACTCCCTAACTCAAGACTTCCCTTTACACTCCTGAGGCGTTTCCCTGTCCTTGACGAGAAATTAATATTTATCAACGCCGCTCATGGGTGATTTATGTTGTTTTCTTGCAGAGTCCTAAAATAATGCAGGAGACACACGCCGGCCCTGCTTCTCCACCCCCCTGTCTGGCCTCTAATAGGCACAGAGAGGTGTCAGCCCTCGCGACTGCCATTTAAATCCACGCGCAAATATGTGCGGAGACAGTATGTTGTAATTTAGAGGAGGAGGGTAGGTTAATGAGATCCTTGTTAGCTGATGTATTTTCAGAGGATCAAAGAGGCAAAGGTCTCATGGTACAAGCCTTGACAAAGTGTGAGGCGAGGAAAATAAAGTTAATAGGTATTTTGTCACAGCGAGGACAGAGACAGCAGAACCAGTGTTTGTGGCCTATTTGGGAAATCAGAACAGGAAGAGGCGGCGACAAAGGAAAGGGCTTTTAAATGAATGGCCTTCAGATCTTGGGAGTCAGAATTAACCCACTTGAGGACAGAATGCAGAAGGTCTGGGTGTGCGGATGGAAGCGTCCAAACAGGTGGAAGCTGGTGCACTTTGTGAATCTTTCCTCATTTATGCACTTAAGAAAATGATTACAATTGAAGAATGAGAGAAGGCGAGGTATTCATTCCAGTGCAGTTGCCCCGTAAATGAATCCAAACTGACACAGTAATTCACTTTAAAATTTAATTATTTGCCATTTTGTTAAGTGCAAACTGGTTTTTCAACACCCCCCCCCCCTCGTTGGTAGCACCTTGTAAATTTATTAGTGGATGTGACATCCCAGTGAGACAACAGGAGATTTACACAGTCTCGTGCAGTGCAGTCAGCACCCATACAGCACTACTGTTGAATTAATTGCTAATTACAAATAGGTCAAGTCTTGGCCAAAATTTGCAAATAAAGTTTCAAGAGCAAAAGAATAAATCTGCAGAGCGAACACAATAGCCCCCGTCGACAAAATAGGTTTTCTACGCAGAATACTTGCCCTAACCGTGATGCTGCCTCAACACTGACAGTGAGTTATTACTCCATTGTTACAACTATTGGAGCTGCACCGCTCGCGGCTCACGTTGTAAACTGCTACGGGCTCAGCCTGTAGTCTATTTATAAACACTTCTCCGCCAGCGAATAATCAATACTCGCAGTACAATTGTGTGCAGTACTAGGATCTCTACATCATCACCGCCACGCAATCACTACCACAGAGAGGGAACCGACTACGACATTATTCCGCTTTCTCCCCCGGAAGCCCAGAATGCCAAACAAACTTTCTAGTAAGAGAAAAAGCACGGCACAGATAAAGCATGGGAGCGACCGGGATGCCTAAACGCTTCCCTGGGCTGCTGCTCGCGAGGTCGGCTTTGAATTTACTGCTCGTGGCAAGAGCGCCGTAATGGAATTGGCTGTCTGGTTCTAGCGCAGTGCGGCATCTTTTCCAAGCTCAAAAGAAATTACAGAGTGAAGGGCAGGCACCATTTAATTTGCAAATGAGAAGATAAGCACATTTATCAAGTGCGTCTTTGTGTCTGAAGGTTGCTTTCTTGGATCACTGCAGAGAAGAGACAACATTTCAATTTTAAAAACAGGATATGGCTTGCATCCTGTTAGGAGGATCTGATACCCTATTAAATGACAACGAAAAATCAAACATTGAAAATATAATGTTGAGGGCTTTTCAGAGCCACGCGGAGGGGCCAAATGCAGAAACGAGCCCAGCTGTACATTTAGTATTTTAATAACAGACGTTACAAATAGCCCTGTAATATTATATATATATATGAGTAAAACGACCAAAACTGCACTTACATGTTTGGATTTTTTTCTACATTCACAATTATATCCTTAAGCAAAAATGCAGCGCATATTTTTCATATACATGCCGCTGTAGTGAAAAACAAGATTACTCGTGAATTATCATGCTTAAGCGCAGGGACACCCGAACACGACTGAATTGCCATTTATTTGTAGGATTGTTTTCTATATGGTCTGGGGAATGAGCCTATGTTTACACGAACAGTCACGCTTGTTTTCTAATTGCTGGAGTGAATTTTAATTCACATATTATTTAGTTATTCAGGTTTACGCAGTACATTGTAAGAAACATTTTCTCCTGGGTCCTTCATTTCAAAGTGCGCATCTGATGTGAACTGACTCAAATCCTAACAGGCTTGGTAAGAAAATACTGACAGGAGAAGCGCACAGCTGACATCTGGGATTTTTTTTATGCCATCAGTGAAATACGGGAGATCCCGTACATCACACGTTTACTCATGATGAAGAAGAACAGTGACATCTAAATCCGACACGGGAACAGCCATTCGCTGAACTTGTCATGGAAATATCCGGAACTACGTAGACCTCAGCTCTTACTCAGCGACGCCTTCCTTTTCCTTGCATTCAGACATCTTGTACTTCGTTACTGTAAGCACACAAAATCTGACATCTTATAAATCATGGCACTAATTTTGTTTGTAAGGTTCTTAAGCGTTCTTTGTTTTTTACATATTTATACATTTATCTGTGCATGGGATCTTACTTTTCAACCTGGTGTAATGAAATTCTGTGGCAAAAAATAACCCTGTGTACAGAGGCAGTGTTTGGCAGTGCTAAAGCTTTATTTTATATGTCTATAAGTTTATATGTATGAAGTGACTTGGGTCATATTAAATTGGGTTTGAACTTTAGTTTGTGATTGTGTGTGTGTGTGTGTGTGTGTGTGTGTGTGTGTGTGTGTGTGTGTGTGTGTGTGAACGGGTATGCTCTTTAACGCAAAATAAAAACTTTATATATTATATGATATATAGAAATCTGTAAACAAAAAACACGTTTTGATACAGGTCTTTTAAAATGTAGTTTTAGGAAAGTTAATTGAATATTGATGCTTATTGGTTGCTTTTGTAGAGGGTCTACATGTTGGCCTTAATGAAGGTTAAAGATCTCTTTTCCACAGCTCTTGCTGGGGAACAGCCAAACCTGTAGGTACCATTCTAGTCCCTTTTGAGTGCAATCCTTTCATTAAGACTGACTCTTTCTTCAGCGCTTACTGGCATTGTAGATTAATGCACCTGGTCAGCATCTCTTCACAAAGCGATCTCTGATTTATCTGGTGCACACAAAGCACTCTTCCATGACCACACACACACGTGGATCTCTCTTGGTCTGTACTCACCCGTTCTTTACATGTGAAATATGTCTCTCCATTTAAGGTCTCATAGCTGTTGAGAGGAGTGTCTAGTTTATTGGTCTGCTGTTGCATGATGCATGTTTGTTTCACAGACATATTAGTTTTGATTTAGGAACACACTGACCAGAAATAGTGCTGCAGCACAGTCATGCATGTGTTTTTACAAACGATTCTTTGGAATAGCCCATTCATGAAAGGTCTTTATCGTTCTTATTGTTAATTTCTACCTATGAAGGAAACTCTAACAGAAAAAAAACACATATAAACACTTTTATAATAATAACTCAGACCATCACACAAAAAATTTTCAGTTAACTGCCTTTAGGTATTTTTACATGTATTTCTGCTATGTGGATATTGTATCTGCAGTTATTTTTGTAAGCCTTAGTGTTGTCTGTTATGATTTATCAATAGGTCTGCTGTTTAATATTTTGAACTTTATAAATGTTATATTATTACTGGTGTTGATAAATAGCACTTCCACTACAGATATGAAAGTATTTCTTCTGACCAATATGAATAAGTAATAATAACTGATGCATATGCACACAAAGTTTTCTTATTTTAATTAATGAGATCCTTTCTTTATGATTAATGTAGTCAGAAATCTGTCAAGAGGAGGGGAAGTCATTTATAACTGGAATAACTGTTTACGTGAACAAATTTATTACGCACAAGCATGCAAGTCAGTCCCTGTTTTAGTAAAGCATTATGAATGACCTTGAGAAGCCAGAGCAAAAGGTGCATTTTCAACTTAGGCACATAACACTTTAAAGAGGAAAATATAAGTTTACGATCATTTTGCCCCATTTAATGTCTTTATGCACACATTCCTGGCAGGCCCTTTGCTTCTCCTTTGCTTTCGTCTGCTTCATGTCTGCATTGTTCCAACTGATGCAGCGCCGGCGAGCAACGCTGACATCAAACGATATATCAGACTCATTTGCAGACATATTTAAACTCACCGTTTCCCCAGCCTGCTTCCTCAACACAACAGGGGGGGAGAAACCTCATTATTTCTATAATTTTGGGAGCTGGTGCCTTGCCTGTTTTTTACACAGTTTGTCGTTTACAGCAACCAGAGCTTGCTTTGATCTCGTTTACTTTTCAGTCGCCAGCTGGGAACAAGCAATTAATAAATCATTTAGATACTCCAGTTTTGCTCTGTAAGTTGTGCATCATGAAAACGCCCTATGACTCAGTGAAATAGTAAGAGCTACACACACATCATACACACACATAGACAATGCTTGAAATAATTGAAGAAATTGATTCCTATTCCAAATGTCCATGAAAACTGACTGAGCACAAAACAGACTCTGCATTGCATAAAACAAAAACTACAAAGCAGTAGCAGTCATGAAGACCGCACACACACAGGTTGATGAATATGGACACCGGTTGTCCACACGAGAATGTGTCTTGCATTAGCCTTACAACTCCATCAGTTCAAGGTTTCATTCAATCAATTCTCACCTTCCTATGACAGGTAATTACTGCGCATCAACGTCAGAAGGCACGACATCAATTCTCGTCTTTTGTAACATAAACGCAACCTTGAAATTAAATACCTTTTCTATAGAGTTGCTTTAGCTGGATGTGAGAATCACAGAGCTGGTGTACATGAATGGACGCGTCTTGTGCTCCAACCCAGCACGATGTTAAAAGGGAGCCCAGGTGTAGCGATGCTTGCTGTTTGCCGTCCCGTAATCTGTAAGACACAGCAGAACAGCGATTCGCTCAGGCTAACGTTGCCTGCCAAGACGATAAATAATGTCACAGTGCAGCAGAGACACCTCACGCTGTTCACACGTGTAGGTGGCTGGCATGCACCTATCAATTCTCTACAGCAGCTGTGCCGAACTGCCCTCCAATTCCAATTACACGCCACGTGTGAAACTCTGTTGTTGTTTCCCACTAGTAATGTTTTATTTACACCGAATCACGCATTTTAAATAGCAGACGAAATAGCTACGTTTAGCGTGCTGATATGTTCAATCTCCGGACAGTAAGATACAAAAAATTTTCGTTTGGCTCAGAATATTTTGAGAGGCTGCCCATTTGGAGCGATGCATCACTATGGGACAATCGGACCAGGAAAGCTGATTGAAAGGAATGGGAAACATTAAGAGGTGGTGTCCACCAAACAGGACTCAGCCAAGACGCAGTCTGCAACCGCTAGGAGAGCACAACAGCCACACGTGGCTACAGCAGGCCTAGCCCTGGTCAGGAGAGCACAACAGCCACACGTGGCTAAGAGCCGGCCTAGCCCTGGTCAGGAGAGCACAACAGCCACACGTGGCTACAGCGGGCCTAGCCCTGGTCAGGAGAGCACAACAGCCACACGTGGCTAAGAGCCGGCCTAGCCCTGGTCAGGAGAGCACAACAGCCACACGTGGCTACAGCGGGCCTAGCCCTGGTCAGGAGAGCACTACAGCCACACGTGGCTACAGCGGGCCTAGCCCTGGTCAGGAGAGCACAACAGCCACACGTGGCTACAGCGGGCCTAGCCCTGGTTAGGACTTCTCTGTGCTCAGCCTTATTCTTAGGGAACACAACATTTTTGTCGTGCTCAGGACTACACGGTGGCTGAAAATATGCAAACATTCAATTTACAGAATATGTGTTCTATTGAGCAGGGTCTTAATCATAGTCCAAAATACAGTTAGTAAATGTTTGCAATACATGAATTTGGTAGAAAATACCAAAATTTTCGTTACAAATTTGTGCTTCACATCTGTTCAATTAAAAAGGTTAATATTCAAATGAAAGCCATTTTTTCAACGTTATTCATTTTCAAAGCTAATCATGATGCCTAGGAATGATCACCATTTCAAAATCCATTTCGATCAAGCCTTCTCAATTCCCTGAACGTATTTCAAATTTAAGCTCCTTTCAAGTTCTCAAACAGGAAAACGGGCTTGAAAAAAATGACTTGTCACATTCCTTACTTCCTCTACAACATAATTGTTGTAATGTAAAAGGAGTCAAAAAGAAAGCTGTTTCTTTTATGTTCCCAGTTTTTCCCTCTACCCTTTTGATAACCTCACATCAGACAGAGCTTCCACATTCCTCATTAGCGCTAATCATGTTTTCTCCATCATGATGTAAAGCTCTTGCTTTTTTGGCGAGTCTGCTGTATCGCTATTGCTGCAGAAATGTGAATCAGGTGATAGCACAGTATTTTCCCCTCTGGTCAGCTCTCTGCAGTCTCTCTGACCTCTGATTTCAGAACTTTCAGTTTGAGTCAACATATAACATGCTGAAGTAACATGAAATCAACAAATTTAACAATTATCACAATCCTGTCTAGTTTCTATGATCTCTATGTTCCCTGTCCTCTCTAGTTCTCTGTATATCTATATTTAATTGGTTCTGGTTTCACCCCTAATTGTGTTAGTGTTTGCACCTGGGTCTAGTTTGCTCTTGTCCCTATTTAAAGCCTGTCTGGGCTTATTGCTCTTGTTGGTGTGCCTATGTGGTGTTACTAAATTATGTGGTGTGATTAGATCTGTCCCTCCTGTGTGGTTAACTCTGCATAGTGGAAAACAAAAAAAAAAAACTTCAAGAAACATTTTGAATAGCTTTAGTAACATAAACGATGATGCTTAGTGACTTGGTTACCTAGAAATGTAATTCTATCTGACTACCGTATTACCTTACAGCATGTATCTTATTCTATGTCAAAGATAAGCAGAGGCTTTCATATCATTTGAAATAAGACACAACCTAGAACCACACTGTGTGCAAATTAAGTATTCGTTTTTCATTCTCTGAGTTTGTGCGTGTGTATTTCCATGGAAATGGCAGGCGTGGGGCTTCAGCAGAATATCGGCACGATCACTAAAGATGAGGCATTTTCAAGATTAATTAAACCCCACAGCTAATGAATCTGCTCCTTTACTCATTCAGAATCAGGATATCCTGCTCACATGCAAACTTTTGAAGTTACAACCAAAATAAAGGACACTGAAGGTCATTGAGAAAGAATATCTCTTCTGAACTGGTCAGTGTAACAAGAGTACACATAAAGGAAGAAAGCCTGCAAAATGCAATTACAAGGACCAGGGAAGAAAAACAGAGATGGCATTAAGTATGATCTACAGTCCTAAGATAAACGACCCACAGCATTTGTATATTCTAGAACGTTCCATATAATCACACCAAACTGCTTTTACATTTCTTGCAGGCAGAGGCGGCTGAATGAATGGACAGTCTAATTAAAGGGCCGAGCGCAGGTACAGTGCTTGCAGTGTCAAATGAACACCAAATTATTACTTTCATTTTTTATTGCCTTTTGAGGTCAAAGAGCCATTTGTTAACCAGGGGCCCATTTGTAAAATGCTTACAAGACAGATTTACAGCTAGCAGAAAAGTAACAAAGTGTTGATAGCTTTTATGATGTTCTTTTTATATAACTCTGCTTAAAGCCATTAGGGTTAAATATATAACAACCTTCCCCTCTTTACACACACACACACACACACACACACACACACAGAAAACCAAGACTCAACCTTCTGTGATATACACAGATAAACACAGCATCACCTTTCTCATGGCCCCATTTCCCGACTCCTGGTGGAATTTATCCTTGACACTTGGACGGGCCACACGGTTGTACACGCTGGTCACTGACATGAGCACAAGGGATGCTGTCACGCTCTTTTGACAAGTTGGCAAGCTTGTGTGGAGTAACATTTCCCAGGTAACCACTGCAACCTTAATAAAGCCATCACAGAGGAATTTATGCTAATCAAATCTTGTCAGAAAAGCAATGAAACACCGAGTAAAGGAAAGGGTCACACTTTCTGCAAACGTGTGCAGGTCCAGAAGGGCCTTGTTTGTGTACAGTTTACTGCTGCGTTTGGGTGTTTACTATCATTACTTAATTAATTAATTACCTTGTGGCGGCACAGTAGTGTGGTGGTTAGCACTGTCACTGCGCACCACCAGGCCTGCGATTCGATTCCCACCTTGGGTCTGTGTGCGTGGAGTTTGCATGTTCTCCCTGTGCTTGGTGGGTTTTCTCCAGGTTCTCTGGTTTCCTCCCACAGTCCAAAGACATGCAGGTTATGTTGATTGGTGTCCAAATTGCCCGTAGTGTGTGTGTGTGCGTGTGCCCTGCGGTGGGTTGGCGCCCCGCCCTGGGTGTCCCCTATGTGTTTTGAGATGGGTTCCAGGCTTCCCTGCGACCCTTCACAGGATTACGTGGTATAGTGATTGACTAACTAAACAACCTTGACAGACACCTAACTGCACAGGTGGGTCAACGTACAACATAAACACTGTGTATCTGTGATGCTGCTATAATAAATATCACTAAATCTGCTTTATTCATTTTCACCTGAACATGCACTGTGATGTGGATGACGGACAATTTTCTTACAGTTGTTCCCATGCAATGAATAAACGGGAAGAGCAAATATTGTTACATTCCTATACAAAGTTAGTCAATATGTTCCCCTAAAATTAGAACATGGCAGTTATGACTTGCCATACTGTGATCTTATCTGGCTGAGACCTGTGAGCAGACGCGTCAAGGTTACCGGGAAACGCACAGCAGAGAGTGTTAAGCGGAGCGCGTTAAGCATATCGCTTGTCCCGTTGTCACAATGTCACTTTAATTAACTTGTGACTCCTCAGCACAGTAACTTGCATTTCTATGTCAAAACTTTACCTAGACTAAAACGCAATCATGATAAACCTTGGACTGTTTTGATATCTAAGTTTTTAGGATATACACATAATAAGTAGCTGTTTGTTCTGTAATGTTAGCATGCGCAGGAGGGGCTGGGCAGCCAGTCAGCCTTGGGCCCTCAGAGGTTTTTTTCCTCCACACTGTGGAGTTTTTGGTTCCTCTCCTCTGCTGTTGTCTGGCTTCATTTGTATTTATTCCTACTGCTGTAATTCTATAACACCTGCAATTTCTCCTCTGTATGTGTGTGTGTATACAGCTTGCTTTTCAGTCTCGGCACAATGTAATCAACGAAAATAAATAAAAGGATAATATTAAATACATGTGTAAGTTTAAAATATACACCAAATCTAAACAACCACAGAAACTGCGTAGGCGAATTGTTAGCTGTGGCTGCGGGAATGTGTGTGTTTTTCTAGCGTTTATCAAACGTTTCCAAAAGGAGTCACTCTCTGCTATTCGGCATGTCGCTCGTAGTGTTACCCCAGGGATGACGCTTCTGTGTCAGACATTAATAAATAAATTAACGTGGCATCGGTTATGATTCATAACGTGTTCCGCTGTCAGTCACAGCTCCTTTTAATTAGTGCTGATGAAATAATGATCCGAGATTTGCTGGCGTCTGGCTGGAAGACACTGCTTTATTCTCCTACCAGTTTACAAACGGTGCTTTGCAAGAAGAAAGGAGAACCTGATCGCCCTGTCACTGGTTCAGGCATCCGGAAAAACACTGCAGACTTCACTGTCCCGGCCAGAGCAACAAAACTTCTTGCTAGCTTCCCTCTGGTAACGATAAAATAAATTTAGTTTCTAGTAAAATATTATAAATACAATTATTCAACATGACTATTTTGTTAACCGCAGTTTATTAATTAACCTTGAGCATGAATTTGACCCACCTAGCATTTAGTTGTACATGCAAAGGTAGCCCTAACCCATGCAGCATCGAGACGAAGGTGGAGACCAGCCAAGACATGAGCGCAAAGTCCTTCACAAGAGCACCGTTACAGGGCAATATGTAGAACAAATGGGTCCAAAATTTTGTTACATTTCAGGGCAAGGTTTGAGCACAGAAAGATATCCTTTGAAGATGGCCAAAATGCCAGCGAATGTCCCTTTGGGGGAACCTCTCTATTTATGACCACAGATAGTCTCCCGCTGTGTGACCCATGAATCCTGGATTCCGCTTTTATTGCCTGTCCACCCAGGCTCTTAGCATGCTCCGAACACCCTATCAGAGGAGAAAGAGTCCAAGAGAGTGTCCTCCGCTCACACAGCGCAGACAAATTACACATCCGAGTGCCGTGTGCAGGCACAGCGGGTAGCAAAGTGGCTTACGACTGAAGGTTACTGACTCGAATCCCAGGAGAACTTGCTGTTGTACCCTTGAGTGAGGTGCTTAATCTGCAATGCACCCTTAAAACATCCTGCTATATAAATGGGTAAAAACTGTAAGTCACTTTGAATAAAAAGACCAGCTAAGCAAGTCTGCAGTACTTTTTTCTAGGCCATCCAGAATATCCTTTCATTTGGTCAGTAACAACCAAATGGTTAGACCACTGATTATAACATCAGTTGATAATGCAGCTGGTCCTCCTTGTGCCGATAAGAACTGGACAGGGAAACTGCAACATTACCCACACCTTATCAATGGCTCTGACTTCGGCCCTCAGTTTGAGTAGGCCAATGGCCATACATGGTGGCCATAGACAACTTTCCCACTTTTGTGTCGACTGTTCTCAGCACGTCCCAGCACAATCCATATTCTTCAGCCTTTCTCTGGTAAAGCCCTTGGCATTTGATTTGCAGTCTTCACCTTTTGGTGGCAGTTACTCCGCACAGACTGTCTGCTCACACACAACATGAACACGCCTCAAATTCTTGGTGTCAGATATTGCTCAGACAATCTCCGGGGGGTTGTCAATCGCAGATGCCATCAGCCCACCTAACATCTTTTAGGTTTTTTTTTTGTACATGGGTCTAAAAGTTTGATACCCTCTTCAGCCTGGCTGCCAGAGATGATGGACAGAAGGCCGTTGCTGATTTTCATGACAAAAGCGTGGTGTCAGGATTATCGGCTGTATGCTGACACCACGCACGCAGCCCAGGCAAGCAGCCCTCGGTTCCGTCAAGACGCCAACTCTGCCGGAGCGTGAAGCATCAAGGAGAGCAGATTTCACAAGCCCGTTGGAGGAACGCTGCCAGTTTGTTACAAGGCGGGGTTCCCGCCGATTCGGACTACACCCGCCAGAAGCTCTGTTGAGGGGATCCAGCCCCCCTGATGTTCTGTTGCTTTGATCTCGCTACATTTTAACAGCAGATTTTGCATTACATTCCTGGTAATAACTGAGAGGAATTCCTTGTCATTAGAGAAAAAGGGAAAGACGGGATATAGTTGATTGGTAGCTCCTTAAAACCATTTTGTTTTGTGACATGTTTGGTTGCTTACTGTAACTGTTAGTGGAATCTTGTTGAGCTAAAATGCAAGATCTCTTATTTCTGGAATACTTATTGTACATATCTGAAATGTTGAGGTTCTTTTATTACGGAATGTCTACAACAATCTGAATTAATCTCAAGAAATTTGATTCAGAGGATAATTTTTTTCCCAACTGTTGCAAAATACTATACGTTGTTGAAGCAGCAATTTTTCCCTGATATTTGTTTTGTAGTGTGAGCATTATTAACATTGGGGTTGCCATGGGTTACTATGTCTCGACACCAAGACTTCGGTGTCCTGAACTCCTGTTATTTTGATACAGCTCTGAGCATCTGAGCAATGTTAATTATGTCCACATTCAGATGTTACACAGTTTATACCCATTTATTAAACTGGCTGTAATCTTTCACCCACAGAGACAGGATTGATCTTTGCAATGATCTACAAAAATTAAAGGAGGCCTCAGTCTGATGAGGATTTTCTTTTTCCAAATACTGTGCCTGTAAATGAAAAACGAGGTGATGAAGTCTTTCTGCGGCTGGAGGGCATGTTGGATTTACTGAAATTACAGTATGAGTGCAGTCTGCATGCAGAGGGCCTTAAACAAGGCAAACATTATGCTTATATAAAGCACCGAAGGCTAACAGTTCAGGATAAAGGATAGTCATTCACACCACAGATCACTCGGTAAAGAGTCATTAATAAGACCACTTGGGACTTGTGTTTTTCCCAAAAACTCATATAATTATTTCATATTAAAAAAAATGGGTAGTGGGTGGATTCTTTACCCTTTCCCTTTGCAGTAATCTATCATGTTTATGGTACGAATCTTTCAGAAGCAGTGGGTCTGTAGTAATGATGTTTTTTAACTTCAACCATGGCAACCGGAAGACATAACTTCTCTTGTGCCTCATGCGAGTAGGTTGTCGAGCTGAGTAAGGGGAGAGGAGAGATTCCTGCCTCTCCGTGATGGTCCTGTAGCTAGGCAGCTTCTCCTTGACTTGGGGGGGGGGGGGCACCTGTGATGTTCTCTAAGACCCTCCTTCTCGCCGTCCTTTTGTAGGATGATTTTTAAACACAGCGGGCAGTGTTGCTGCCATCTGTTCTCAAGTCTAAGTTGCACCTGCAACTTTTTCCGTATCCAGGGAGACATGCTGGTAAGTCATTGAAAAGGGAGACTAATCGTACCTCTAAGAGTCACGCCGCAGCGAGGCATTGTGTCCGGGAGAGAGACTGGGCAAAGTGGCAGTAGGAACCAGCTGCAACAATCCGCGTATCCTGCTGGTGCCAACAGTTAACGTGTCCACATGACTGAGCGGAGCACCTGTATGGTACATGCTGCACCAGTAAGCGTGTTAAATCACTCTTGTGCAAGTTATCCTAGCCTTCATTTTGCAGGACACAGGATTTGCACGCTGAAATGTGCTGACAAGTTCAGGTTCTTAATATGAATGCAAATGTGCACTTGAGAACAGTTAATAGTTAACTGGACTTCTGTGTTGTGTTGGTATTTCCTGTTTATCTACTTACTCAGCAAAGATATTCTGGTATCATAGGTAAAATAAACTTTGAAATGGAATAAATCTAAACTGCAGTTTTGTGAAAGCACCATGAGCTTCTATCAAAATATATTCAGCCTGATACTTTTACATAACATGATAACATTAATTTGAATTACATTTTCATAACCAGGTAACACTGTGATATGTTAATTGAGATAATTTTGCCAATGATTTCCCGTCAGCATTGTTTTTATGCATTAGTAGCTAATTTGCCTGTTTTCTTATTGAAATTATTTGGTAATTTTTTAAGTCTTTGTTTTCTGTGTCCTGTTGTTACATTGACTGGTTAGTGCACATTTTCAGCTAGCTGCAGACAGGCATAATTCACAGTCTCTGACAAACGGGCCAAGACCGTGACAGATAGATGGGTTCGGGTGTAGTAGTCTGTACCATTCCCACTGGGGGCAGCGGCCCGACCCTGCTGGTTACTAATCACATTTCAATTTACTGTTCAAATATCAGCATTGCTTAAGTAAATAACTCCCACCTTACAATAAGACCAGCACACACTGGTAGGTTTTCTGTGCCTGCTAACAATAAATTTTCAGTTCAAGCTTGAAAAATCATAAAGTATTTTAAGCTTTGTACAGTACTTTAAGACAGAGGTAATGTTTAAATGACGAGAATTGCTCTGATTGGCAATTACAAAACTGCTGACTCGGTCTTTGAGCAATTGTAAAATTTGTTCTGATTAACTGTGGCAACATCATTTAGGAATTGTTTTATTGTGGGTTTTTATGGCTATTATCTTAGAGATGATCAATGTAGCAGTCATCTGATATTAGATTACTAATTAAATTATTATTACAGATGGCCCCCGAGTTACGATGGTTCGACTTACAATTTTTCGATGACAAAATTGTAAAAATATTTTAAGTTTCGTGCGGCAGGCAAACGTAGCAGCGTATGCAGTGCGATATGTTGGGACTCTGCTGGGATGTACGCATCTCCTGCCTTGTGACACGCCTCACTCTCCCCCAGCCATCAACAGAGTTCAGTGGTCTCAGTGTTAGTGTGACGTTGGGACTC
>JABJVR010000095.1:1938706-1992444 GCA_025773905.1 Chitala chitala | reverse complement strand
TCTTTAGCAGATAGAGATTATATTATATACCGATTAGAATAGCACACGGACTCTGATTTATAGCGCAAGCCTAGAACAGAATTAAGTAGCCTACATGATGTTCTCCGCTGGCCCATCAATTCAGCAGACCGTTGCGAGAACAGTACACGGAAAGTAAGCAATTATGCTTTGCTGTGTTTACGTGTAGTTATAGTTATAACTGTATACGTACAAGTAGCATTAATGCTGTTTCTCGATTGTGAGGTAATACATAAACTAAACCCACCGCTGCATAAATATTCTAGCTGTAATTCTGTCATAAATATTCTTTTATTTGTTTGAAAATTTACCATAAAGGGACATTTTAAAGTGTTAATATTATTCTCAAGGGAGTTGGCAAGAGATGACTGATGTAGGCAAATGATTGCATTTATTACTGGAAAGGAATTAATACAAAACAATGACAAAAATTGCCCAAAGGTTGTCAGAAACCCTAATGGGTTATCTTTTTAAAATTATACTCAGATCATAATTTATTGCAAACTCAATCCCATCAGCAGATCGGTACATTGGCTGGCAAAATTTTACTTCGTTATATGACTAAGTAACAACAGATCACAGACAACACCCTAGAACGCTGAAACTTCTGAAGCACCTCACAAAATGTAGTGTAGGAGTGTATCCAGCCTTACATGGAGCAAAAATAGTTTCACTCAAACATTTTTAGTTTTTTAAATGACACAAAACTATGATTTAAATATTCCCAGAAGTCACACACACCCACAATATACCAATATGCTCATATTATATTCACAACCCATGAAAACCCAAGCCCAACAAATGGTGCATTTCCCAAAGGCAGATACAGCAGGACCACTGGCCATTATGTTTTTTTTTATTTGCAAATGTGTTTTTGCCCAACCATTGCTGTTTCCAAAAAGGTGTTACGAAAGCTGTTACATCATTTTAATGGACAAATGTGAATCTAGCCACAGTTCCAGTTTTTACCAAGAAGCCAACATGGCATTATGTTATACACTACAGTGACTTTGTGGGCCTCAAAAGCATTGTTAAAATCATTTAAGTCTAAGTGAAACATACTTTGTTTTCGTTTACTGTAAAACAAGCATGACTCAGTGCAAAATTATTCTAGAAAATAATTAGGTACAAAAGCAAGACATAGAGAATATCTAATCATAAACGTATTTGCAAACTCGATGCAAAACAATACTGATAGATCAAGAAAAGTGTTTATAAGATTAAGAATGTGGTGGAAGAGTAGAAAGGAAGCCTTAAAGAGATCAGCTATTTAATCGTAGATGTACTTCAGTGGTAACTCAATTCACATCGACAGTAACTGCAAATAACTTTGGTCTTGTCTGCAGAACCCTCTGACAGGGCTTTGAAGCTGAACTCACCATTCTAAATACCACTATCTTCATCCATTGTTCCTTTTAGTTGCCATTTGACTCAATGCTAAAGGACAGGTGGAGCAAAGGGTCATCATTACACAACCTTCATTTAATGGCATCAAAAAAAAAAAAATGTGACTTTAAAACGGATTTGCTTTAAAGCATTATTGCATTAACTTTGACAGCCCTAATAAAAATTTTTAAAGACTTCTAAGACTTGTATTCAAGGCTTTGAAGTTCACTTAAGTGTTTCAAACTGAGAAGGAAATCAAACAGACCATAATAACTGCGACACTCGTGCATACTGTGTGCTATACTTTGTACCAGCATGGCCTAAGTGCACACTGCCCAGGAAGGAAGCTGGTACTATGTTCCCAGCATGCAACGGGGGATTCCAGCAACATTTCAATGGTTATTCTCAATGCCTTATAGCTTTGTGGAGCTTCTTCCCCACACACATACACAACCTCACAGCCTTGGGGGTGTTTTGAGAAAGGCTGGTATCTGCTGTTTGATTTGCCAGCCCTGGTGCAGCCTAGCAGAGCTTCAGACACCTTTAAACCAATCATTCATGACAGATGCTGTATGAGAGAGCCTGTTCATTTCTCATTGGAGGATGGAGCAGTTTTGCTTGTTAGCAAAGCTGGCATCCTAGACCCTGAGAAGTTCTCCTGAAGAGATGCTAAACGTGCCTGGACTTTTAGATATTTCAAAGAAGACACTTGGGAGGTTGGAAAACAAAATGGGCATCTGTCAAATGTAGTGAGTGCTTTTCCCATTTCACTGGAAAATAAATAGAAAACAGAAATGGTTTTTCCATGTGAAAATGGTCTCTTGGTTTTAATGCCATATGACGTGGTTTTTCTTTTCAGGAAACGTGACACACGGTGATACCATGTCTGAAATTAGAAGCTGCACTGTGTGCATCAGGACAAAGCAGAAGGCCAGTTTAACTTTAGTAACAGCATTTCACAAGCACATCGGGTAACGCTGGGGAGAAATGATGCAAATAAAATGTCGGGGGGGGTGATGATGATGATGGTGATGATGATGAGTAATGAACACTGCAAAGAGTGAATGGGTAGAGCATCAGGCAGGGATGTAGAAGTCCCGGTACTGTTCAGCAGAGCATCTGATAACTAAAAATGTTTATTTTTGCGTTTGTATCTTCTGCAATGGTGAGCATTTCTTTACAGCTTATTGCCGGCAGAAAAGTTTAGTTGGTCTGTATTAAATTTCTCCATTCCATGTTGATTAAGGAGCAGCACAACTGCTGCTCACAAACAGATGTCAGTTTGCTTAAACAGCAGCCTTTAAATGATCTGCTTCTACATCACTGTGCCAAAAATGGTCTAACTAAGCAGTATTTTCTTTTTAATTGTTTTAAAAGGTTTTGTTGTAACAGTTTGGCATTCGTCTTTCATCAAACGGTGTGTGAATCAGCATCTTTGTCTGTCAGAATATAAGAAAGCTAATCAGCTATGTCTGCACAGCACATACAGCAAGTCAAAGAAAGAAATGTAGTCAGTAATAAGGTGCTGTCCAATACTGCGAAACCGCTGCAATTTATTAATGCTGAAGAAAATGCACTGTATAAACAGGATTTTTTATAGAAAATATTAAATAATCACCAGGTGGTCACAACATAAACAAAAAGGGAAAACACAGTAAAACATAATGGGATCATGTAAAAGATGTGTTGCCATGGTAAACTTACAGAAGTAAGTAAGAAAAGATGTAAATAATAGTAATAATCTGGGAAAATGAAAAAGAGTGAAAAATTGATGGGTGTAGAGGTGTCAAGTCCTGGGTCTCAAGGGCAGGGGTCCTGCAGTGTTTTCTGCAGCATCAGCTCTTAATTGCTTTATTAATGTAATTATTTCAGCCGTTAGTCACCTCACCTGAGGCTTTATGTACCAGTGAGGTGCTAATTAAAACGTACTTCTAAAAACCTACAGAAATCCAAGTGCAATAGAGGAAAACACTTGAACGGCAATGAAACAGAAAAGACTTGCTTCTGCAAAAAGCAATGCAGAGGATATATTTAGATTCAGCTTCAGAACTTCTTAATTCCAAGTAAACTGGCAATAACTGCTGAAGCATATTTACTCAGTTATGAATTATAATATTTTGTGTCTTAGTGTTTCATCATCAGATTTATTTCTTGTCCCATGTAAGACCACCATGCTGGTGACACCCAACTGGGTCATAAAAAAAACAAGCTAGTAGACAGGATGGATGGGTAGGTGGAGGCTGAGGAGAAGTAGGATGAAGAGTGCTTAACTGATGAGCTGAACTCCATGGGTGCACGTTGCATTGCGCTTATTACTCTTGGCTTCACGGGCCCAACAACTTGTCTGTCTTCTGTGTTCTTAAAGCGCACATTTCCACAGCTCTGCCTTTCCATGCATGCTTCAACAAAACTCCCACAATCCTCTGCCTGCTAGAAGCATCGATTTGCATGAAACTTTTAGAGAAATTATACTTGCAATGACTGAACATTCCAAGGGTACATGATGATCCTGCTGTAAAAAGTAAACCCTCAGCATGCATGAATTCCAACATTGGCACTTGGCTGTTACTGCAATCGTCTAGAGAGCAAATTAAGGCTGTATTTATGACAGTTTTTGCATGCTTCAAAACAAGTGCTAGAAGTATCATTACTTAATTTCAAGAGTATTTGAATTGCATTAGGGTTGAGTCTATTCTACTGCCATATCCCATTACAACTCTCTGGGTTAGCCTTGATGCACAAAATATAAGCATCATCTCCAACCAGCACAGCTCTGTGCCACTCTGGAGGGCAGTGCCCGTCTATATTAGTAGATTCATACACAAGGTGGCGGGCATGACCCTGTATTACCATTATTGTTTCACCACAGCAATGACACATTGCCTGATGCCGATGTCCTTTCATGGCAGGACACAGAGGAGCTCAAAGGAGAATAGATTTATGCATGTTGACATTAGCCCCATTTGTAAAAAGACTTACTTTTTATTGTGGCTGATAAGAAACCTAATTATTCTATGAAGAATATAAGACAGTCACGTATTATTCCATCCCCTCAAAGAAATTTACATTTCAAAAAGAAGGACCTAATTACCATGTCATTGCACCACCAAATAACAAAGACCATAATTTTATAATAAATCAAATGGCCTTTGAATTGTTGAAATTACAGTAATTGGTTCTTCAGGGTATCACTGTCCATAAATCCAAGTGTATCTGTGTGACACGCATGTGTATCTGTGTGACAGGCACAGGTACTTTCTTTTGACTGATGTACAAAATGTTGATTGGAAGGATTGTTTTTGGATATGGCACTAAAAAGATTAAAAAATTTTTGTTTTTTCCATCATAATGTTATATATTATTTAATTGCGGGTTATCTGGGCCAGTGCCTTAGAATTTTTCCCCACTGAAAAAGAACATCAATAATAATAATAATAATAATAATAATAAGTTCTAATAAGTTTAATTTTGTAATTATTAAATGATGTTAACATCTCTGCTTGCTTAAAAGAACACCTCATGTCTTTTATAGACACCTACACTTTCCTAACACCTACCAAGTTCAGAAGCAACTTGCCTTGCCAGTCTTGCATGATTATTTCCAGAATTGAGAAGAGGTTATTGGTAAAAAATTCCAAAACCATAAACTAAAGAAAATGCGTACATGTAACAAGACGGGTATCGAAGGAGGCTACTTCAACGTTGTAATTAACCCATTGCCTCGCTCTGTAATTTCTCCGAATTTACCAGCTGTGAATGAAACAGCAATCAGGTGAGATTAACAATGTCACAATTAAATAGTGAGACATGTGTGACTGAAGTGAGAGATCAGACACGCACACGAGGCCTTACCAAGCAGTAAGCTGTGAAGGGAACATGGCATTTCATAAGCTTGATGGCTCTGCTCAGCACAGTGCTATGTTGGAATATCTTAATTTTTTTATGTGACATGCGTATTTGTTAATGGAACGCACACAGACCTTTCCAAAAATAAACAAACCTGTTTGGAAGTAAAAGAACGAGGCACTGAATTGGATAACGAGCTTAATTACCTCAGGTTTATACAATAAACAGAAGTAATGCCAAAGACTTTTTATTTTTAATCCTATTACATGACACGTGGTTTTCAGTTTATCGGGAATCTGGCTCAATTCACTGTTTAGAGGAAGGTCAGCCAGTCTGCTTTAACAAACCCTTTGACACTTCTTAGTAATACATTTATCCATTTCAGATGTCTACAACATGGCAGCAGTCCTTGGCTGTGAGAGATTTTCTCCATCATGTTGAGCAGAGCCTTCTTCTTAACCGGCTGGCGTGCATCGAGGTGGTGTGAGCATGCAGTGCAGAGGCCCCGTCCCTGGTCTGTGTAACACGGATCTGGTTCTCTGTGGAAATCAAAGCCAAGGAAACAGACTTAAGATACTTAATCCACAGCACTTACTTTAAGGCCCTCAAATTTCTTCAACTAGCGCAAGGGTATTACACTTGTTTCCTGGTGTAACGGGAGTAAATTGCATTTTTTATTTTGTATGTGTTCTTTTTTGTGTAAAAAAATAACTGGTTTTATTTTTGTTGAATGGCCAATTTTATTCATGTGTTTATGGGAGATTGGAAGCATCGCGAAAGAACTTTTTGAAACTCGTTTTTCTTATCATCTGTCAGGTGAGACGGTCTCCTGTACACATAGTCAGCCCTTGCTGCACATGTTCAGTCTTGTCCAGCACGGCCCTTTGTGTGTGTGAAAAGATGTTGCAATGTGGTGGGGAATTTAACGGTTTCTCATCCTCTTTACTGAATGCCATTTAACCTCATTTCTTTACAGTATCTCCTTAAATAAAACATCAACAAAATCTACATACAATAAAACATGAAACATATGTAAAACTATTTTGGGTTGTTTAGCTCTAGTTCTATGAAAAGACTTTTTTTTTTTTTTTTTTTTTTTTTTTAGTTGTGTGAGGCAGCTCAACATGTATGGGGAGAACAGGTTGGTATGGAGAAGAACGATCCGCTGTGGTAAGAAGAAGATGATGATGATGATGATGATTGTCATTGAGCGATATAAACAAACATTCACTCTCTGTGTTTGACACATCCCCAAGGGGAACAGCGGGCGGCTGTATTCAGCACCCAGGGAGGTACTGCTCAGCGTTTTGTTGAGGGACACACCTTGTGGGGTGGAAATTGAACCAGAAGACTTTCACATCCCAGCCTGACGGTCAACCCACCGAGTCACCGGTCGCCTGGAGTCTGGTTGTGACTGCTTTATTCTAATCGTGCCTTATTACCCATGTGTGAGTGTAGGTCATTAAAGGTTGGCTCCATCGTTAAATCCTGTTTATTAAGTAAAGCGTTAGATGCCGGTGATGTTGTTGAATAAACAATGTGTTCACTTTAAAATTATAGCACTGATTAGTGACCCTGTGCATGACAGCATAGCTAAAGGTTCATCTTGGCTTCATGTCTGTTACTTTAGTTATTTTTGCATGAGTGTTCTTCACTCTGAGCTCTATCACACAGTGGAAGTGTGTTGTTGTTTTTCTTTTTCTTGTATTTTTTCTCATCCATGTTAGAGAAAAGTATGCCTCTGCTGGAACCACGAGCTGCACAGTGCTTACTGTCACATCTCAAGTGGCCTGAGATGCTTATGCAAGTTTCACCTTAAACCTTCTTGAGGTGACTGAGATCATTCAGGCCAGTGGAGCGTGTGGTTAAGAGACCAGCACCTTTAATTATACCTGTTCAGGGACAAATGTCTTTCACACTGACTGAATGGCGTGCTCTTATACATTCTTGTCCACCGATATTTGGCGTCATTGCATTTCATCACAAATGCTTTGACTCAAGCCTCATAAATTGGTTTTTGCTCTTCATCAAATGTCAGCATGTGGAGGAGGAAGAGGAGGAGGGGAAGAGAAGGTTATGCCACAGCCTACTTTTTATATCCCAGCAGAAGAGGCGTAACATGGGACGAGCAGGAGCATTAGAGCGGTGTACAGTGTGTGGGGCAGAGTAACGGGGCAGCGAAACGCCAACTTTAGCATTAACACAAGCTGAGGGTTGAGCTTTCACTACAAGCTGCGACGGTAATTTCCTCTCACCGAGGCGCGGGTCTGACCAGCCAAACAGCACATATGGGAGGCCCCAAGCTCTCGCACTCTCCGTATCGTCCAAATTTCAGGTGAAACATATTTCTTGCTGACATGCATATGATATTTTTTTTCAGCTTTTAATGAGGTTGAGGAATGACAGATAGGTTTAATTTCCAAGAGCGCTGCACCTCACAGTATGAGCACAGGTGCAAACAGGAAGCGCAAATATGTGTTTTTTGCCTGTCCATTAAAGTAAAATTTAATTTAAGGAAGGCTCTGACTTATTAGAGTTGTGGGGGGGCTCCTGATATTTCCTGGCTGTTTAAGCGGTTGGCCTACATTACCAAAAAGGGACTGTTAATTAAAGTGCTCAATTTACACCATGCCAGGTGCTTCCCTTCCCGTAAGGTCAGGTCAATGAATGACGTAAAGCATTTCTTCCTTGATGGTCACGGATGCAACAATAAATCTTGCCTTTACCAAAAGCACAGCTGAATTACAACATCCAACAAGCAGTGCACACACTCACAGAGAGCTGTGCCTTCAGCGCTCACTGGCGTGAAAGGAAAGAATCTGATATCATGGAAAATTTAAGGAAAGGTGAAGTTTGTCATTTTTGGTCTTGATCTGCTTGCCGAGGCGCTGTTGACATTTAATGAAAAATGTCCGACATTTTAAAAAATTTCTGTTACAGACAGAACCTTTTTTTCTCAAGGAAAAAATTCATCCTACCACACCTATTGCAGTGCTAATAATGTTTTCCTTACATATGTTTTTGTTGTAATTCTAAACTACTAATTATCTCAGTGGGGAAAAAAATGTGAAAGGAAATGATGAACTAACATTTGAGTTCTGTGTGCATCATGGATAAACCTAATGACTGCCAAGCAAACTGACTAATGTGTTCAGTGTTTGGGATTGTTTAGTGCCATGGCATGAGGATAGTTTCACCTGCACTTCTGCCCCAGTAGGACCAGCTATAGGTTTCAGATGTCAGAGACCAAATATAAGATAATGCACAGCACCCCCTGGCCCGCCCACCCCCAGAGATCAGGGCTTACGATTCAAATAAATAATACTTTTGGCTAATATACCTGTAGGTGTAAGTTTCATGGCTATAGGACCCTATAACAATATAGTCATGGTTTGGATTTAGATTTCTGACCGTGTGTGCATGTTTCTGTAGAGTTTGCATGTTGCATCTGTGGGTTTAGTCTCAACACTCCAATATTCTCCCACAGTCCCGGCACATCCAGGTCAGGTGAACTGGGAACTCCAAGGTGTCCATAGTGTTTGTATTGTATTATGGGCTGGCATCCTGCCTAAGGCATACCCAGCTCCTTGGCCTACACTGCTCCAGACCCCCTGTGACCCAGAACCCTGCCAAACAACCACCTAAAACATAGATTATTTTTCAATTGTTTGAAAATTCTCTTAACAGATGTAACCTTGTTTCCTCTCACATCTGCATAATTCATAATCTGTTGTATTTTTGATATTTTTGTCGCAATATGTGCACATTGAGAATTTGGGGTTTTTCCATAGTTTGTAAAATATTGAAGTTGTTAAACATAAAAAATGCAGCCTGAATCATTCATGTTTGTCTTAATTATAAATCTATTGGATGTTCCAAGAGTGTTCCAAAGCAGGGCGACATTATGGAACTGATTTTAAGTCATATACAGGTACTGAAAAAACTTAGTTTTTCAGTCATAAAGTGACTCAGTAGTATTCAGTTCAATTAAATTAATTTGTATTTATCCTCTTTCCCAACAGGTTGTCTCAAGGCAAGTCACTCTACAGGACTGAGCTGCTTATTCCAAAGGAGGGGCTCAATTTTAATTTGAGATTTTCTGATAACATAAAGGTACCTGATTTCTGTTCAAATTCTACAAACAGCAGAGATGTGAGAGCTTCAGTCTCAATTAAAGCCCACAGGAAAAGCATTCTGATTCTCAGCAGCTGAAAAAAAAGTCCCTGTGGAACTGTTTAATTGCCTAAAACCATCAGCTAAAAGGTAATCAGTTCATTCAATTTAGACTTCTCAGGCTTTCAGGTTAATGCATCTTGAAGGATCTTGAATGCTTCATCTTAAAAGTGCAGTAGTGGAGAAAAAGACAGTTTCAAATATGAGATTTTCAGTGTCATTATTTTAGTGAATATCTGTGTCCCTTTTGTGTGTGGTAAGGAGCCATTTTGATCTTTCTGGTGTTTTACCAGAGCATCACAATGAGAATTTAACTGTAGTTTGTTACATCCCCAGATATATTGGCTTTTTCTGCTGTCTCTTTAAATTCTCGTGGGATTGACATGGAGTTGGAGAGCGCCCATTGGTCTCCGGAATGCCAATCATCAGCCTGAAGAATGAATGAAAGCCTAAGACGTCGATAGGTGCTGTTTGAAGTAGTATAAAAGCAACTGCCTGGAAGACTGCAGCTGTTGCGTTGGTTGGAGAATTACTTTGTGAGTCAGGAGAAATTTCGGCATTATGAGAGGAGTTTGGTTGTTTTCCCTTTTGTATTGTTTTAAATACTCCTACTGTGTTTGTTACATTCTTGTTTGGGATTTGGGGACAGGTTAGGGGCCCTATCCACATTTGCACTACACTTAGGGCATTTTTGTTGTCTATTTTGTTAGGATTATATTAAACAAACTGTACTTTTTGTGTTCTCATGTTGGTGTAGTCAGTTGTAGGTTTTCGTTTTACGGTCTTGGTGTAGCTAGTCAGATGTTATTTTCTTACGTGGGACGAGCAGGTGCAAAAGTGCACAAAGAGTAACATGCGGTGTGTGCTGCAGGGTGACAGGCGAAGTGTTTTATTTAGATTGTTTCATTTCTTTGCTTTGGCTTCGTTTTTGCCCCAACCTTCCCTTCATCTTTGTTTGTTTGTATATTAGCTGTTTGTGTACTGTTGTTTGTCCATCCCTGTGTAATAACCCACTTACAAATATAACTTTTTCACTATAAAAATTCATCCTCATTATTGTGTACTCCACGCTACCTCTCCCAGAAGCACTTTGTACATCGGTTTCCAACGTTGTTACGAATTTCCATCTTGTAACACAATGCAAGGACAGCAGTGCAAACCGGGATGTGACCGAACTACACCTTTTACAACTAAGTAAGTTGGAAATGTACAGAGCAGCCGCATGGAAGGTAACTGGGAGTCATAAGGGCAGGACTGTGTTTCCTCTTGGTCATCGATGAACAGAACCAAAATGGCGAATCGGTCAACTCTATTGAGCTACAGTTTCCTCTTGATGGTGTGAAATGGGAAAATTTCCTTTAACTGATGTTAAAACAGCAGGAATTAAAACACAGTTGCTTGGCATTTTGCACTCTGACATGAAAAGAAACCTACAAATTACAAAATTACAAACAAGCATGATACCTTCTACGTGACCAATGGACTACTACGTAAACTCAATGAGAATTTGTCCAGCAGATGGTGAGCCTCTTGAGTTGGACGTCATGACCTACACACCTGTGAAAACCTTCTCCATGCATTATGAGGCACCGGGGGAAATTTACATGCTTTGGGATAGTCCAAATATGTTCACAGTGATCTCCTCTGCTCTGGGGAATTTGGGGCAATAAAGACATCTTAATTTAGGCACGATAACGATATTGGCAAGATTACGTCGGCACCTCGGGGCACTTGTTTTATTCCTGCAAAAAGTACATTTTTATTTCCTTGATCAGCAGCAGAACAGCAGGATTCCTCAAAATGTCTTTAACCATTATCTTACTTTTAAAATCAACAACAAGGTTGAAACTAATTAAGCAAAGTTAAGCTTTCATGTTTAGTGTGTTCAGAAACACTTTGCTTGGTTGTGCAGTGTGCCGTTAGCCTGAGCAGCGACACAGAATTCACCGCTTCTGTGTTTTGGAAAGCAAGAAAAAAAAACTAAACATGCCAAATCCTTATTTATACAACAGCATGTGCCACTACACTGTGAAAACACACTTAGACATTGATGCCAACGTGTGCACACACGCACGTGTGTGTGTGTGTGTGTGTGTGTTTGTTTTCAGTAAGTACAGATTCACCTTCTATTGTTCCCAAGTCCTTCTGTAAAACCGCACACACACAGTTTTTCTTATTAAATATAGCATTTAATGCGAAATAGATTATATGAAACATTCATTTGAAGAGAGCTACTAGAATAGTTCCAACAGAACAGCAAAAATTACACAGACAAGAAACCAATTGTCATAACATCAATTAAATGTATTTACGGCATAGATGCAACTCTCCTCTGTGTTAATTGATCGTTATGGGTGTAAATGGATGACCGTGTGCTTATGGTTCATGTACACAGTAGTGAGACAGGGATTACGATTTACGTAGCCAGGGTAAAACTCTCAAACAAAAATGGATGTGCGTTAAGGTAATGTTGAAAATACCTAATTTAAATATTCTTTCAAGTTGTGCTAGAATACATTTCCCATCTTCCCAAGATTGCACTTTAAAATCCTATTTGCCGCCTCTAAATCCGCACCTTTTATATTCTCTCTGAATTACATTAATTCAAGTACAGCCTCTGATGTTGCAGATATATCAGTACAAAGTAACTATTTACAGGTAAAATGTACATTAGCTTCATATCGTCGCGAGCGCCGCCACCATGTGTGAATACCGCTGTCGGATATGCTGGCTTCTGTTACACATGCAGGACAAAACGTGAGCACTCAGCATCGCCTTAACTCAAGTGTTCAGCACAGGAAAACAAAAGAGCGAATGTAGAAAAGTAGCATCGTAGCTCTCACACTTCTGCGATCACAAATCATAAAATGCACAACTTTACCCCCCTTTCGATTTTCAGTCTTGGCCTTAATCCAATACTGTGTGAGAAAAATAAATAAGAAGCTGATCTTCCTTATATGTTAAAGGGATTAGGACAGGCACTTAATCATACCACAAACAGAAAAAAAATAATAGTACTTGCAGGTACACTTCAACGTAACTTGACAGGATTCAATGTATTAGAGACCCTTTACACAGAGAAAGGAAAAACTAGGCTTAGAATAGGTACTATTTCTTTTGGTCAGGGCAGTAAGTGACTACTGTACATGACTACATTTCTTACCATCGTATTAATCTGTGATGAGTGGGGATTAGCAAACAGTAATTGAAAGTGGGGGAGAATGAATTTGGAATACTTGATTTGTTCAGTACAAGTGTTCAGTCCCATGTCCTTGTTTATTGTAAAATACAATGGCTTTTTAGGTGTTAGGTCTTATTCCTACCATATGTACACTGTCATTCCACCCTGATGGCTATCAGGCATTGTTACATACACACACACACATAAATAAATAATTAAAAACAAAAAAACATATTCAGGCTCACTTCTCACCCATGTACGTCTGGGAAATTAATGGCTTTTACGTTGTCGTCTGCTGCCGAGTACGAGCGATCGATTGTCAGACTCGCCGAGAGGCCTGACGCACCGGTGAGCCGCGCTTGGTCTGAAAACGTACACAGCGGTGCAGACCGGGCGCGTTCAGATCTACGCTGAGCTCACAAGTCAGCTGATACTGCTGTCGCTAAACCCTCAAACAAACAAACAAACGAACAAACAAAAACAAGAAGCAGCGGCGATACATCCAAAAAAATGTGCGCCCGTGTTTGTTCGTTCCGCTTACGGTGCGTTTCCGTTTCTTTGTCTTTATTTGGAAATGAAGAAAAAGAAATCTACCTATCCAAGAAAAATCTGTTACTCAGTTTTGCTTGTGACAGACATTCAGGCCTGACGCTGCTTATGCAAAATATCATTTATGAGTTTTTAACATGGTGTAGAGTGAAATAAAATGCTGACTTCTGTCCAGACCAGGTGTGGTTAAACCAGTCCATGTTAAAGTTCGTTCACCTCTCTTTCATAATTTAACAAAACATTTCTGGAAAAATAAAAAAAGAAATGATCTTTGTCTAACCTTACATAGTTTTTTATTAGATTAAAAATGTTGTACTTAGTTAAGAATGGCAGTTATTAAGGTACCTTTGCTCCCTCAGCATAAAGTCAAGGCCTCTTAGTTAATGGGTGTTTGTGAGTTTTCTGCTTCTGTAGATGTTTTTTTTTTTAGGAAACAGACATGCTTGAAGAAATACGGTACAGTCTTGTTAAACGGTTTCAGTCACTTTCAAACTAACACGCTTTCTCTCCCCTTTGTTTTCATTTTTTAACAATTACATCTACAAAGTTTTCAAGAGTACATCAAGAAGCCGCATGAAAACTTCCAGATAAGACAGTTTTGTTGCTCAATCAGTTTGTATGTGTGTGTATTTATATATATGTATATTTTTTTTGTTTTACATTTTTTTCGTTCTAAAAATCTGTTCAGCAGAGCTTGGTGGTCAGATGGTCGGATTGTTTCAAGATCTCCGTGTTGTACATGTCCAAGGCGTGGTTGACGCGGATCATCTCGCTGTTGTTCAGCTTCAGTCGGTGCTTCAGCATACAGGAGAAGAGGTCGAGCTGGGGCTTGCCGGGGGCCACAGGGGGGGCCAGGCGGTTGATGCGGTCCCTGATGTCCAGCAGCAGTAACATGACGGAGGACGAGGAATAGAATTGCGTCCCCTGGGTGTACGACTGGTTCACCTGCTGCACAGCACTGCGGAGGAGGTCTCCGTTGAAGCGGAGGCTGTAGCCGAACACCTGGATGTCGGAGATCTTGATGTAGATCTGCCTCTTGTTGGGGTCGGACAGGTCCACCGGGCCCTGGCCGGTGTCGTTGCGCAGAGTGGTGGGCATCTTGGCCCGGCTGCGCAGGTAAATGTGCACCGTCTCAAAGAAGGTCTTCCAGCGATTGCCAAGCAGCAGGGTCCAGTTGTAGCACTGCGAGCTCTGCAGCCGAACGCGCTCCCAGCGGGGGTACCCGTGCTCCCCAAATGGCATGCTCCAGCCCTCGGAGTGGCTGCCACTGAACGGGTTCACGTAAACGAAGAACATGGGATCAATGCTGCTGTTGCGCATCTGGCAGATCTTCATGGAGAGTCCGATGATCATGTGCAGGTAGTCCATGCGGTTCTTGTTGCTCTTCAGCGTCAGGGACATGCGCTTGCGCCACCGGGGGTCAAAGAAGGTCTCCAGGCGGATCTCGTTGCTGATGAAGGTGGTGTGCACGTACAGGCGAGAGTCCATCTTCTGCAGCAGGTACTTGAGTTCCAGGTCCTGGAAGTCGAGGTCCGTCTCGAAGCTGATGAACTGCTCGCTGCGCTCGGAGTCCACGTTCTGAGGCTCGCAGCGGCCGCGGTAGAGCTTGTAGCCCTTGTTGCAGGAGCCGCACTGCGAGATGTTGGCCAGGCTGCACATGGCGCAGCTGTTGTTGCCGCCAATGACGCAGGGGATGGGCCTCTGGCACAGGCTGCCACCTGTGTGGCACACGCAGGTCCGCTGGCTTTCCAAGAACGTGCCCCAGAAGCCGTTCTCATTGCAGTACAGGAAGGACTGCACCCTGTTTAGCCACTGCAGCACGGACCTGCGCAACAAGAAGAGACACACGTCAAACACAGCTGTTTCCATGGCAATACGCTCATTACACTGAAGAGTCAAAGGCCAAGCAACGCATCTGTATATCGCCACACAGCCATAGTGGACTGGTCTGAGACGCTTTCCGGCTTCATATTCTCAGTTATCCTTCTGAAGCCGCACCCCCCCCCCCCACTTCAGGCATCGCCCTCTGTCATCTCACCAGAACTCTAACTCCGTTGGACAATGGCGGATTTTTTGATTCCGGGAGAAAGCGTCAAGGTCAAGATGACAACTACATCAGCACACTCCGTGTGCACAGATTACGTGTTCATAAACACAGACAGAGCTCTTCACAGTCCAAATAGCCCACAGAAAGCTTTCAAGCAAATAAGCTGCAATACAAATACCGTCACTGCCACAGGAAGAGCTGAAGTTGTGCTCAAGTCTTGTGTTTATATTCTATGAATTTTGACGTTAGAATAGTTAATCATTACACGCTGAATGAAACTGAGTATTAAAATTAATTTTTAATGTGGAAAAAGAAAAAACTGATATTTACTGTTTTGAATAAATATATTCGTCCTTGGTGCTACAGAAGATGCAAGATTATTTACTCAGATGGAAAACTACGATAAAATATTACTTTACAATGCAACGTATATCAGAACATGGCAATTCTACCTTGTTGATAATCTGATGCACCAACGTGTTTTGCCTACGATGATGACGACGATGATGAAGGTATCCATTCAGTCCTATTCAATTCTGTGGGCCCAGCTCTCTCCACTGAGAGCCTTTCTATAAAATCTTCTCAGCAACGTTCTCACAGGGTAGGTCGCCAGGTCTTCTCCCAACCCTCCCTATTTAGCGGGGCTTGGGACCCGTATGTAAAGCTCACACAGCTGGGTTATTTTTCTCTTGTAACTTGACGAAAACAAAGGCCGACTAGCTCGGGTGAGGGGAAATTTATTTATCCCAGTTTCAGCTGCACAGTCGCTGTTGCAGATCTCTCAACACGGTTAATCAGGTAGAGCCAATGACAAATTACTGCAATTAGAGCCATTCGTTTGGGGGAAGAAGAAAAGCAAAAGAAAAGAAAGCGAGGCTCCTTTTGCCCAGAAATGAGCTCTGTGTTTCAGGCCTTTTGTTTAATTTGGCCACTAAGCACAGCATTTTGGGGACAAACTGAACAAACATGAAATGACAGCCACTTTACCCAGGCGTCACTTCCCGCAATGGCTCTAAGTGACTCACGGGACACATTACAATATGACCACGGGCTGTGCTGCTTTGGTAATGACAGCAGCGCTTGGCGGTCTGCAGAGCTCCGGCCCTGCGTAGCCCGAGCCGTCTCAGAGGGAAGAGGAGCTCCGGTCTTCTGTTTCGTTCAAATTCATTATGGTTTAAGCACATTCTGTGCTGCATTTGAAAAGGCTTCGAGTCCGACACAGTTTCACATAAATCACATTAGTCTCTCAGTTCACGCGTTTTACTTGTACGTTTACACGTAACTTTATGATGCGCGTTATTTAAAATTTTATTAAAATATCATATTGTTAATGTATTTTGCTCATTTACCAAATGCTGTCATTCCAGGCCACTGCAATGTGACCTCGCACAGCAAGGACTTTGTTTCATTTAATTCCGCTGGAATCCGCACATGCAGAACTGGAGGCTGCAGATGCGGCAGGACTACTAAACAATGGAAATGAGTCTCTCTGATGTTTACAGTTAGTTTTTTTTTGTAATGATTACAAGCAAGCTGGCTGAGCACCGCCCCTCTGTGAGGCATCCATTTTGCACAGCAGGTGTGCATGAGACCAAGCTCGGGTCAAAACAGGGCAGCACCAAGCACCCTCTGGATGAACCATGTGGGAGTGACCCGACAGTGGTGGGGATTCTGAAGATGGGTGAGGGGTGGGGCCAGCCTGCCCCAGCAAAGCCCATGAGTAAAAAAGGCTTGAGGGTACATGCAAGGTCACGCTAATAAGATATGCAGTGATTGGGAGAGTAGACACCTTTACCTGTGAGAATTTGGAAAAAAAAACTTTTTATTCTGAATCTCAGCCTCGCCTGGAATAGTCACCATCCCCCATCATCCACCAATGCTCCTGTTTGTTGATTAGGATCACCGCCTGGTTGATCTGAACCCAGTCATGCTGCAGTAATGTCTGCTCCTGTCAAAGTGAGTCCCTAAATGCATTAAAAATGCACGGGGGCGCTTATATGATACTTAAATAGGAGCACTGAAAAAGCGTGCTCAGCAGAGCCCATTGTTTAACTTTCATCTAAACGGCTTAATGGCATTTGCCCACTGACGCCAAATGCAGATTATGTTTAGTCTTATTTCATTCACAGTGGTCTGATGATGCCCTTGATATCCCCAGGAACAGCCATTAGCATCCACAGCAAACCCTTTGGCATCATGTGCTGTGAATAGACACCATGATATTTTCTGAATGCTCGCATTTTCTCGTTTCCTGTCCTGGACTGATCACAGCTTAGTTATACATGGACCCTTGTTTTAGGCTCGTTCTGTCATGGAGATATCTTCTTTGGGCCTACAGGTGTAGTGTATAGAGGTTTAACCTCCTAATTGAAGACCTTCCCTGCTGTCACACCATGCGTCGTCAGTCCCCGTTATTCTCAAATGACTCAGAAAGTTGGTAACAAGTGTGTTTTGGGGAAATACACTCGCATCACATGATCAAAACAGCCCCACAGGTATTCTGAAAATCCAGTCAAGTTACAAACAGATTCAGTCGAAAATTAAAGGAGCGGCACCCGTGCAGTACGATGCAAAAGCTAAAGGACTGCTCATACACACACACCCTGTTAACTACTTTAATTTTAGTGTCTTGCTGTTGTCACGTAGTTACATCATACAAACCTAAAAGACGTTTCTCTTGGCATAAACAAGCACACTTGCATAACTGTGTTACTAGCAATGCATCAAGATACAGCGATTCTTTTCTTTTCCTTGTTACACAAAGTCAGCAGCGGCTCTAACACGAGACCTACTGCGGCCCAACACCGCTGGTCCCCAGGCGCCGGCTTGACTCCATGGCTGCGACAGGCGTGGAGGTGTCAGGAGGGGCCCGGCGTTGGCTCTCACCTCTCTCGAGGCATCTGGTGACTGGGTTTGTGGTGGCAGCGGACACTCAGGCTGAAGAGCTTGCGAGCCGTGCGCTGCATCTTGAGCCGCTGCGCCTCCAGGGAGCTCTGCAGCAGCCGGTAACGGGCCTGCAGGTCCCAGTCGCTCCCCCACAGCAGGTGCACGCTGCTCACCGGCAGGAAATGCGTGGAGGGAAGCCGCTTGAGAAAGGAGCGGAATTCATCTGCAAGCGGGAGACAGATGGACGGACGGACGGATGGACGGACAGACAGACAGACAGACAGACAGAGAGTGTTGCTTAGGTGACAGCAACACTGACATTTACATCACTTCCATCTTTTAAACCACCTGCTGTTTTTCTCATTTTATCATGCCGGAGTAATCCAGGCCAAGAATTCAGGAGAGCAGAGGAGTAAACCAGCAATGCTACGGTCGCAAATCCAAGAGCCGCCCCAACAACGCCTGCTACACGTCACAGTATTAACCCAAACTCGGGTTTCTCTTTAGGACTGACGCACTGCTTCACAACCCAGCTCAGGGTCCTCAAGTAACGAAAGGAAAGACAGTAAGGTGCCATTTGCTTCTTTTGCAATTGATAATCATGGATGTGTACCAACCTTATGTAGTATGGAGCCTGAGATGGCCCTGTTTGCTCAGCCATCTATTTAACGGGCTCAAATATGCAGCTGTTTGAGTTGGAAACCAGACTACCCTCCATGAACAAACATTTGCTCCTCCTGATTTTTTTTTTCTCTCCACTGTTTGACCAGCCAGCATTTTGATGAGAAAATTACATGCCTCTCAGTTTTTCCTGATCACTTACTGTGTCAACATAGCACAACTTGGAAATTATTTAAAAATGGCCATTTTGTAAAGACTCCACCGATAACTTTACAAACCCGGTGCCAAGGAAACAAGTCAGTGGGACGCTCTGCTTTAAAGGACTTCAAACATATTATGCCTTTGAAATTAGGATTTCAGCTCCACGAGCTTGTGTCTGGTGCCCAGTCTGAGAGAATCCTTTGATTTCTATGGGAGTATTCCTAACTGTTGGACCTTGTCTCCCTCCACATCACTCTGTCAAATGAAAAAACCGCACGGATGTTTACCGTGAAGCCTGGGGAGTTTTTAAATGCTGGTTGCAGGACACCCATGACCTTGGGGGAGCTGTGTCATCCCACCGCTGCTATATATAACCAGCCACTTAAGTTTGGGCTTTATTACCTGTTAATAATATATAAGGCAGAAGGCGTGTCACATATTGCGTCTTCTTTCATGCATTTTGATCAGGTCAGTCAGGGCAAAAAGAAAAATATTTCCACCTTATTGCTGTCCCCAGGCTCCTCAATAACAAGCTAGCGTCTCTGTGTGTTTGGCTCTGTTATCCTCTCCCTTTGTGCTTCTTCATGGAAATCACAGGGTGTCAATAAACGTCAACCCCACTGAACATGTATTAATTTTGCACCGGGTCTAAATGTCAAGCTTTGGCTCAACAGCAACAAACAAACGTTGTGTGTGGAAGGACAGTGGTAATTTGAAGCCACTGGCAGCCAAAGCACACGTTGACTCCTATTAATATAAGTCGCACTTTTTCAGAGTTGTTTAAACAGCTGACTCATGCCATACTTCTGTGCACCAAAAAAAACAACAAAAAATGATTCATCTTTTCAGCTTGTGCAAGCGTGTACAGACAGTCGAGTGCGTGTCCGTAAGTGTTTCAGTATTCTCAGTGTTGGCTTCGACATCGAACAAAGAAAGCTTCGCTCTTAATAAGAATTGTACGGTGTGAATCCCGCCAGAATGACAAACTCAACTGTTATAATTAACTGCAAGAGCCTTTCGTTCTAACCAGCGGTGTCTAAAACACGCTGAATAATTCATTCTCACTTTACAGATTGGCCTGCAGAATTTAACACGCTGGCTTTATTGAGAGTGTGCAGGCAGGAAGTTGAGTATGTGGCCCTTCCTTGAAATTAGCCTGCTGAATTTGTCTGAAAGTGTGCAATTTAAGAATACTGTGCACATTAAAATACATTATTGCCAGCCACTCTGTTAATGTAAGAGTAAGAATGCTGCGGACTGTCTTTATTCCAGGGACAGCCAATCACGTCTGTTGGCTGTTATTCTAATATTCCACAATTAATCAGGACCCTGTCTGTTACGAGAGGTCTGTTTATATGAAAACGCTCTCGCTCTTACCAAAAGCATTTGATAGTTAGGATAAAATTATGATCTGTTAGAACAGTTTTTATAATTTAAAAAACTGATGCATCTATAAAGATGCAGTTTTCAGCTACCGAACATCAGCACGCCCCACATTACTAACACTCCCTGCTCCTTTGCCTCAAATGTACTCGCTTTACTTTGCGAAATCCCCCACCGTTAAGATCAGATGGTGAGGCTCCCGTTTGGCTCACCTGAGTTCTCGAAGTCCTTGTAGGTGAGAGCCCAGCTCTCGGCCATGGTCCTCAGCGTGTTCTCGATGATCTGGATGTCGGTGATGGGGCAGTTGCACTGCTGGAACTCCTCGGCGCAGCGGCACACACACTGGCTGTTGTGACACACGTACTCGCCCTCGCCGTTGCACATTATGTAGCTGAGGGCCGACTGGACAAACTTCTCCTGCAGGTACTCCGGGAAAATGACCTGCAGGCCTTGGGTGACACAGATCAGAAGGGGGGGCCTCAGCTTTCTAAATGTCGTTTTAAGGACACATGTCTGCTGGTATTTAATTCTTCACTATGCCAACATCACCAGAATTTTAAACAGCGTGTCAATTCTTTGTGCTTTTTTTTATCATTATTTTTTTTTTTAAGCGCTGCTCAGCACTGTTGGGACTGGATTAAATTTGATGTTGCTCTGGAAATTAAATCTGAACTTTGTACTGACTCACCAACAGAATTTCCTCCTTTGAAAACACGCCTTTGTGTTGTCCTTGCGCGCTGTCTCGTGTAATGTAACGCAGATGAGTGATTGATGCGCGCCGTCCTGCCGTGTTTTGGCTTATTTAACACGACAGCAGGCCTTAATCTGCTCTGAAACGCGCGTGAGCACACGCACTGAGGCCCACGGAAAGGCCAACGCTGCAGACGCACACCTGAGCCGAGCGCAAGTGCGCGGAGACGCGAGTGCCGTGTGACAGTCCTGACACTTAAAAGCAGTAGGCGCGTCACGTCCCCAATTCTGTCACTTCGCTCACGCGCCCCCACCCCTCCCTCTTCACGAGAGCGCACGTCTTGCTCAGATCATCCCGAATGAGCCCGACCCAGCTTCACGTGCGCGCACACGCGTGCACAAACTCAGCAAAATTTCTGCAGCCCATAAAAAGAAATGTTTGCGCACAAATGCATCACGCATGTGGCGGACAGCACGTACCGAACGTTACAAGGATACCGCGTACATCGCGGCGCATCCTCTACGAGACAAGAGCAATGTCACCTTTCAACCACCACTGGTTTGAATAATTGATAAACGCGAGTACACAGTGAATCTAATCAGGAAAATGCACATGCAGTTCCCCCAGCTCAACTCAGCCTGAAATGTGATGAATTCCTGATGTTACAATACAACTGAGAGCACAGTGACACAACACTATTAAAGCACGCTATTATCGTGTCAAGAAAACGTATAACATGTACACAATATACACCACTGTTGGTAATTACTCTTCACAACAGCACTGTAAAATAATAAAAAAAAATCTCAACCTAAAAAGGTTAATTAACGTTGTTGATTTATTAATAAGCCTGTGCTTTATTATGAATTATTATTCAGCAAAATTTAATTTGGAAATTAGTTTGAAAAGGGTACAATTCTTTTATCTTGCTACACAACCAGATGGTGATATTAAAAATAAATTCCGTTCCATTTTATCGCATATAACAATTTCATTTAAAATCTGTCAGATTCACAATGTTTATTCAACATCAAGTTTAACGGTATTTCAAACACGGTTTCTCAGTCTCATCCTAAAGACATAATCAGAGTTTCTTCCCCACGGGTTTTAACAGTGAACGCCCTGAACCTGTGCTTCACATAACGTGGCGTTAAAAGCCCGTCTCCAGGGAGCGAGGCTGTCCGACGTCTTGCCTTCTGTCTGGATCTTACTGTATTTGCAGCTTCGTCTGGGGATTATTGAGAATAACAGAATTGGCTTTATTTTTACTTATCACATTCCAGAGACGATTCTGCTTTTTTGCTGAAAAAAGCCCTTATGAATGTACTGTATAAAGAATGCAGTTTTTAATTTATTTAGAATTGATTCAGAAGTATTTTTCCCCATGTGAAATTCGTCCAAGTTGCATTACAATCCACGGTTTTGTGTTTAAACTTTACAGTGACATAAACACCTTCACTATCTTATCACTTACCCATATCCGCAAGATTGCTAATATCAAATAATGGATGCATCCTTGGTGCAATAAAGTAATTAGTGACAACACGGCCAAATCATTACACGTGTAACACACAGGTTGCCTCGGCAGGCTGCGCTTCAACCTGCCTCATGTCCTCCTAACCCATGCTATTGCATACGGTAATTGAAACGCATACAGAACTGCACAAACAGTTAAGAAACTCCTATAAAATATTCATAGCATTAGACGTTGTCAACATGCATTTAATTTTGTATACATTATTTTAAAAGTTACCATGCAATCGAGTAACTAAAATTGTGGCTGATACATTGAATGTAACGGTAACCTTTTTAATAAATGTGATAGGCTAGGGGAGAAGAGGAGACCTGACCCTATTATCAGCACGGATAATATCACAAGTTTGAAGAGACGTCTGGGACTTCCCACAACTGATCTGTTTCAGTACGGCCCCAAAGTGATAAGTCTGGGTTCAAAGTAACACGCCCAGTACCCCTGCCGTTCATGTGGTGTGAAAAACACGGCACATGAAAAATACGGCCCAGATAAGGGCTGACGTCACTGGCAGAACGCCTCTCTCACACCTCAGCCTGTCACTGCGACCTGCGAAGTCTTTTTAATTTTAATTTTTTTTTTAATCGCTACGGCTCTGAGTCTTTGACAGTCTGCCTGGGGCCCCCAGAGCCAATATTCATTTAGTTTGATATATTCCTGGGCCTGAAACTTTAATGTGATTTGAGGGAGAATCCAGATGGCAGGTTCACGGATCGGTGCCGCTCGCTGACAGTAGCAGAGCCAGCAGTCGAGTTCACAATAACACAGACTCTGGGCCCGTTTTCCGTTATTTATTACATCAGAGCTTGTGGAAGGTGAGACACGTACTGTTTTTTAATCTGATCAGCACGGCATTGGGCTCTCCATAAAAATGTCGCCTCTGTTGTTGTTTTCTCAATTTTGTCGTTCTATCAAACCAGGCGACACACATATGCTTACGCCTCCAAGGTATACGAAAGACTATGAAAGTCTAGCTAAACGTGGCGTAATGTTTCACGAAGCATTTTCGGCTGATCGCATATTTGGCGTCATGTCAAAAACTTGCCTAACGCTGTGCCTACACCAAACTGCTCGGTCCTAATCTAACAGGCAGCCAGAGCATATGACATGGACAAGCTGTCAAACATTTTAAAAACGTACCTCGGGCAGCGTCGTTACTATGGAGTCTCTCTGCTGTCCGACTCAAGAAGCCGCACTGCTGATGTATTAAAAAAAAAAAACAGTAACGAAGTGTGGCAATAAAAATCATATATGCGTATTAAATATTATTCCGCACTTTGCTCTATCGGGATCCAAAATTCCCTGCTTACCTCCACAGTGAAGAAATTAAACATGGTGAATAAAGTGCGATATAATAAAACGGATATACGGATATATACAAGGCACGAGTGCATGTGTAACAAAGGCAGAAATATATCGCAGGTTCTGACATGCCATGTGTACTGAGCGAACACTTTATAAGCTGATAAATGGGCATGCCGCCAGACCGAGACCATGAGTCCTTTATAATGCTGAGCCACAGTGTGCCCTATAAACTTTGATTTCATCGAGGAATAATTGCCCATCTCGTGGCCGCAAATTCACAAAATCGTCATTTAAGGCAGCGTTCTGTGTAACGCGGCTCCCGAGCAGCAGGCGTGCACGGTTACAGCCAAACTTTGGCTACCCGTGTCATATGCGCCAGAGGATTTAAGATGTCCTCCAGCTTGTGTTCCTCCTTATCTTGGAACCGAGCACAAGTGGTCAGGACCGGCCCCGGCTTTTCCGCTAAGCCGGCCGACTCTTTCAGCGTTGTTAGCGATTAGGGCCAGTGGACAGTCTATTAGGTCCACCCGCCGTTTCTCAGCGACGCTGCTCTGCTTCCTGAAGGCGCCGTCACATCATTAAAAAGGGCCGCTGTACACGTTCTGCATTGCAAGCAACATCAGCAGGACCAGCTGTCAAGTTCGCCTTTTCCGGAATCTCGACTGGGTCGAGTTTCATCCCCGAGGCCTTTTGGGACCTTAAGGCTTGCGTTCAAGCGTCAGCAATCAGAACCGGGCTCATTTAAGTGCCCCTGTGTTCACAGAATGCTCTGCAGGTTCGCCCCAAGACTTATGTCATATGTCACCTGCAGCTGAGGCACCTCATTCACCAGGGCAATCGCAGTGGGTGAGGAAGAGGGGGAAGAGTCCAGCTGCAAAAAAACAGTCACCGCGCACATTAGTAAGGTGTCTGATTTTACATAGGCACAACGTTAATCATGTAAATGAAAAGAATATATTAAAATGCCCTCCAAGCGCATGCATGATAATTATTATAATGGACGGCATCCAGTTTGCGCCAGACAGCCCCTGTGGACGTTGGTTGTGGCGGAAAGAGAAAGACGGGGGCGGGGTTGCACAAAGACAGATCGGCAAGGTTAACGGGGGGTGGTGGGAAGGTGGTGGACAGAGCTTTTTGCACAAACAAGTCGGTTAACACCCATGCTCTTTGAAATGACTGCCACGGGGTCACTGTAGCCCAACGTGGGCTGGGAGCCCAATTTAAGAGCTCCTGATTCAAAAGGCAGCTGCTCTTACTGCACAGCATATCAATTAACACATTGGGGAATGACGGGTTTTAAGTTTTTTTTTTTTTTTTTTTTTTTTTTTTTGAACAAACTGAATTTTTTTGTCCAGAAAAAAATTTTGTAATTATAGGCCACTCGTTTAAAAAGGCCAAAATCCCCGACTCTCTGGAGTTAAACACAAAGGGCTGTAATATGGTGAGCTACTCATCATGGTGTCATGTTGCTTGGTAACTGGTATTGCAGGTTTCTAAGCAGACCTGTCGCACACCCTTCTGTTTCACTAACACCTGATACACCAGAGGACAGACTACAGCTAATTCCCTCCCGTTCTCCACAGTGGCTGTCTTTTAGGTTTTTTATTTACCTTCAAGGTCTGCCGTGACTGCTTCTGTTGATAATCTGCATGTTTCCACAGACACAGACACGCATAACTAGACACAAGCTTCTGACTCCTCGAAACCAAAATATCTCTCTGACATTAAATAACCTGCTGTATTGTTTAAAAGAAGCTTATCATTCAACATTTGATTTTTGCAAAAGCTTTATTGACCAGAAACAGGTGATATTTACTAATTAGACTGACTATTGTGTGTGTGTGTGTGTGTGTGACTGCCAAGTAAGCACAGAACTGGATAATTTTGCCATGGTCACTCTGCTCTACTTAAAATTTGACTGAAAGAACAATTTTGTTTTATTAATTTGACGATTTGAACCAGTAATGTAAACCATGGAAGAAACAAAGGTTACATTACTGAAATACAACACAGGTCACTACACTGAAGGTAAATTAAACACACTCCAATGTTGACGTGTCATAATAATTCTACCAACTTTAAGAGATATACCCTGGTGCTTATATCCTAAAACCAGGAACTTTGCATACTGATTGGAAAAACTTGCTCAGACTGCTATTCACATAAAATTCATGTAACAGCATGTCACCCTGAAATGAAAACCTGTCATAAAATATCAAAGAAGCAGGCAGTATGTAAGAAGGCTAGCAGATCGCCTTACACGATACGACCAGTCAAGATTAGGCATCGCAAGGTTTTACAGCATCTACAGCCTCATACTCTGGGGTGGAACACTCTGACAAACAGTTTGGGGGGAAATGGGGAGAGTAATTACCATAAAAGCAGAAAATTACACGTATAAATGGCCCTGGCATTCACTGAGAGGCCCGTCGCTGACGAGGGTAAGGGAGAAATTGCATGTTGCCAGAGTACAGAGACTGAAGTGGAGGCAAACGCAGGACAATATATGCCCATGGTGTTGAGTATGTCTACGGTGTTGAGTAGGTCCATGGTGTTGAGTAGGTCCATTGTCTGATGTGTTCTCACCCCGAATCATGAGCATATATAGTGGATGATGATGATGTTGATGAAAAAAAATAATAATTAATAATAATAATAACAACAATAACAATAATGGTAGCAGTAGTGGTAATAGCACCACAGGCTCTGATGACAATTTTACGATATTTTACGACATTATGTACTTGAAGCTGTAATGGGTCTGCGCGTGCGTAGTTTAACTGCGTCTGGTACAACACTGCACTGCGAGACAATGTGAAGCGTACACATAGTGTACAGTGATACATCAGTCCCACAAGTCTGAGGGTCAAATGTCTAACAGTGATCCTATAAGAAAGTGATGCACAGTTCAGTGAAGCGATTCGGGGTAATGTCATTACCTGGAGAGCAGTTCATCCAAACTGTATGTGTACAAATTACATATAGTGTCTCCCTCTATCCCCTCAGCACTGAAGTGTGTTGTCCGATGCGGCGGCGGCGACATGAAGGCTGATTGTGATTGGCCTTTGCAGTGTCACACACTGGCGGGGGGAGGGGTTGCGCGACTGGTGCCAGCTGACGTCAAAATTATACACTGTAGCCTGACGATTAAGCCGCTTGCTGAACAGCATTCCTGGGGGGCTGGGGGGGTGCTGAATTAGGTGTTAGGACTGAAATGTTAAGTTACATTATTATTATTTTTGTGGGCCCCTGTCAGCCCTGGACCCTTGGAGGTTTCCACCCCTCTATGGTGACCCTGGATGCAGTACAACATGTTCACACTGAAAGGTGGACAAAAAAGCTTGGATGGGGAGTGGTTTTGTGCTGGCTCGCTGACGCCATGTCACTTTATTCGAGGTTCCTGAATACCACCATCAGGGCTACAAAAACAACTGCCACACACACCGACACTCTGTTCTCAGGTTCCCAACACAAGCACATTCCATACTGCATGTTACATAATCAAAATTACATACTGTTAAATAGTTTTACCTGAAACTTATTATTACTGCCAGAACAGACCTATTATTATCTTTAGATTTCATAAATAGTATATTGTCTATATGGCTTGTGCTGAACGATTTGTTTCCAACCAACATAAATATTTAATATGATTAAGGAACCGAATACACAGCTGTCCCCTATGAACTGCCACTTAAAAACGGGGTGTATGTGAACTAATTATGTCAGAAAATCTGCCGTAAGTGGTATGATTTTTTATTTTTTTTTTATTCTTTTAAGGTACATACATTAGTATTGAGATATAAAAGACATGATGGCCATGTGAAGCTAGTCTGTCAGAAGTTGATGATAAATCATAAAAGTGAATTCTGATCAATAAAATCAAATCCATCATAACCCCTGGCTAAATCCTTGAGTCTCTGTTTCAGCAGAACTTGTAGGCCTGGGTTTGCAGCAGAGGTGAGTATACATGATTTATGCCTGATTTATAAGTGTACTATTCCAAAAAAAACATAGTTAAATAATATAAATAAAACACACCCCCCGACTGACCGTTTCTGATCAACGGTAGCCTCAAGGTTGCCTGGGAGTGATTTAATCAGATAACTGCAGTTTGATGCAGTGGATGGGCTAAGGGGTCATCAGTCCTTATGAAACAACGTTATATTTTAATATTAAATGTTGAACTGGTCAAAAGCAGGCCAGAAAGCAGACTGTAGGGCTGAAGCCAGCTCCAATGCCATACAGTGTCGTGTGTGTGTGAGAAAATACCTGAATAGCTTAGCTGCTCTGAGCTGCAGCTCAGCTACAGATCATCGGTAAGAACCTGAGATTTGACTTTGACTTGGGCAGTGCAGTGCTGTGGGCGTACATGTGCGTACACGTGCGTACACGTGCGTACACGTGTGCCCTTGCTCTTCCATCATGCTGGGGTCATGCTGTGATAACTGACCCCTTGGGGCCTGTCAAGACTCCCTTTGCTGGCGAACCCTTTCTAAAATGCTGTCTTCATCCATCATCCATCCATCCATCCATCCATCCATCCATCCATTTACTCTCTATACCACTTGTCCAATTCAGGGTCGCGGGAAGCCTGGAGCCCACAGATGCTCTCTTCATGTTTGTTAAAATCATTATTCACTGCCTTTGATTATTTTCAAGGATGTGTTAAAAACGTAACCACTGTGTTTCTGTGTGTAGATGCGTGCGTGCACCTTGTAGGTGCACATATATGTGTGCAAACAGAACAGCAACAGTATTAACTTTCCTTTATTTACCCAAAAGGGTTAAAATGACCAACCAATATGAATAACATGTCACCAGAAGGTCTTCATTGTTTAGGTTATTTTTTATATGTTTGGGAATGCAATGAGAATAGGGAAATCACCAATGGATGATAAGCAAGTAATCCATCAAGTTCCAGATGAAGAGCCTATAGGTCTATTTAATTCATTTTCACCTCTCCACTTTGAAAATTGTTGGCTCAGGCCATTTTAACATATTCATAAATCTTTCGAGATAGGCCGATAGCTCCTGGAAGCGAGGAGGGAGGGAAAGAAGAAGGGGGGGCATGGAATGACTTTGCTTTTGTTTTCTTGTTAATGTAGGGCAAGCGTTGTGGGGGACATCTGTGTCCTGCGTAGCGGGAAAGCCTTTGGCAGGAATGCCACACTAGGGCTCAAGGAACACAGAGCATCAAACGCAGTTTATATTCCAGAACGCAACGCCCAGCCAGCTTCGCGTTGGGTCAACACAGTGTGCCTCTGTCTTCGGTGGAATGGTGTCCTGTGAATCATGCAGTAAGCAGTAATGTTGTTTGCTCCTTTTCCTGCGTGTATTGAGGTATTTATAAGAACTTCTAAACTGCTTAACTGTCAATGAAATAATCAAAGTGCAGGTTATCCAAGGAGAGCCATGTGTTTAAATGTTTAAAACACGACGACAACACAGAGGTTGACAACTGTCTGCATCTTATGTAAGAATTTACTGAAATCGATGCCTGATTTATAAGCGTACTGTTATACATTATATAATAGTAATGTAATGTAATAGTAAACATATATTATATTATTATGTCTCTCGTCTCAGGTTCTTTAGCATTGCCTGAAGTTGACTGCAATCTTGCGTCAAATTCAGCACCTTGATTCTGGCTTTTGGATTAGGCTTCTGGGTTTGGGTCCATCATATCGTCATGCAGCATTTCCCTCTGTTTCTTCTAGACGTTTCCACATATGTTAACGTCCAAATGGTAGTATGAGCTTTGGAATTATCAGAACCAGTGTCCCCAACTACAGTTCTCTTTACATGGTACCACACCCAAACCCAACTGACCTTCTCAAGTATCCAGTATACATTGTTACATTGTAAAGCCAGTCCCATGTTCAACTTGCAAAGTTCTTCAAATTTTCACCATTTAACCAAGTTAAAAAATTATTTAATTTGATGCCTTTTGGTAAAGCAGCCTCATGAATTGTACTGTACATGAAAGCAATTTGAATGTATAAAATGATAATGCAGAAATAAGTGAGTGTGGGAAAATACATTCGCAACAAGAACAAGCAATCATTCAATGCAAAATGGAACAGAAAAACACAATGCAATTAAACACCGTGATTTGCTAATGCCTCTCGTTTGCACGGTTGTAGTTCTATGCTGAACAGCAGGCACACCCTGCTTTATAGTTTGCCAGGTCCTCTTTTGACTCCTTTATGTTGTTAGCGCAAGTCGACTTGTGGAAAGAAAATTGTTTAGCTATTAAGTTCTATTTTATTTTACACAAAGGACAGGGTTTAATCACACAGGTGCAACAATTTCAATGAAAAGAAAGATTGAAATATTGAGGTATCTCAGGTGGAATTCCACACTAACGAGGGGGTAGACCTACATTATAGTTAGCCTGGAGACTTCTGAGCACCGTATGATTAGTTAATTGTAGTTCTTTTTACATTTGAAGTTCATGAAATTTTCACAGAAACACATGAACGGAGGAGAGGATGGAACTGTGGCCAGGTGAGAGGGGCCTGATTTAACATTCAGGGAAGGAAAAATATAAACGACTTGGTGACTCTACATCACCAGCCTGTTGGTGGCGCTGTGGCATCATCTGACTTTCCATCCTCTTTTCCTTTTTCCATTGTGGCTCTTTTCTGCTTCAGACAAATGTCTAAAAAGCCCCCCGCAGTTGGCGAAAGCTACTAACACCAATGAAGGCAGCATTCTGTGTTATTTGTAGTCCTAAGGTCACAGAGAGGAAAATTCCATTCCTGCTTCCTTCAACTTTTGCATTGCTCAGATGCACCTGCCTGGGGCGGGGCAAGGGGGGGGGGTTCAGATGAAAAGTGGCTCCCTTATTCGTGTTTTAGGGCACCATTTTGTCAGATCACAAGGCTGCCTAAGGCCACTAAAAATATGCATTTAAAGGACAAGAATGTTATTTCTGAAATACAGTAAGATGTGGAAACAGCAGCGGTGTTATTTGTGTACTCTGCTGCTGTGGCTCCTTCCATGCTCGCTAACAGTTAGGGACTGCAGCTCTAAATTTTGTTACCTCAGAAAACCTCATTTTTTTTCCAAATCCCCATTTCTCAAAAACAAAACTTTCACTCACACAAGGGAGCACATCCATGTCTACCCTGACCCCCATCGCCAAGTGGTGCCTAAGCGCCGATCCATTCCGCCCGTAACTCGCTGTTAGACTCCCGCCAAGCCCCACGACCGCCCTGAAGAAGCGCCCTCCCCAGAGATAACACAACATCGGCTTTCGGCTCGTCATGGTGGTAATGATCCCGTTTCCTGTTTCTCCTTCTTCGGCCCGCTGTGAGCCGCTGGAGGTCCCCAGACAGCCTTCCACCATATATCTCCTGCAAGTCCCCATCTGACACGCTGGCAGGACAAACATTAAGCAGGCGACGTTTTACGAGCTGTCCCGCTGCATTCTGGGGCATCCGGATAATTATTTATTACGGCTTGTGTTGGAAAACAAACGGCTTACAGTCTGGCCCTGGTTATGCAGCTGGATATTTAATGAAACAATTCGGTTTCAAGTACTTGTTGTCCCAAGAGCACAACAGCAAGGTTGCCCCCTGGGACCTGAACAAGCAACCTTTTGGTTATACAACAAGTCCCTGTCCTCCTTTGCAGTACTACGTGCTGCATAATAATGTATGTATTACAACTTTGGACATGGCAATTATCGTTAAATACAGCTAAAACATGCAGAGTCACAGCAAACTAGGTAAGTACATAGGCTTGCGTTCACCTTTCTTCTTCACCCTGACCTCTGGGAATGCTGACTAGGAACCATGACTCCCTAGCGCCAACCAGAGGCAGCCTCCAGAAGTCTTTCAGCATCACAAAGCATTTCAAATAAGCACAAGGGTCATGACCTCCCCACTTTCTCTCCATTTTCATAATGGAGAAAAACTCAGTTGTCTGAACAATGCACAATTACAGGGAGGTACATTATTTAAGCTTTACCTTCTAAATCCTCAATGCCACTGTTTAGTGAATAAAACAGGGTCCAAAGAGTTTTGACAGGCCAAGAGTTGTCATTAATACGTTGTAAGAAGGAAAGCTTTGTACAAGGACAGTTGGGCAGTTACAGCCGTCAGTAAGCAGAACGGCAGCTTCTTTGTTTCGGCCCTAAAGAGAAAACAGTTGTACCTCATCAGCAGGCTAGCCAATCCAGATAAACAGAGACATAGCGTGAGACAGCTGCCTCTGGAAGATTAATCAGATAGACAGCTACATTTTCCCATTTTGGGGATATTTTTACCCTCTGCAGTTGTCTGTAGACAAAAACATCACTAACGTGTTTTGTAAAGATATTCTATTATTGGACAAACAGGATGAAAAGAGATGGACTCGAACACCAGCTGCCAGCCTGGGCCTGCCGTGACGTTAATGCCTGCTTTCGCTCTGCCTGACGTATTGAAACATGCCTCCGTATCTCACTGGCTTAAAACCTGGCAATTAAAAGTATCACAAATTCCCCATGCCTCCCTTAATCACAGCGTTTATTCCTTTCTGTAATCGTGCTCATGTTTACTTTTGACGGTCCAAACTTTCATCTGCTTCGCACACAGAGAGCACAAGCGGTATCGGATATGTCGAGAATAATAACTCCAAAATGACCTTTCCTAAAACTGTAACAGATAAATATGGAAGACAGACACCGGTGACAGACACCGCTGGAAGTGGTCCAGCTATCTCTCTGGTTTGGCCAGTCTTGCTTTTATGCCTCTGTATAACATTATCAGCTCTGCCTTCCTGGGTTTTATGTATATATATTTTTTATTATTCATAGTGTGTTTCTTCGTGTTATACCTGGTGTGGCAGCCATACAAAAGCAGAGGTTCCACCATTTTAAAAGACGGGGCTCCACAAAGGTGTCTCAGACCACGACTTCTGTGTCATCTCAGCATACCACAAAACATGAGGGGGGTTGGTGGGGGGATTACGTTCCCCAACGCCCACTGCAGACCCTTTCAGGATATTATACATGCCTGCCAGACTTCACAGTGATACCAGAGAATCTGTAAGGAGAACTCTATGATAAGGTTTAGCCCTCAGGGTTGATGGGGGGGTGGGGGGGTGTCTATTGACTCTATTGCACTGAAAGGCTTTATAACTAAGGCTATTCAGCTGCAGTATTGATAAGGCTACATAACCAAACAGATGTGTGTCTGCAACACTAGCATTTAACAGCGTGTTAACTCGCAAAACAATTTACAATACGACATAATTTCTTTTCATCTCGCACAGCGTCTATTTGAATGCGTCTGTGTGTGTTTTTAAAGGAAAAGACAATATGAAATGATAAGAGCTGTGGGAGCAATAATTATAAACCTCTAATTACAATTTTATATATAAATCTCCAAATGACAGAAAAAATAAAATGTCACTGCCAACCCCACGTAACAACAGCAGCACTGGAACCGTGGCTTTCACTCTTTTTGCTAATTTTAGACACACCCGTGTCACTGGCTAGTATCTTTCTCCCAATTTTCCTAAGCCCCCCCCCTACATTGTTAAGTAAACCTCAACTTCATCACAGACACAGCAAAAGGAAGTTACTAAACCTAACCTTCATCACAGACACAGCAAAAGGAAGTTACTAAACTTCACCTTCATCACAGACACAGCAAAAGGAAGTTACTAAACCTAACCTTCATCACAGACACAGCAAAAGGAAATTACTATACCTCACCTTCATCACAGACACAGCAAAAGGAAATTACTAAACCTCACCTTCATCACAGACACAGCAAAAGGAAGTTACTAAACCTCAACTTCATCACAGACACAGCAAAAGGAAGTTACTAAACCTCAACTTCATCACAGACACAGCAAAAGGAAGTTGCTAGTTCAGTGCACACAGAAACATTGGGCTAAATTCACTGGCTGACAATGTGGAGCTTTTTCCCAGAATTTCCCATCACTTCATGTACTTCAATGTCTAAAAATTGCAAGAATGTGAAAATATAATCGGTTATAAGATTCTTACTCTCCCTGGGAGGTGAATTCTCGTGCCCATGCCTGCAGCTCTGCCGTTCCACAATCTTTCAAACAGTAACAGGCTGACAGTGCTGCATTTAATACAGTCACTAATCTATAACGGCATGTTGACTGTAACGCAATGACATAACCACAACAGTGACATTCACAGAGCGGCCTGGTTAAAACGGTTCGTCTGTGTAGCAAAATGTAATCATGTCTCACAATGTCCAAATACCATCAGATTAAAAAAGCAGTAAACAAATTTCATACAAGTTAAATGTCAATCAGATGTAGAGGAATGAGTAAAATTCAAAGTACCATAATTAACCCATATCTTGGCTTACCCCAGCTGAAAAGCACTGGATATTTAATTCTACAGAGTCAGAGCATATTATGGGATGTAAGCATGAAACACCTCATTTCAGATGTTCTGAACAGGAAACCGGTTGACTGTAAGATGACATAACGCCCAGCCAATCACAGCGCAGCATATAAACAGTCCAGCTGAACATGACCTCGACCCCTGCTGCTTCCTGGCACAAAGTTGAGCTGAGACCTTCATGAGTAACGAGAAGGTCGTGTGTGGCGCCCATCCACCCTGCAGCAAATCCGGCACGACTTCTCACCCAATGTCAACCCCCGAATGACCTTCAGCGCCATCAGGCCTCGCTTACCTTGTAAGTGAAGCTTGCTCTCTGGACTCTGCAGGAGGACAGAGCTCACGGAGTCCAGGTTGTCATAGGTACTGCATCCCAGCGGGCCCGTCCGTGTCTCTGTCACCTGAAAGGGAGACGCAGCAGAGCTGAGGCGAGACCACCCTCACGGAGACACGTGGCGTCACAAATCCCCGCTCACACCGAACTTCAATCGGAAATTAACGTGTGAATTATGCAGCTGCCCAAATGGGCCACATGAATATCTAATGTAAAAATAAATATCTAATTGTCACAGATGTGCCTTGTGTATCTAGTTCACAGGCAGAATCAGCGCTGGAGGGGACGAACAGAGCAGGTCTGGAACTTTTCCCAACTAGCAAAGCTCCAGTCAAAGTTACATGCAGTTACAAACAGTTGCAGAAGCTGATTTCTACATTGGCTCTCTTGTAATGATGTTTGGAAACTTTGCACAGTGGACTGATAAATAAATATAAATAAACAGGAGCTCTAGAGAAATTAACTGTGAATTTTTAACATTGGGTTTTTTCTTTCTTTTTGAAACATTGATTTTCTTTGTAATTGTTTTGTTTAGTCAACCTTAGGCCACCTTCACGGGGAGAGAAAGAAAAAGCTGAAAAAGAAAACAGTAAAGTGACAGCATGTGGCCACACTAACAATACACGGACTTCACACTCCACTTTTCTATTTATCTTCTTAACGTAACGTCGCCCCTAGGGCAGTGACTTATTGTTTATGACTTGCTGTTCACAAAACAGGCTTAATTAACACATAATTTTGATGCTTTTTAATTAAGATTTTTTGAAATCTACCTTTCATGGTGCAAAAGTATATATACGCAAATATATTTTTTATCGGCTCTTCTTGCACAAGCTATTAACGTGAAGCTGAAGTGAGAAGATAACAGAGGATGTGAAGAGGTCTGCTGAACAGCCCACTCGCCCAAGGGTTCAGTGTCTTGTGGCGGTCCAGCCATAACGTGCTAATGGGCTGTTCCTGAGCTAAACTGAAGACAAAGGGTGGTGGAACAGGCGTATGAAGAGGTAAACAAGCTCCGAAACAGCCCGCGGTAACCAATCTCATAGCTCGGACTGGTTTAACCCCTTGATTACTTTACGTGTTTGCCGCTGGGACGTTCAGGCGTCAATCGACAGAGCGAGGTTTGTCCAACCCACGGTGTGCGTTTCACGCCTGCCACTGATGGGCAGGGGTGGGTGAATTTATAAAGACAGATTGACACTTTGGTCTCCCCTGTGCTCAGTGATCTCCTGCTTGCTGCTGTAGTCACGTGACTGGCGAGAACAGCGAGCCCCAGCAGGTGTGTACACAGACCCACCACTGAGCAGATAGCCTACATCAAAGCATGTGTGTGTGTACAGCACGGTATAATCCTCACAGTCTATGTGTTCAGGTGCTGTAAACAAAGAGGCCTTTTTACATGATATCATGCAGCTATGAGTAATTTCAGATGTTTTCAGTTGTGTAAATAATAAGAGAAACTGTTTATGATCTGAAGGGGTTTGTCATCATGTTAAACCGAATGTTCAAACACACAGGACATGGTAGTGAGGGTGGGAAGAAGCTTTCATGTGGCGGACTCCCCTTTCCACACACACGTGAAGCCAACGTGCATGATGTAAACACAATCAAATCAAGCAGTGGTCCATTAAAGATAAAAAAATAAGGGGAAACGACGATGTTAGGAATTCTGCCACATTGTCAGGCATCTCATAGCTTCACTCTGTCGGGTGATGGTCAACACTGCTGTCTTCCTTAGAATATATAGAACACGAGGTCCAAGGAAATGCATTTCGGTTAACGAGGCCAAGCAACAGAACTGCCCCATTGTTTTTTTAGCAGCAAGAAAACACGTCGGTATTTTCTGCGAGACGTAATACAGCTCATTCAGGTGCTAAGCCTATGTGTGAGCTTAAAGTGGTCTACACACGCAGTGTTGTCACTGCCACTCCATACCTATAACGGTGAACTGTGCTCCACAGAGAACCCAGGAGGAAATCACTGACATGTTGCAGTGTGGTAGTGGGGTTACACTTTGTCTGGAAGTGAAAAGGAAGCATTATTTCAATGTGGATAACAGTGACTGTCTTGTCCATCTTTTCTCAGACTGCAAAAGCGGTCATTTTTACTACTTTAGTGCCAGCCGAGGCTAGGAGTGACTTTTGCACCCGAATCTTTATCGAAGCCATAAGCGGTGTCAGCGGTTTAGCAAGAGCTAATTTGCTTGAACACCTCGCTTTTGTTTCTGAACCTTTTTATTTTCTCCCTTGTCCTTCCTGCTGCGGCGTTAGTTTGCTGCCCTTTCCCCCTCTTATTTCTCTGTGCCGGGCACACTAGTTCCCCGAGCTTCCCTGAGTCAGTCGGCTCTGTAAACGAAAGAGAAAAACCTCCACGGCTGCGTAACAAAACCTCAGAAAATGGTATTGTTCACCCATGTTCACAGACGTTTCAAAACCCTTCGCTGTTTGCGTCCCCAAAACACACGACGGGTCCGGTCTCATCAGCCGTGGATTATAAGAGGCAAAATACTTAGAACATCAGATTATTAAAAGGGAAAAGAACAACAAAACTAAAATAGGGAAGGAGTCTCTCAAACACGCCAAGGACTTAGAGGATTTTGATTATTTAAGCGGTACATAACCCCAAATCCCTTCTGATTCACAGCTTATTCTTTCCCAGAAAAACCAAGGGAGGACATCAACTGCAATTCCCTTGTGTTGACACGCAAGGATCGCTGCTCCATTGTCATGCGAAGCAAGGGTTCGAACGTTCACACGGGTTCGGCGCAAATCTTATTAACCGTTTAAACTTGATATTTTTTCCATTCCGAGTGTAATTGATAAGCAGCGCTAAAAGCGTCGCATGTTTTTAAGAGATTTTAGATTTTGATCTCAAGGGGGAAAAATGATTAATTAATAAGATACAAAATGTGAATTTTAATCATACATTTACTGTTTTCACTAATTAACCAATATATACATACTTTAATTGTTAATAGCTCAGGTAGCCAGATTTGTTTTCTCTGGGTTACCGCACCTGTGAATTCCTAATAAATCTCCATTATGTTGACATGGTATACCACTTACAGAGATGGACACCTATAATTATTTATGTTTTTTTTCTTACAAAACACAAATATCCCTTCAAAGTTGCATACTGAATAAAATGGTCTTTCTCCATCCCGGTTTGCTGTTGGGTTGCGTGTGTCCTCACACGTCTTGCTCACACATAGTGCGGCATGCCATGTGCTGTTTATTGCTGCCTGTCTTTTCATAAACCTGACAGTAGCTGACTGTGAGTTATAGAATCCCCCCCCCATCAAGCATTAGAGTCTAACCTGCTGTTCGCTCTGATGAAAATGGAAATGTTGGAAAGCCAAATGGAAGCATGTCATGGATAATGAGCACAGTGGCTTTTGAGAGCCAATGATGATGCAGCGCTATTAAATTAAATTTGGGCTGTGTTGGGCCCATGGCGTGAGCACTCCTCCAGGCTGACAGAGGCCCTAATGTTGGCTGTGTAGTAGATTCATGACTCCAGGCTGGGGGGGGGGGCAACTGCAATTGGCTTTTCCTCACCTCTGGACTGGAGCTTCACCTACTGCTCTAGCACTTCTGAGTAACTCTTTTTTGAAGAACACAGGTGTTGCTTGTGACATGTGCCTGACCACTACTCACACACTGTTAAAGAGCTGTTTTTAAAAAATGTTAGCAAGGCCAGTTAAACAACAAAAAACTGTGTCTTACATGTTCCTGACATAAAATGTATTGACTTATAGCCTGTATTTTGTTAAGTCCCAGAATGGGGCCTGCTCTTAAATGCTTAGGAGGCTTTACTTTGACCTGGGTTGCCACTGGAAAAATACCCATGAAACACCCATAAAAGTGTGGATTACGCGGTGAAATCATTGTCAGCACACGTTTAGCTGAGTCAGTGAAACACCTCCGTTCTACACCGCCCACTCGGTTTTTTCAGAAGTCATAGATCAAGTTCTCAACTAAGGCTCCTGGGAATGTAAGTGACCTTTGGCTTGACTGAGGGTGGGATTCTCTAACCAGCGTGCCCGCTCCGTGAGCTCACCTCGTTTGAGATGCTCATATCTGGTGGTCTACAGAGGCGAGGACCTCTCCACTCAAGCCTAGTCGGCAGTTTGTTAGCGCACTTGCCTCTGCACGCCCTTGATCATTTGGAATTTCTCACTTGCCGTCACAGTTACCATGCAACAGGCATTTCTAGTCAAGACGCATTGTTTGCTAAGATGCAACAGACATCAGGGGAGCATGTGCTTATATGTGGAAGCGTGTATGAGTAGTTGGTGCATTTCAGAGAGTCCCAGCATGTCTCAGGTTTCGCTGCCTTCGCTCGCCTGTTTAATTTATTGACAGACGCAGTTAGCTCATGTTGATAAACATATGCGTCCCACACATGCGTCACCCCTCCTGGCTTGTTTCCTCCAAAGGCCCAAGTTTGCCTTTTCCTGCACTGCGTTCGTTCCTTTGAATAGTCGTCAGCTGAAAATTTCTTTTATTGCAGGCTTTCATTTGTGCGTTTGCTGCGAAGATCTTAACGCCTGTCATTCTGGGCACATTCTGAAGGTTCTTTTCTCGCTCATCTTCCGATGAAACAGCACCTGCCTTTGATATTTTAAGCCATATGATCTTGCATAGCTGACACAGCTTTTTTGGATGACGTTCTTGATGCTGTCTTCTCTGGTCGGCTTTCTGAATCTTCTGAGCATCCTGGCATATTCAACATGTGCCATTAAACGTCTGCCTAGCATCTTGAGGAACAGAAGCTGGTGTCCTGGGTAACAGCTTGCTACAGACACGCCTGTTGGTTATACTCTCAATGTTCCATCGCTCCCGGCTCTGTAGTGTGTCTCAATCTTCTGCAATGTTCCACTACCTCCAAATGCTAGTCCAATGCTTTGCTATGTTCTGCTACTTCCAGGTAAGGTCTGCATCTCTCCCTGTGTACACAAACATCTTTGTTCTATTTGCTTCCAGATACAGACTAGGCTTTCCCCATGTTCCAATACCACAACAGGTATGCAAAGGAATTCTCTACGGTTCCTTCACCTCCCAAAATATCCTGGATGTTCTGTTACTCTCTTTGCATAAACTCTGGATGCATCATTATGTTCTGTTACCTTCAGGTGAAGTGCATATTTTCTGTTGCATTGCAATAGCTTCAATGATGCTTTTTAGATAATTATATAATAATATAGATAATGATAAAAACACTTGCATATCCAGTACAAAAAAATGTAAAACCTGTATTTACTTAAACACTATGGAAAACACTGAGTATAGTTCACTCTGGCATTTAGGGAACAGTCAGAGGACACCTAGAGTCATGCAATCATTTCACCAAAGTATATGATCTTAGTTTTCCTTCTTACAAAGAGAAGCTGTTGTTTGCTGTACTCAGTTAAAGCTGTTTTTCACTTGCTTTACTATGGAAAACCCTAAATCTAAAATGTCTCCAAAAGTATAACATATTAAAGGTGAGGATTATTAACTGCATTTCATTATAACATGTTAATACTTCAAAGTATTTTTCACCTTGAACAATGTGGCCATTTCACACGGCATTTTTTTGTACTTTACGATTATTCCTTTTTATTCCAGTTTGTTCCGATCCACATTTCGGTCGTGTGTAGGTTTTCATTATCTCTGTTTAAGACTCATATTTCTTCGGCAAATTTGGCTACTATCTGACAGGGACAGAAGATCCCACCATAAAGCAAAAATAGAAAATATTCATGGAAAAAAGGGCTGCGTCATCACAGTAACGTCCTCAAGCCTCAGTCGTCTGCATGAGGACCTGAGTACCCCAAAGGGGACCTTGCAAGTGATGCGACAGCACATTCCATGGCATAGTTATCAAAGGACCGAAGAGCATGATGGGATTTGTGACAGCACTGATGGAGATACCGTCCTTTTCTACAGCAGGCCTCTAGGAATGGGCACATTGTGGATTTGGACTTAATGAAACATAAAACACGATTCCCTTCTCAAGCTCTCGGCTGGAAATGATCTCACCATGAAGTTTGTTATGCCTCACTTGGGCAGTTTGTTCATTTATTTATTTATTAATGTATTTATTTGTATCTTCCTGTGTGACTGGTACATTTAGTTGCCACATACTGTTTGTGTGAAATTGATTTTTCTACACTTATATGATTGTGTTCTGTTCTCTTACCTGAAAATAGCGAGGGGCGGAATTGATGGTTGCTTTGGTCATAACATCAGGACTGTTTCAATAAAGCACACAAGTGAAATATTTTTTGACATGGAAATAAGGGCTGCGTTTTTACATTTTCATTGAAAAGTAGATGGGGAAAAAAAACGCTGCACTTCTGGACACTTAAGAATAAAAGAACTTGAGAAAAGCAGACAAGTTCAAGGAATTTTCCTACTTCTAACAACCTGAGCTGTTTTGAGAATTCACTTGTGCAGACTGTGGGTATGTAGAAAATATTGCAAACCAGGATCTAGTGCACCAGAAGAAGCGATGTTGTCATCATACTTCAGAGTGTCTCAGCGTCGTCTTGACTTCCAGGCTGTTGACTCTAGTTTTCTTGAATAATTTTGCCCTTTAGTGAGATTTCACAAAATTTACCATGAGTTTGTTTTTAATTCTGTCTGCGAGCATTGTGAATTAAAGATTTCAAGAGCAACAAAAAAAACAAGCTTCCTGACTTTAGAGTCGAACATCAGAAAACCACAGGTTTGGAAGCCACTCGGTTGGAAATAGAATTGTTTTTTCTTTATTCTCATAACGCTCAGAGGTTCATTGATTTCTCAAAGCTGAAAGGCAAGAAAGTGATGTTTTGGATTTCCAGGGCAAGAGAATTCATTGGATCAGGCAGCCAACCCTCTCTGTGGGGGCAAAAAAAAGAGAGAGAAAGGATGGAGGCTCTTCAACTTCGCTCTGGGCACAACCACAACGGAGCTGAAACGTCTTCATTTTGATTAACGTTGTGATGTTGGCAAAACCTCTTACGCAGCGTTCAGGCCACAAGGGATGGGAAGACACAGAAGGGGCACATGGATAAACAAAAGCAGAGGCCTGGCAGATAAGGCAGGGCTGCTGGGGTGCTTCTGTTATGGGCCCCCCCCCACCTCCTGCTGCTCATTTGTCTGCTGCAAGCACGCCAAAGGCCGCAGAAGCAGTGAGGGGCACGCTGCCCTGCAGTCAAGGGGTAAGGGAATGGAGCTCGGTCGCAGTCACCACGGAGACGAATGCCCACTCTGATGGTATCTGGTGGGTGGGGGGGGGGGGTCACCGCTTCAGAAGGGATAAAAAGACGTATGTGAAGTTATAACGATCTTTAAAAAACCACACCCACGATAAAAAAAATGAAAAATACCTTTACAAACCCTTATTTCACAACAGGTATCTGATGTTGATGGTAATAAGCCATTTGTTAAGATGAAACCGATACTCAAAACCCAGGTGGTTTCTCCTGGCTTTAGTGGTTTTTGAAGTAAAGAAAATGACTGCTGGATGTCTCACCTTCTGCCTGATACATCACAAGTGAAGGCACCCAGATTGTTCTGCAGTCGGTCTGGGACAGTGCCCACCGATCTGGATCGTTTTCTTTGAGACAAAGCCAGCGGATGTTCATATGCATTTCAGTAACCATCGATGCCTGTTTAAATTTCCGCTATTGCGTGTCTTTTAACAAACACTGTTTCCTGTGTGGAATGAGGTTATTTGGGTTATATACAGTATATACACCCATCCTCCTTTGAGTTATATGCTGCATATACACCCATACCCCATTGGGTTATATTCAGCATATACACCCATATATGCTGCATATACACCCATACCCCATTGGGTTATATTCAGCATATACACCCATATATGCTGCATATACATCCATACCCCATTGGGTTATATTCAGCATATACACCCATATATGCTGCATATACACCCATATCCCATTGTATGAGAATTCTGTATCAGGACCTTTACTTATCCTGACCATTAATGCTAAAATACCCCATGTAAGTACTGTGCACCCAGTCTGACCACTGTAGCCAAAATATGTTCTATACCCATGTGGTTTTGACCTGTAGTTTTATGTTTTAGTGCTCTGACTGTACAAAACAATTCTTTGAAGTCTTAGTAAAAATATAAAACAATAGCAAGCTGTAGGTGGTGACACGTTAACCAAATTCATGTGACTTGACTTACGTTGTTATAAAAACATTAATTGAAATGTTATATAATTATTTTATTACTCTGGTGATATAACATTAATTGTAATTTATTATACACTGTCACATGGCATATTTTAATTGTGTTTCAGGTTTTTTGGCTGCAGAACAGAAAAATTTTCCCCAGTTAATGTAGTAGTTATATTCTTCAGATTTTCCAACACACACTATGTACCGCTTGAGGTACAGATGCAAGGAGGGACACAGGTGTGTTCTTACATTTCTCCTTTATATTTCAGCATTTCTGTTGCCATCAGTATATTGGTTTTGGTTGTAAGGACGTGAATGATGTGCTTGTTGGTAAACACTGGGTAACGCTCTCTTCCTCCTGTTTTTGATGCCACACCAAGAATTAGAACCTCAAAATGAGGCTGTCAACCCGGATGCACTGTGAACGTAATTACTTAGAGGCACAAATTAAATTATCTCGGGGTGAGAAACAGCGCTGTTCTTCTGGGGGGACACGGCTCCACCAGTGCGGGACGGAGGAAGGTCGAGGACGCTCCATCTGCGGCGTAGTCGGCGCAAGCCGCGAAGCACGAAGAGTGACCGTTTCTCTCTAACCTCGCACCACCTGGACGCTTTTAGAAAATGCAGCATGAGCATCTTTTTCCTAAACCGCCCCCCCTCCCTCCCCCGAGCGCCACCGTGGACTGCTATCACCCCCTGACTCAGCAGTCATTGTCGAGTTCGCTTACTTTCATCACGCTTGACTTCCTGCCCCCCCATGCCTAAATGTGCCAAGAGCCCTTTATCAGTGTGTCACCTACCACAACGGAACGGGCTCGTGGCCCGAAGTGCGTGACGTCGGTGGTGGGGGTGGGATACCTTAATGGCGTTGGTGGAAATCTGGATCTCGTGCAGCTTCCTCATGGTCCCCTCGCGGTCTATGAAGTACGAGGAGGCCAGCTGATGCAAAGCCTCCACGCTCTGCGTGACGTTCACAATCTTCCTGTCCAGTTTATTTTTAGCCATATACATGGTAAGAGCCTCTTCGCCTGCAGGAACAAAGCACGCAAAAAGCGTCCAGGTTAGACTGCACAAAAAACGATTAAATCGGGCTCCACACAAATTATGACAGAATCAGAGATTATTTCCAACACAGGGACTAAATCACGTCCCGAGCAGGAAGTGACTAAGTCAGAATCCACACAAAAACTGATTAAATCATGATCCACATACAAAAGGACTAAATAAGACTGATTAAGTCAGACTCAGAATAAATCAGGCTCCAAGCGAAAAGTGACTAAACCAGAGGTCACTCTAAAAAAGTGACTTGGTGTTTGAGTGATACCCACATAAATATAACAACATTCATATTATTGCATATATTTCAAAAGTTACGGCAGATGTGCTTCACTGACGATCTCAGTTTTTACGGTTTCTTATGTAAATACCAGTGTCTCAGAATACAGATGCAGTAACTATTCTAAATGTTGTATAACAGTTCTGCCCACATGAGCTCCTGTCCCCCCCATCCCCGAATTCTTATATTTTTGCTCACTGAATTATTTAGCAAAATACACGTTAGAACTTAACTGGCCCTCAGTATGTGACCTCATGAATAAATGTTTGTTGCACAAAAACTTTGAACTGTCAGTACAAATATTAATATGAAGTATAAGAGGAGGTACTCACTGTGCGCCCAGAGTTACGCTCCAGACCACAAAGAACCTATTTGCATGACTAATTAATAAAAATGTGTATACTGAACTTAGTTCAGTCATATACACTGCAATTCACAGCCATGCCCTTAATGTTTTTAACCTGTGTGTGTCTGTCTTAAAATATAATTGTGCACTGTCTGTGTGTACACAGCAGCTGATGACTATATACGAGTTAAGAATATATGCATAAGTGCATGAATGTATGTGTGGTTTTTATTTTTGCAGCCTTATTGTTCATGCATTACACAAACACTGCAGGTAAAAAATAAATGTAAAAGACTTCTTCGGGCTATAAAAAAATATATATAATGGGGAGAGGAGGGAATAACAGGGAGCTGGCAAAAACCAATGAATTTGATGAATCATGGTTGTGGAAATTGTTTCGTGCTTTGCACAGTTTGGACACAATGTTCAGACATGTCTGGACAACGGATATGTAAATTAGTGTCAGATTTTATAGCTGTACGGAGTCTTTTTACAGAGAAGGTCCTCACATTAAAAAGCCCATGTAAAGGTTCTTCTCATCTTTATGGGGAAAAAAGAGTTTTTTTATTTTAAAAAATACTCCTAAATTTTTAAATTAACATACTAAAGCTTTTAAAACATGTTTTTTCTTTTCAATGTAAAATTTCAAAGTCTATTTTAAACAGTACGTGACATTTAAGGTTTAAACAGATACTGATTCAATGGGTTGCTGGGCCAGTGGGAATTACTGGTATTTTATGTGGAATTGGAAGCTGTTAAGTCTTTTAAAGGTGTCCCTAAACTAAGTAAAAATCTAACAGCATTAATAGAATAATTTTAAGAATTAAAATTACATATCACTAATGCCACATGTTGCTACATTGAGTAATAGAAAGCCAAAATGACTAATATTTTCCTCCTTAAGGCAGGAGTAGTGACACGGACACAGTCTTGGCTTTACAGCTGATCCAGGCAAAACTTAACGTGGCCAATATGACGATGTTATAGCACATAAAACACGCATATAAAACGTAGTACAGTACCCTATAAAGCACTCCGTCATACCCTTTCACGAGCTTTACATTGTGTCGTGAATCAGGATTAATATGCCCAACGCACGGTGACGTTTTACGTGTGTTGATAGGGAGAGTCTTTCAGCCTTGTGTAATCCGTTAAACTGATTTGAATTTGAATTTGGGAACCTTCTGGAAACAGTTTTGGTCCACGGGTGCACTTTTGTCTCACGCCAAACGCTGTAGATAAGTGGAATTTAGGCCTGCCCACCGAGACTGGAGCGGGGATGTTTAACTTTTGCCCGTCTAAGGTTTAGCAGTTTTGCTTAGTTAAGAAATCTTAGGTTCGGTACTAGGTTCAGTTCATATTTTTGTTCATTTTCCCAATTTTATTTGTTTTAAAATAAAACTAAGGCCTGCAAATAATCCGCCAAGAATCTTGATAATGACAGTTTGTTTCTCCCGTGTGTTCTAGTGATTCCCCTGGGAACAGCATGTTCATAAATATATTGTGTTTTATATTATTATACATATGTGTACTATCGATATACATGGTTTTAAAATATTGAATAATGCACCTAGAAAAGAACAATTGAATATTTAATTCCCATTCTGTGCAACTATGAGACCACGCTGTTAACTTAGTTTTAGTGTTTCCTTGGTTCTTCATAGGCAAACACTGAAATAAGTGTAAGAGTATTCACTGACTGTCCCATTGCATCACACAGCACTCATTAATTTCCCATATGAATGTAATCGTTTATAAACTGTGCAATGGGCTGGTAAGAGTGATGAAGCCGGTCTGGCACCCTGCGTCACCTGGCAGTACCAGGCCTCGGGCACCCTAGTCTACATCCCTTGGGCAGTTCTGGAAAATACATGAACCTAGGATCAGTGCTGTACACATAGATTTATAAAACCTAATGTAATGGTTAGGGAATTTGTAAGGAATCCTAGTGCCTGCCTCTCAGTGGAAATCTCATTTAACCACAATAGTCTTTGGACTTTATGAAACACTTTATTTTTAACAGTGGGAGAGACTGAATCTCTGCCATTACTATAAATGCTTTAAGTGTTAATGCAGGTCTGAATCTATTACTAAAATAATTGCGATTGCTATTCAAACCCACTGAAACTATTTCACTGCACCATGCAAGTGCTACACAGAAAGCTTAAACTGTGTTTGTGCAGTGATGGCTTTACTCAGGCAAATACCCAAATTTTAACAGTGTGTTAGCAGTAAAACTGTGTGTAAGAGGCTCTTTGCTGGAGGATACATACAGCCTGGCATTTTTTAAAATGGGTGGATTATACATTGTGAGAAGTCACGTTACGGGGTATCATGTGCCACAGGGATTTTGCTGAGCATTAACGGTGTCACGGTGTGACAGAAAAATGATGAAACCTTAAAGGCTGCAAGAACTATTTTTTGTAAGAATGACAGATCACCAGGCCAGATCAGAAGCTAGTAATATAGTATATCCTCAAAAGCACCACACACTCACTCACGCGCGCACGCACACACACACACACATGCACACACACATTTAGCAGAAGCTATGTAATTCACAAACTGATCTCAGGAATACAGCAATTCATCTGCAAACTGCAAACAGAATAAGATAAAGCAGGGGATGGAAAAGCGGCTCAGTTTCTGTGCTACTTCAGCTGTAATGGCCACAGGCCTTACGGTCAGCACCAGAGCCAGCCCAATCTCTCCTACTTCATCAGCTCTCGTAATGACGCATGGTAATGTGCAGCTAAAAGACCAAAACTAGTCACTTCCACAACCTGATACAAAAAGAAATGCCACAAAGAGTTTCCAACAGCAGGAGTGCTGTTCACACCATTTCCAAATCTTGGTGCTGCTCATTGGGAATATATTTTCATATTTTTAAGCGTAATGCTTACAGCCATCACCATGTTTCGCATATAGCTTTATTACTCATCAAGAAAGGAATTGGTGGGTTTTCCATCTAGTGCAAAGCTGGTTTTATTACACAGCCTAAAGCACATCCAATTCCCACCCTGATTTAGCTTCATATTTTTGATTGCCGTTATTAGCATGTCTGAGCCAAAGCTAGCTTGTGCTGTATGCCTCGTCGAGAGAAGAAAACATCTCACGTTCAACCTGCCAGTATATAACCAAAATCCTCCTTCTGTGGTCAAGCTTAGAGTGCGACTATGAGGGGGGAAAAAAAACGGCAGGACAAACACATCTGCAATCCGACACGGCCCAGTCGGGCATCACCGCAGACGCGGTTTTATTGAACTCAACGCGGAACGACAGCAGTGCAATGACCGGTAAAAGCCAGTTCTCCAGAAGCAAGCAGGTAAAAGAGGAAGTACAGATAAGGGCTGAATGGCAATATCTGCAGGTAGCAGCCTCTCGTTCCTGTCACATCCAGCGTCACAGCTGGTACTTTTATGGCTTTTTCTTGTCAAGAGGTGTGGCTGGCTGGGATAAAGCGTTCAGGGAGAAGGAGCGTGGCATGATGGGTGCTGCCCACCCTCTGCCCTTCTTCGCCCACGCGCACGCACACAACGTCAAACAACGGAATTACGTGGAAAACTCACACCCGTGCCCAAGGGCAGGGTCGCTGTTAGAGATTTTGGAGCCCATGAAAGATATTACATAATATGTTAAGATGTTATGCTGTGTTTTAATGTCTGAAGGCCCCTACCAATCACGAGCCCTTGGAATCATCATAGGTTTCCGCTCTCTGTGCCACCGATGCCCAAAAGCTGGGCCCTCGCAGTGAATAATTACACTAATCACAGACAGGGGACACAGTGAGACGTCTGCTCCGCCTTACCTCCCAGAGTGGCGGAGATGAGGATGTGCGTGCCGTACTTCTTGATGATGGTGTCTATGAACTGCTGGGTGGAGGGGCGTCGGCCCAGCAGCCGCACGCTGCGCTGGAACTCCGGCATCAGGGGCACCGGGTTTCGGATCAGGTCCCTCCGTTCAATGGCGGTGTTCCTCACCTTCCAACGTGCAAACTCTCTGTCGAGGCGCAACAAAGCACCCGTTAAAAGCTGGCTTCACGGCTCACCTTGCATCTGCCCAGCATTACGTTTTTACTGTTGTCAACAAACTATGATATGAAGGACTGTTACACCTAAGAAAATGGAGGTACCAAAATTCAGATTTTTTTCCATACCCTATAAACTGGGCAGGTTTTCTAAATATTACCTAGTTAATCCTACGCAGAAGACATTAATATTGTTTAAACATAATGCTCTTTAAACATTTCAGGGGAAGCTAAAATAAATAACAATTAATTGCCTCTTTTCCTGCAGACTTTAAAAAAGTCAATAGCTAAACAATTATGCATTGGTCTGCACTGCTATAATAAGACTTTTTTTTAATTCAACAGCTTCAAAGAGAAAGCACTGTCTGAGCATGCTTGGATTTGACATAAAAGGCATTAGTGGACATAACAATAACAGGCATGACATACAAGTGTTAGGGATTACTGTGCTCTGGTACAGGACTAAAATGGACCTGCAATTCAGAAACACTATGACATTCAACCACCTGTTATCCAGTTTAGTGCTGAAAAAACCAGCCACACAACCGCGGAACTCACAATCACACCTGCATAGTACAGATTGTCAGACATCAGGGCGTTTGCAATAAACGCTATCCCCTGGATGGAAGTCTTTGATTTATTTTTTTTCCCTCTGCTCATTTCCAGAAATAATACCCTGAGAGGTTTCGTTGTCCTTTTAATTTCCACAGAGACAGACTTTGAATCACACCAGGCTAAATATGCTCTTTAGTGCTACCAGCTTAGAAAACAATTGTTGCAATTTAAGGGTTGCAGGGTGGGCTTAAAACAGAAATGTCATTTGGCAGCTAGCAGCAGTTTGTTATATACATACAATTACGTCTTTCTGCTCAAAGGAATTTTATTAACTTGTGTTTTGTATTATAATTTTTTTGAAATAGCTCGGTTACTGTGCGAAAGGTGAATTTTTCTCTCACTGCCTTTTCAGAATGATCTAAGCGTTTTTTAATTACTGCACTTCAAGGGAATGCTTACAAATGGATGCAAATTGCATTGTATCTGCCTCCACTTACCAACGAATCTCGAGGTGAGGCAGGCCGGATAATGAGGCACAATAATACTGTGTGAAACTGTGAAATGTAAGAAAGTCGCAAAATAAAGCACGTAGCAGGCTAGCTCCATTCTGTCTTAGCAGCTTTGAGTTTGGAACATGGTTTCAAACTTATTCACCAGTTCCCAGTATTTGGTTTGGATGGCTGTCAATGAAGACCTTATTTCACTTAGAATGCACCGACTGCAATGGGAACGCTCCGTGTTTTACTGTTAGTCTTGCTCGCTGTGGTCTACAGGATGTCATTCTGGAATAAACAGTGTAGCAAAATAAACAAATGCCTAAATAAATAAATAAAGTGAAAATGTGCACCGACTCTCTCCGCGAAAACACCGGTGCGCTGTAATGTCTTAACAAAATGTGTTGCGACCGGGCAGCGCGCGCTGCGCAGCGCTCTCGCGCTCCGCTCGCTGTTCGTGTTTAGCGTGCCGTTAGCTGTGAGTTCCCCTAACTCCTCTGTTGCTGCATTCAGGTGTTGCTTGAATTTGCTTTGCAAATGCGCGCATTTGCATACAGACTATTCATTTAGTAAACATAACACACTGTGAAATTGACAAGACGTGCGCTGATTACAGCGGTGCTCTTGGAAGGCGGATTCCTTTTGCTGACAAAACGCGTCGAACGATCTTATGGAATCTAGGCGCAAAGGTTCAGCGCCGAGTCGCCCCATAAAATTAGTTCAATGCTGCCATTGTATTTCATTTTATAACGGGCAATTTATTCCAATTCCTCACTGTCTCAGTAGATGTGCGCTTCGGCCGTTCGCGGAGACGAATGAATAACTAAATTGCTTAATCGTTCCGCCTGAGCCGCGCGCGCTCCCCCTCCGCCCCGTCCCGCGCTCCTCGCGCTCCTCGCGCCGTTTTGGCAGAGCTGTCAGATTTTGGCGCGTTCTGAGCACTCGCCGTCATCATTTCCAGCTTCATTCAAGATTCCATTTCACCAATTATGCAAGGTGCCTATTAGTTAGGAATGACAGCAGTAAATCACTGTGATTCACCGGCGCCCTCCAGACAGGAAAGAGCAGAAATGTCAAACATCTCGTTTATTTTGCGCACATCCGCGCCTTACCGACAGGCTCGGCTCGCGTGGTGAACAGAGCGGAGAGTACACATCACGCCCCGGCCGCGCTTAAAATAACACAATCCTTCAGCTCACACGCTTGAGTTGCCGTTTGCCAAGTGACAGCCCCGCGAACGTCCTCCGAATGTAAGCGGACGCCATTCGGGAAAGGCGGCTCAAAAACAGAGCAGCCAAGAACAGGTGAGGCGGGCGCATCATAATAACGGTAAAATCGTGCCGCATGCATCATTTCGTTTCCCCCTCGGCTTTAGATGCCGTTTTTGCGCCATATGCGGGGATCATATGCATGCGGTCCATATGCCCAGATTAACAGAGTCAGCAGATGGAGAATGCAACGTAGTAGGGTGCTTTATTCTGCTAGGGAAAGCCCATCTTAATGACCTCTCTGCGGACCTTTCAGTGTAACAAACAGCCTTAGCAACCATCCCTCTGGCTGAGCACAGAAGACAAAAGTGTTTGTGAGGAACTATATGAAAGTTATGAGCTAGTAACCAGGCCCATCAAATTCATCCAGCTGCCAGAGTGCCTCAAAAAACCTCTCCCCCAAGATCTAGCCGTGAGGTTTAGCCATCCTCGTGGAGACTTACAGTCTGTACAGTTAACAGTCTGAAAAGCTCAAAAGGTCATGAGTAATGAGTTTTTAAACACAACAAAGATACTCATCTTCGTGCAGATGCATGAAATGCATCACTATGCAAGAAAAGTTGTTTTTCGTGAATACTTCTTGTTTACATTATGCAGAATGCAATCCATTTGTCTTCCATGGTTTCAGATATATGACAAGCAATAAATAATGGAATATAAAAGTATATTTATTTTTACAAAGTAAACATTTTTTTTATCCTCAGGACAAGCTAAATCCCTTTTAAGTGGTTTTTTTGTTGCAGTCTTTCCCCCCCACTTCCCAGGGGAAAACTTTGTAAAGATGTTTCAAAAGAAGATTGGATTTTTAAAACAGAGGGAAAACCATCAGTCACCCTTGTTCCGATCCCAGGAGATCTCATTTGAGAAACATTTCGGCAGATCCCAACTTTTTGTATGGGTGTTGTTTCTTTCGACTTGTTTGAAGCATTTGGAAAATGTGAGAACAATCGGAAACAGAAAAGAAAAAAAAAAACGCTGCTTCCAGTTCGAGGCCATCCAGCAACAAAGAGGAGCCTCAGAGGCGTTCACTCAAGGTGCATTCTGCTCGCAGGTCACGTCGCATTTTAATCTTCAACACATATTGCACTGTCAACTATTAACAAATATTAACATGGAGCTCAAAAAAAAAAAATGAAACCGTGAAGCGTAATTAATCTATAGACCGCCATTTATTAACACCGTTTCCCAATATCTGGTTCTGTTTGTGTGAATACATGTGTGCGTGTGTGCATCCGTGACAAACACACCAAACACACAGACACATTAAGCTAGAGACAGATTAAAATGTAGGTAGGACTTTACTGGATATCGTGTGAATAATCACATGAGTAATATTACATTTGCAGCAGTGAGATCTCACTTATGTGTTCAGATAGTATTAGAAGCAGAAAAGGCTGTAAAAATGCTAATCTTTTACTTAAGTCATGTTAAAACGCAAGGGGCCTTCATATTTACACTTCCTATTTAGCATTCTACAGTTTTTGTACTACTTGAGAGCATTATATGACATTTAAAGTTCAGACTCCCTCCCGATTGTGTTGTAAACAGATACAAAGTGTTTTAATCGTGTTTAGTGTTGGTACAGAAGGAAAACATTACAAGCCCAGAACAGGTCCGTAATATCGGAAACATTTGCCGACTTTAACGAGCACAATCGGTTATCCTGGTATTTCAACATACTTCTCCGCACCACTTATCTACAACAAGCTGTTTGAAAGGAGAACATCTAAGGCAACATCGCATTACAGCCGTACTCCTGAATGCAGGCAGAGCCGGGCGCTTTTGTTCGGCTAATCCACGTTGCCGAGCGGACGGCACGCCTTGATGTTCGCCTCGCTCCGTTGTCCACGGCGACAGCAGAGAGAAAGGCAAGTCGCCGGAGTGTGAAATCTGGACACACGTTGCCGGCTGTGTAGAATTACAATATTTCATAGTGCAGATGGCACTCCCTGGCAGTGTCACCGAAGCTCGATATTAGGGCGACGACCAGCTCACACAGCGCTGGGGCAACGTCGTCCTTTCATCAAAGACCATGTGGCACGGTGTCATTTTTACAGACAAGGATGGAAGCGCTCAGGATTCAATACTGCATTTGTCTGTCAAGGGTTCTGTCAGGATCTTAGCAAGAGAACTGACAGTTCTGCACTATTTTGAGGCACGTTGCTCCTTATAATGGACTGGGCCGTGCAGCTGGTGACTGTAACGTGTTCACAGAGGACTGCAGTAAAGACTGCAGCGGGAGCTTCACGTGCTTCTGATCAGAGGGAAGCAGAAGCTGCATATGTGTCTGCTTTGAACATGAAGCTTGCGAGATCATGATCATCTGGAGCACATCCATAAAGACAGGGCGTACCACTGTTTCCCGCAGACGCTATACACACACACAAACACGCACACACACACGGATGCACACGCTCGCAACATCCACCAGCCGATTGCCGTGTATTTGGAATGTGGGAAGTGCGGACAGTTCCGGGAAGCATCTCAGGAGACCTCAGGGTGAGTAAGTAAATTGTACACACACACACACACACACAAGTCTGTGGTCCGGATGCAAACCCACTACCCTGAACGTAGGAGGCAGCTACACCGCCCACTGAGCCGCCCTAACCCCCTCTCTGAATAGTTTATTGTTATAACACCAGCACTGCTTTAAATAACTTTTTTTTTCCACTTTAATTATTTAAAAGCAAGATCATTCTGAGAACAAGGATGCACACAGACATCAAGGTGAGGAGAGGTTTTTGCAAGGATGGCCACGTTTAATGCTGCACTACCTGAGGTCAGCTGACACGTGGACGTGCACATGTGACTCGGGGCCCAGGGAACATGCAGCTGTGTCACAGAGCATGCGTGTGACACTGCAGCATCCCTGCATCAGAGCCCCTCCTCTGCATTCCTCTCCGCTGCCCCCTCCCTACAAGGAATGTTAGTGTTGGATTTTGTGTGACTGCTAAGCACACACGGCTGTTCCTGGCAAATACAAAACCAGCCGAACCTCA